>VJNQ02000359.1:0-399929 GCA_007827005.2 Populus simonii | reverse complement strand
CAATAACACTGCATAAATTGGAAGGAGATCGCATGATGACGTAGCTTTGTAGAATTTGATGGCAACTCTAATTTTGTTTCTGATGATATTTTACCTGATTGCACGCTCAAAAACCATGAAAACTGTAGTCCTTATCGGATGAATTTCATATGTGATGAAAATGTAGATAAGTTAATGGAACAATTAAAAATATTTGATATAAAATATTATTTATTCAATGATTGTAACATGGTAGTTAAATCTACAATATTAAATTAAAAACCATCAATATTATATATATATATATATTATATATATATATATTATATATATCTTTTTTAGTTATTTTACATCCTCAATTTGAAAAGCATGTTTAAACTATTAAACTACTTTTTATTCAATCTCAATTTCAGCCACAGTTTTAACCAAACATATAAATATCAAACCAACCTCAACTAAAAGTACTTTTTATAAAACAATTTTTTTCAAACCATAATCACAAAAGTTACCACAATCCAAACACATCTAGGTTTTGACATCTAATTCTCTTTTAGTGGCTTGTAAAAATTAGTTTAGATATATTTATAATAGTCCCATTAAAATTATGCTATGAAAGTATGTTCATATATAATTATTATGTAACATGTACAATTATGTCACTTTTTTGTTCACTCTTTTTTTTTATTATTCCTATAAAAGAAGAAAAAACTACTTGAAGGCTATTTAGAAACAAAACAATACATAAAAAATCTTAAAACAGAGTAGAAACTAAACTTCATCAAGTTTCTTCATCCACTTTTTCAAATTTATCCGAGTTTGAAAAACACATTTTTAAAAAAGGTTCTTTTAAGTTTTCTACTCTTTTTTTTTCATTGAAAAATAATGATAGCACAATTGTTTTTTAATGCATAGGAGATTTTTGCAAAGTAAAAATTCAATAACCCATAACCCTATTTACACAACCCATCACACCATGTGCAAACCCACATTTCATAGTAATTGTATGGACGACGGCTCACATACTTCATAATATTCCTAAGAGATAGAGTTAGAAGAATAGTTTTAAAACCCGGTCCGGCGTGTCGACTCGGGGCTAGAACCGGGCCGGTTAAAGAAAAAACAAAAAAAGAAAAAAACCCGGTGCGACCTGACGAGTTGACCAGGTCAAAAACCCGGTTGCAACCTGTTGACTTTTGTTTTTTTTTATTAAAACGATATCGTTTTGTTTTTTTCATAGATATTCATAAAGAGATAGACTAGAAAGTCGGTTCCAATTTTTTTGGACAAAAAATTATTTTTTTATTTTTTCATTTAAAAACACTTGAAAAATCTCAATGAACACATTTACAACCTCAAGCCCCTTTAATTTGTAAAATAAATAAAAATAAATAATAACTTGAATTAATAACAAAAATTCCCAATCCTTGATCTAATTTTTCAGCAAGATGAAAGATAATCGAAACCTATCGACACAAAAAACCAGTAATTCTTGTTGCTTGAATGTGCTGACCAACCATTTTCATTATCTTTTCTTATTTTCTAATGATTTTTTATTTTTTTTCAAATACAGAGACTGAAACATAAATAAATAAAGATTTGGGCCATAACAAATATCCTAAAAACTCAAGGGATAAACAATGATTCAACCAAAAATATCTGGACAGAATGTATTTTTTCTTGTGAATTTGATTAACATCCTCTTTGTTTTTTAGTTCGGTTCTTTTTCCTTAAATTGTGTTCTATTCAAAACTAACTTCCATCTTTTCCACTCTCTCTCTCTCTCTCTCTATATATATATATATATATACTTACAAAAGAAATTAATTAAAATAACCTTTTATGATGATTTTTAATCTAGATAAAATAAAATTGATATTCATAATTATATTTAGACCATGCAAAATGGTGATGTTTCATAATTTTTCAGACCCACCCCCCTGGGCATTATCTGATAGTTAGTTCAAATATTAGAATGACTGTATCATAACATAGTATGGAATAGTTTATTTACTCGAGCTTCACCATGTTTTTAAAAATATAGAAAAGTTATTAATAGCGGGAATATTTTTTACAATGAGATAAACATGATAACTTTTAAGAACTAACTCAGTATGAATTGGTTTAATCTAATAGGTTCAAAAAAAATATGGATTGCCTTTTTTATTTTAAAAAACCAGTATTAAATGATAAAATTTTAAAAAAATAAGACAAGAAATAAAAGATAACATCAAGCCATGTAAACTTTTCAAACCAGTAATCCAAAATATATATCAAAAATATCATATATAGAAAAACAATGAAATTCATTCCTAACAAATCTAACATTGAATGATGAATTATTATTATATTATTATTATTATTATTATTCTCATCGTTGTTATTATTATCATTACTAACATTATCATTATCATTATAACTGCCACAATTACTACTATTGTCGATAAGTAATATCATAATATTATTAGAATTAATATCGTGATCATTGTCATTATATTATTATTATTATTGTTGTTGTTGTTGTTGTTGTTGTTGTTGTTATTATGACCACCACATGTAACTAATATTACCGTTGTTTTTATTTTTATCATTATCAGTGTTACTGTCATCATCATTATTATTACTGTTATAACCACGATTATTATTGTTATTACTACTACTACTAATATTATTTACATTATTAATAATATGATTATCACAATTATTATTATTATTATTACTACTACACAATTATCAATACCATAACCACTACAACCATTATAATAAACTATTATTATTATTGAAATAACAAAAACTATAAACTTATTTTAAAGGGTAAAATAAAAAATTATAAAAATTTTGACAAAAAAGCAAAAGAAATAAATAAGAAATCAAACAAAAAAAGACCAAACTAAAATAAATATTATTATTACTAGAAAAAAACCATAAATTTGATTTGAAGGGTAAAATTAAAAATATAAAAACTTTGATAAAAAAGCCAAGGAAAAAAAATAAGAAATCAAAAGTAGAATGACTAAATTGAGAAACATAATATACACAAATTAGAATTGAATAACTAAATTGTAAACAAATAAAACTCAAACAAAAGAGAAAATGACTAAAATAAAAATTCAAAACTAAAAGGATGGATTCTGAAATACCAACAAAAAACAGGGACAGATTTAGGAGGACTGAAATTATAAAAGGAATAAAAATGAAATAAGAAATTATAAAAACAAGGATTGAAATGAAAAACAAAATATATGAAAAATTGTATTTGAAGGATAAAATTGGAAAAAAAAAACTCACATAAAAGGAATAATGATGAAATAAGAAATTCAATGAATAAGGACTAAAATTGAAAAATAATAAACAAATAGGACAATTATGTACTTTAGGTGTCAAGAAAGAGAAAATAAATAATAAAAAAAATCAATCACTAGTGGCAATCCAACCATTATAAGCCTACACACTCCACATCACCAAATTTGGCCAGCGGGGGTGTCACAAGCGCCACCTGAATGGCACAGATACCATCCATTCGATGGTGCAAGTGGAACACGCATCAGTAACTTAAAAAAAAAAATTAAAAACAAAACGTGAAAATAACCCTAGAGGCAGAACTTTTTTTTTTTTTTTGTCTTTTCTAAGGTTAAAAACATTCTTTTATTATACATGGAAAACAGAAAAAACCTGAAACACCCTTGTCCAGAAACCCAATATTTTTTATACTAGGGGTAAAAATGTATTTTTATTGTTACGAAACTTGTGAAAAGTTAAGAAAACCCTTGATCAACAATTCTAAATTTTGTTCATTTTACGAGCAAAAGAATATTTTACCATGTTAAAAATTTGAAAAGACACCCCCCCCCCCCCCAAAAAAAAAAATAAAAAATAAAAAATAAAAAATAATGATCTATGAGCTAGAGAAAAAGATAAAAAAAACCCAAGCTAAAAGGTTTAAATGTACTCGACTCAAGGGAACGTTTTAGCTTTTGTTAATAGTCTATCCTAGTTGGATTTATAGGTTCAACCAGACATCCGAATCGAAAGAAATTTGGATTGTGTGAGAGTCCGATCAAGACTCATATCTAGACATAAATTGAAAACAAATAGATGAAAAATTTGTGTGGTGGTGACTCCAATTCCTGCAGGGAAACCTGTTTGGCAAGGTCGCCTCCACAGTGTATAAGAATAAGCATGATTCATATAATTTTTTCAGCAAATGTTTGTATTTGTATTATTTCTTCCCGCTGCGGTTTCCCTCCCCCCTATAATTTCAAATTTTACTGAGAAATAAAATAAAAGCCAATCCATACCATATATTGAATATAGATGAGGGTGTCTATACACTTTATATGTGGTATCATGGTATAAAATAATATGAATTTATAAATAAATTATTATTTTTTATTTGATAGTAAGGATATTATGAGAACAATTTGCACGTGGTTTGAGACTAAGTTTATTTCTTAATGATCTTAAAGACATAACTCCATTCAAATTCAAAGAATGGAGTAAAATTATTTTTATTATTATTTTAATGTGTTAGTATTAAATATAATTTTTTTAAAGAATTATTAAAAATATTTTTTAAGTGAAAAATATTTTGAAAAGCAACCGCTACTATAATACAAAACACGCTTTTGGGTAGTGTTTGAGAATGCAGTTTAAACCATGTTTCTCATAAATTTGATTTTTTTTGTTTAAAATTATTTTTTTTATGTTTTTAGATCGTCTTGATATGCTGATTTCAAAAATAATTTTAAAAAATAAAAAAATATTATTTTAATATATATTAAAGCAAAAAACACTTTGAATCACAACCACTACTATAAATTTTTTATAAAACTTTCCTTGATTGACACATGAAGTATTAACCGGAAGATTTTTAACATATTTGATGTGTTACTTAACAAAATCAAATTAAAATTACCAAACATCATTATACCATATCTAATATAAAATTGTATAGTCAAATTTGGTCAAATTACATGAAAAACATAGAATTAACCCCTTTACTATCCAAACATATAGTCATTTTTTACATATTTTTAGTGGGTTGGAGATACTTATCCACATGTAATTGGTAAGTAATTGATCAATTGACATTTTTTAGTTTAAATTGCTTTAATTTATATGTTGGAAAGGTTAATTATATTCTTTTTTACATAAAAGAGTTGATCATTGAAAGATGTGTAGATAAAAATAGAGTTGTAAGTCAATTTTTTTTAAATATTTATGCGCTTGGAAATATGGTTGCGGTTGTTTTTCAAAACACTTTCTACTTAGAAACGTATCAAAATAATTTTTTTATTTTTTAAAAATTATTTTTGAAATCAGCGCATTAAAATGATTTTAAACACAAAAAAAATATTAATTTGAAGCAAATAAAAAATAAAAAAATATATTTTTTTATTTTTTTATTTAAAATACAAAAACAAACATGGTAATAAAATTATGGCTAAAAAGTACGTGTATGAAACTAGAAAATATCATGACTATCATGATGTGGTTGCTGCTCATAGCCCATTTGTCAAATTAAATAACCCAAGCTCTTTCATAAGACATAAAATAAAATAACAAGCAAATTGGAACTTACATCAAGAAGTTGACATGCCAAGCCATAAAAAAATCATGCCCAAAAATTTGTTAATAAAAACTCAAAAATAATAAAGTTGTAATTTTTTTAATTAAAAATATATTTAAATAATATTTTATTTATTTATTATTTTTAATATAATATATTAAAAAAATATATAATTGATTTTTTTTAAGTAAAAAAATATTTTTTTAAAGATTAAACCGCATTACTCATAAATATACCAGCCAATTTATTTTGAATTGACATAAATAAAAAAGAGAGAAGTTGAGACTGAAAAGAGAAAATCATGAGAGAGATATTACTATATTGTTTGTATATGTTTTTTTTTATATTGTATGTGAGGGTAATTTATTTTTTATTAAAGTTAAAAATTATTTAGATTTATGATATAAAATGTAATTTCCAAATAAATAAATAAATTATAAAATATTTGATGTAATTAATCTAAAAATAAAAAATAAAGAGCTCTTACTAATTTAAAATATAATACAGCAAAAATATAATTAATTCTGGTATTTTTTCCAAGTCAGGTAAGGTGGGGTAAAATTAATTTTACAATATTAGTACCTCTCGTAATTTTGTTTTTTAAAAAGAAATTGTTAAAGTAAAATCCGCAGATGTCACACACACACACACACATATAACAGTATCAATTTTCCCTCCAAAATCTTCCTCTGTCCCCCCCCCCCCCCCAAATGCTCACTCCACTTTTCTAACCCTAACCCTCCACCACCAATCTCTCTTCTTCTCCTGTAGTCAAGAAAGCATTTTTTTCAATTAATTCCTTTTGCTCTAGTTTGATCAGGTTCTCAGTCAACTTTGTTTTATTGCTTGTTAAAAAAAAAAATCACACACTGATATTTCCAGGGTTTTAAAAAGGTGGGATTTTTTTTTGCAGATGAATTAAAATGGGTTCTCTTGGAGACGATGACGATGGTGAAATTAAAGCAGGGAGAGAAGACCCAAATGCCAATTTCGCCCCTTCTTATACCCAACCCTTTGATTCTCAATTTTTGCCCTCTCCATTGCCTGGTAATTCTTCGATTCTTTTTTATATTCACCATAAAGTTCTGTTCTTTTCTTTGTAATTTTTTAATTGACCTAGTTAAGATTTTTTTTAAGTTAATCTAGAGAAGTCCGGCCCTGGTTGTTGCCGCCTGACTGATTTTTTTAGCCTCTATAGCGACCAAACAATTTGTACTTTAACCAAATTTACAATTAGGAAAGATTTTATTGAATTAGAAGTGTCGAAGATCTGTTGTCATAATACAGTTGTTCTCGGGAAAGAATTTCTCGAATCAAATTTGTTCGTGATTTTTTTTAATCAATGGAAAAAAAAGAACTACTGTATAAGGATCGATGATCACTAGCACGATTGACATGTCACAATTGTTGCTGGGAAATAATTGAAATCTGTGCATGATCTGGTGTAGTCGATGACTGTGACATGGAAATTTTAAAGTTTGATCGCTGTTATGTATTTGTGTATATTTAGCATGATTCAACCACATGAGAGCATACAAGCACAGCCTGTGTCGCGTGTGTTAGTAGTGTTATGAGTTGTTCTTGCTTTTTTTAGAAGTAATATGTAGTTATTTACAGACAAATTTTTATGAATAGTTGTTGAAGATTCAATATTGATGTAGTTTTATTTTTTGTTTTTATTATATGATATTTAGGTGAAAAAGGTGAGGATGCCAATGAGCTGCAATTTTTACAAAGTACTATGCTTTTTGAGGATACTGTTAGAGTTGAAGATGCATTTGAGACCCAAGTAGTGGATCTTGGTGGTGAAACACAGGCATTGGATGACCTCGATTGGTTTCAGAACGTGGACACCCAATTGATAGACGAGATCATTGATAGTGATGGTGAAGGAACAGACAGAACTGAAGTTTTGGATGATGGTAATGAGCTCTCTGATGATGAATCTGGAAGAAGAGGCAAATGTGAATCATTGGATGGGGAGAAGATTCAAGACACCTCTCTTTCCAAACGTGGTGAGAAGGGATTGGTGGAGCACTCTGATGCTTTGACCGATGAACAACATTTATCAGGTGAGTTTTTCTGATTCTGATCATGGAAAATAGCTGATTTGATTCATGAGAGGGTGAAATCTTTTCTCTAGTGGTTGAAAATATAAAGCTTCCATAAATTTGCACTTTTAAATTTAAAATTCCCCTAGTCCTTCTGACATGTCTCTTTAGCATTATGATTCTAAGGCCTTAAATGAAGGATTGACTAGGAAACAAAAGGGGAATATCTAGTGGCACAACTGTACACAGCTTATTTGATACTCAGCACCCTCTCTGGAGTGAAAAATCACTCTTTAATGGGGCTTACTCATGAAAATGTAAATACCGAATTAAAAAATATACACTTATTCTTTCTGTACTTAACTATGTACTAATAGATTCGAAATCTAAGACTAGCACTTCATCCATGTCTTTACCATTACATGTTTCTAGTTCAACACTAGTATTTCTCTCAGATCAGAACCAAAATCAGTGTTCTCTCATGATATTTTTGGTTTTTTTTCCTTGTCATTCATGATAATTAGTATATATCACATGAAATCTTCCTAAGCATATACTAAATTGTTCCAAAGGATAACTTATGTTAACCAAATGAATTGTGAGTATGAAATTCTATTTTCTTCAATTGAATATTTTAAGTGAGCCATTTTGGTAATTGAACATAAAAAAATACTAAAGATCCGCACCAGATGACTACCAATGATGGCAAGTAATACATTTTAATAATTTACTCTTAAGAAAATTGAAATTTTATGTTGGGCAAGTTGTGCAATATATGATGCGCTTCTTGTTATAATTACAATATTTTTCTGGTTTTACGTTTACTAATATTTCTCCATCTTGCTCCCAGGATCTGCCCTGAAGTATACTTCAGTTCGTGTAGAGTCCTTGCGGGTCTCTGGTATATAGCAGCTCGCAGTAGTGCTTCAAATGGAACCAACAACAGTGACTCATGTTCTCCTGTGACTGATGGTCAGATTTCAGAACAATTTACTATTAACACTAATGGGTCAAAAACAAAAATTCCAGAGGAAGTTGTTTGGAGGCATGATATGGGGAGATCTGATGATGAAGTGAAGGAATTTAGTAATGGAAGCAGGTGTAATATTGGTTGTTCTGCAATGAGAAAACTCTTCGCTGAGAATTCCTTTATTGAAACCAAAGGACATTTTGTAGGAGGAAAAGAAGTCCCCATTTGTGATGATGGGGTGGCAGGGTTAAGCTATATTGACTCCCAAGAACCAGGAGATTTGTCACAAGCCGATGCGCTTTTATGTGTGCAAAAGTTAATTGAAGAGAGCAAGGTATTGTTTGATGAAGTTGACCTGGGGAAAATTGACAGGAGAAAGTCAAGTCACATTTCAGCTGCGAAGGGGGTACAAAGTTTGGCCAAGAAAACCACTGATGGAGGCACCAAGGGAAAAAGCAGGATTTTTGACTGGGATGATGGACTCGAGGACGAGGGAGGAGGAGATATTTTCCGCCGAAGAAAGGAAATGTTTTTTGGTACTGCAAACCTTGGGAAGAGATCCTTTATGAAACCCTCAAAATCCAAAGGAAATCAGTTGGGTGTATGCAGGGACAACGAGGGAAAATCAAATGTCCAGAATGTAATAGAGGTTCACTCTGAGTCAAAAATAGATTTGTGTGGTCTAAGAGCTAATAAGAAGATGATGCAAGAAACTGAAACGAATGTTAGTAGGAATCTTTTTAATAAGTTAGATGAACAACCTGAAGCGGATACATCAGCAGGACAGTTGGAAGCTCTTACTAGGAAGGATGTTCCAGAAATGCTAGATATAGGTTTGGACACTCAAATGGCTGCTGAAGCTATGGAAGCCTTATTCCATGGGGAGGGCATTGCTTATGATGCTACTAATGATGGCCAGCAGATTCCAGCAGTTAATTCCAAGGATCTTATGGAAGGATCACTGAGAAGTAAGGCTAAGAAGAGCATCCATTCAAAGCAACATTCTCTTAGCAACAATGAGGATATTGGAGTTACCACACATCAATCGAAGAAAACATTGAAGATTAGTGCTAAACTTGGTAAACAATCTTTAACTCCATCACAAAAATGTCCTGAAAATGTCAGAAAGCAGTGTGATATGGATGTAGTAATGACTAGAAGTAAGAGGGCCAGGTCAGATGCTGGACTTGATGAGCTGGATAGATGTAATGGAACTGCTTCAAGGGGTCATCGCTCAGTTAAGAAACAAGATTTACCAGTGGAGCTTGCTACTTCAACACCAGTCGCTCACCGGACCAGGCAGTCATTGGCAGTTTCTAAATTGAAAAGTGCTGAGAATGTGTCCATTGATAATAGAGAAAAACCCAACAGCCAGGTTGAGTTGGGTGGTCGTGAGTGGCATAAAGCTGGTGTGGTAGATGTTGAGGCATCTGAAGTGTTGAATGCTAAAGGGAACTCATCAGGATTGGGTTCTAGTCAACCCGGAGAACCTAAAACTTCCAAATCAAGATTGCTAGCTACAGACAATTATATCAGTTTTCCCAGAAGAAAAAGATCTCGTCAAAACTTGTCAGGTCAGCTTGATGAGCCCCATAACTTACATGCTCAATCCAAACCATCTTGTCAGACAGGAATTAGCACTGATTTAAACATGAAGAAGAAAACCAGATCATCCATATCTGTTTGCCCAGATATGTCACCTCAACATGTTCATAAACCAGGCATAGATGGCACTACTTATAATTATAATTCTGTTGATATGAATGGGATGATGTCTAACAATCTAATGGGAGTGGGTGCTTCAGTAAAATCCTCTCACAGAAAAGTAATGCAGATTCCTCACCATCAGCTGCAAATGAAGTGAATGTGCCAAGTTCAGATAATTTGTCAAGGGAGAAAACAAAATCTTACGAATCAGCATGTGCTTCTCCTGGTATCTGTATGACGCCTGTGAATGCTGCATCACCTGTTTGTATGGGCAGTGAATATAAACAATCATGCAGGAAGAACCTGTCAAGAGCATGCCTTGTGAAAGAAATGAGTAGTCTATGTGCTGCATGGACAGGACCTATTTCTGAACCAAAAGATACAAGGAAGAGAAGAGATTTGTCTGATGTTCGAGTTCTTTTCAGCCATCACCTGGATGAGGACATAATTAAGCAGCAGCGAAAGGTAGTCCTTTGAATTTCATGAGCTCCTTTTCATAAAGTGCTAGGCTGGTTTAACTAGATAGTACCTGTTTATCTTGTCTCACAGATAGCAGATCGACTTAAAGTTTCAATAGCTTCCTCCATTACAGATGCGACACACTTTGTTACTGATAAATTTGTGCGGACAAGGAATATGTTGGAAGCTATTGCTTCTGGAAAACCAGTGGTCACACATTTATGGCTTGAGAATGTTGGACAAGCTAACTATTACATTGACGAGCAAAAGTACATAGTAAGAGACTCAAAAAAGGAAAAGGAGTTCGGCTTTAACTTAGCAGTTTCATTGGCACATGCACGCCAGCATCGCTTTTACAAGTAAGTGTTTTATTATGTTCAAGGCATTCTGATGATTAATATGTGGGGTGATGAGTGTCTAAGTGCAAATTTAAACCCTTAAAATTAATGAGTTGTTGTATTACATGCAACACACAAGTCAAATGGTCTTTATTCAAAGTTGTAATGGGGTTGTGGTTAAGATGGGGTAAAAGAAAGGTAAATAAAAGGTTAATAACCAGAGAATCTAGTATAGCATATAAATGATGAAATCAACAGCATATAATCATCAAAGCACATGAATTCTTTATCATGAAATCACAATTACTTAGCTTTTGAATTTAACTTTCGACAATATATTCTCATTAAGAGAATATATTTTCTTTAATTTTTTCTATCACCATTATGTTTCTGTTTATTTTTGTTTCTATATTTGTTTTTTAATTGATTCAGATCATGCTCAAATTCAACACAAAACTTAATCACATAATCTTTTTTCTTTTCAAAATTTTCAACCATAAACCTATATAAACATCACATATGTTTTACTAGTCTTTGGCCAGGGAATAGGAAACATGTGAAAAGTTAAGGCTTATAAAACATATGCAAAGCAAAGAAAGATAAATAAGCTTAACACGACTCATTAATAGATAACATGCTTTATATTGGTTTTTTAGGTTCACAATGGTTAAATTCCAGCATGTCCTTATCATGTTCATACACACACACATGTAATGTGAATGTAGTCTCTACAAGATATTAAGCAAGTTTGGAAATACATAACCTTTGAATGAATAACACATAAAATAATCATGTTAGAGGCTCAAAAGCTCACAGAAGATAAAATCATATACTAAGTCAGCATGACATACTTTCAAAGTCAATTCCTAAATCGTTTAAGCTTCAAATATTACAAGTAAACCTATTCATTTAGTTTATACCTTGAATCCATAATACACATATTCTCATCAACCACGGGGAAATCAAAAGATAAAATTAATCACTTAGGGTTTGAAACAAAAATCTAATAGAACTTTTTTTTATTATTAAAAACAAGCACTAGTATCCAAAGTAAAGTAAATCGCACATGCAGAGAAAACACCCAATAAGCACATTTATTTATTGTCTTTGGCTCGACTCCATGTTTATAGGCTTGGCCAAATTAACCTCCACCACAATACCTACCATAAAACCTTCATAAAAAGATTTCAAATGTTGCCCCTTCACTTTGATCACTTTTTCTAAACTTTGAATTTCGATTGCACCATGATTAAAGATGTTTGTAACTATAAATGATCCAATCGAACGAAAACACAACTTATTAAGAAAGAGCTTCAAACTTGAATGAAAGAGAACTTTTTTATCAAACATAAAATTTACGTTCTTTGCCACAAATTTGCATAGAAACAATGCTATTTTTTAAAGTAGCTCTAGATATGGTTTGAAGAGAACATGGAGGTCCAGTCTGACAGATTGCCCTAACCAATCCTAATCCCACTAGGATTCATTGTTCAAGTTGGATTTCTAATGCAATTAGAATTTGAACTTCTTAGCTCCGATGACTTGTTTCAATGTGCTCTTTTTAGTTCTTTGTTTGAAATTATGCTAAAAATGTTTCATTTAGCTTTTTTTTACGTTGTGTTTTCATAGCACTATTAAGCACAAAACAAGTTAAGTAAGCTATTGAAAGATGTAAAATATGAATAAAAGACTAAGAATAAAGTACTGAAAAGATAGAATAATATGAATGTATCATGGGGTGAGGTGAATATGAAGTCCATCAAGAAGCATGATGGCTGGACTTAGTCAACCCACCATCTTTTGCTTTATTTCGTTATATTGGTTAGGGTTGTCCTCTTCTGTTTGTTAAAGTAACGTTTTCTGCAGGGTCGAAGAGTTTTGATCACTCCTAAGACAAAGCCGGGCAAAGAAATAATTTCCAGTTTGGTCAAAGCAGTTCGTGGCCAGGTATACTGGTTTCATGATTACTTAGACGCATTATTATCGTGGTTGGATAAACTTTCTGATTATACTTCCATAATTCTTTGACTAGACTCTTTTTTTTAAAACTTAATTTACTATTAGTGAGTGCCACAGACGGTTTAACAAAGATTTGGATTAATATTTCTTTCGGATACTCTATTAGATATGCGCACCCACACATGGCTTGCGCACCCATCAGTTTCCTTCGTCTTTTTTATGAACATCTTTTTTATATGGCTTGCACACCCATCATGTTTCACACTGAATATGAATATGTGGCTGTTGAAACTTTTGATTACTCCATTAAATTATTCAGATGCTTTCGGCAATTCTTGCTTTATAATGATATTTGTTGAATTGCTTATCAGGCAGTGGAGAGAGTTGGCAGATCCACTCTAAAGGATGATGTAGTCCCAGATGATCTGTTAATTTTGTCTTGCGAAGAAGATTATGAAGTCTGCGTACCTTTCCTTGAAAAAGGTTTGAATACTTGTTCTTATTTTGGTTCATCTCTTCACGTGATCCATAAATTCTAACCAATAAGAATTCGCACTGTTACTTTATACTTTCAGGGGCTGCTGTCTACGGTTCAGAGCTGCTGCTGAATGGAATTGTCACTCAGAAGCTGGAATATGAAAGGTAGGTTGCATTGTTTTAAGGGAGGATTAACTTTGTTATGAGTAAATGAAATTGAATCTTCTGGTCAGTTGGTGGGCCTCTTGTGTGCTGGCTTGTCCATGCGTGTCGGGATGCATGTGGACGATTTTTCTTACTAGTTAACTGTTCACTGTTCTTGTTGGTGGGCCTCTTGTGTGTTGGCTTGTCCATGGGTGTCGGGATGCATGTGGACGATTTGTCTTACTAGTTAACTGTTCACTGTTCTTTATTGGCTTAAGAATATGTTGAATTCAAAGTTCAACCGGTTTTTATGTGGCATATTCATGGATGGAATCATAAGGATCTTACATCAATGGCAGATCAAAAGGCATTTGAATACTTTTTAAACTGACTGGCTCTTCTTGATGACAGGCACCGGCTCTTTGCAGACACTGTCAAGAGAACTCGTTCTACGGTATGGATGAAAAAAGATGGCCACAATTTCGTTCCCGTGACAAAGCGTAGATAGTTTTTCTTCTTCCTGGCACCTTTGTACATTTTTGCATAATGCATGTAGTGAATCTGTTAGGCTTTCTTCCCTGTAGAAATATTTTGACGGTGCTACAGCAGCACGAGAATGTAAAATTTATTCTGTAACTCACAATCTTTGTTTTAGATACTTGATAGAGCTAGTCATATTTATTCAAGGAACATAAGATCTGTAGGAACGATTATGGGGCCTTCGCTCGTTCTTTAATGGCAGAGATGTTTGCTTGCTCTTTTGATTTGATTTTTCTTGTACAAATGCATCTTTGGGGTTGTTTTTAGCGTTTGACCTCCTGAGCTGCCTATAACAGGTCTTGATAAAAAAATAAAATAAAATAAAAAATGGATGCTTTTTCTCCCGAGAAGAACTACTAGGGTTATCTTAGCGTAGAGCTTTGTGGTTTGGTTCTTGAGAGGAAAAAGGAAGAAAACTGAGAAAAAAATAAACAAGCATGAATTAAAGTTTGTGCACGGTCCTAAACAGAAGAAACCTCAACCTAGTTAGAAAGTGGATGCCAATTGAATTGACAAAACCTTGAAATTCTCAAGTTTACAATGACTTAGATTTAGCAAATTTATCTGATTTGCATTCTGCAGTTTGTGTTAACAAGTCTTAATCCTTTTCAAATCGAGCAATGAGTTGCTATAAAAAATACACTGTTATCCATTGCACAATAAAGAAATGAGCTGGACAAAGGGAGGTGATTATGCAGGAGAATTTCATTTACAACATACCATGAAATTGTTTTACTACTTAGTTTCCAAGTTAACTGGGTGGTCATAAACAACAACACATCTATCGCAAACATAATATGCTAGACCTCATTTCACTCTGATAATCACTCATACTGGATTCGAGTTTGGGTTCGAGTTGTGGTTCTGGCCAACCTGAACTCGCCAAGCAAAATATTGAATGTACAACGAGTTGATGCTCATAGCTATCCCGAAACCCAAAACTGATGAAAGTAGTATTGCATAAATGGCCTTCACATGAAGCTGCAACAACATTTTTCAGATGATTTAATCAGCAGAATTCCAGGCTTCAAGTCAAAATGAATCAAGATCCAAATTGATAGCAAATCCAGGCTCTGGAGTTGTTATGAGTTTTTTAACTTGATATGGTACAGTAAAAGGAATTCAGATTGTTACATGTTATCTCATAATTACCATTCTGGTGCAGCAATTTACCAAAATTATTTCTTTTTTTCCCCCACCATTTCCATGCAGGTTGCTTTGGTGTTTTTCCGCACCTTCAAGGCTCAACAGCTTACAACCAATGTCTTTCATCCGCCTTAAAGTTTACAGCTAATCCTTTATTTTTTCTGGCCTTAGTTATTAGTTTCAGAAACCTGAAAGAACTAAAGTTTGGCCTTCTTTTCTAGCTAGGGAACCTTCAACTCAGGGCAATTCACAACGTTTAGGAGGCCAAAGTATGCAATAGAGATGAGAATTAAGTTTTGGCTCAAACAAAACTATCACATCCCTCACTAACCTAATGAGTAGGGAACAAGCAAAGGAATGTCAAGGAAGAGAACATGAAAGAGACATATTCAGACCTCAAGCTGTGGGTATCAAAACTTGTATTCCAATAAAAGAGAAGATCTCAGACCACATGATATTTGATCATCACTTGCAGAAGTTATTAAAGTTAACAAAATAACCAGAATACCAAAGAAGATCGTTAACCTAAATTATGATAGCTTTTGATGAAGATTTTTGTTCCTAGAATGAACTCATCTTGTAGTTATCTTAAATCCCTAATTAAAGTCTGTCTTCGTTAATTCATCCAGCATAACCAGTGCCTTTAACCATGATTATCTTTGCAACTTCACAGTTAATTTATTATAGTACCATATTCAATT
Source organism: Populus simonii (assembly GCA_007827005.2). Classification (NCBI taxonomy): domain Eukaryota; kingdom Viridiplantae; phylum Streptophyta; class Magnoliopsida; order Malpighiales; family Salicaceae; genus Populus; species Populus simonii. Next base: position 383,892 of record VJNQ02000359.1, on the reverse strand, counting down.
CACTAGGCAACACTTAATTTATTATGTTAGATTGTTTTAAGGAGGGAGATAGAAAATAAGACACATTACTCACCATATTGTAGAATAGGTGGACAGTAATGGCCACAAATGCAAACTCAAGTGCAGCATATGTCCATATATACTCTCTGATTGCTGCAAGCCATGCAAGCATTTAGCATGAAAACTCCAATTAAAAAGATTTTTTTTTGTAAAATCCGAAGATCAGAGTATACCTAGAATGACAGCAAAGATAGATGACAAAAGGCCCAACGTGAATGCAAATGGTGCAGCAACTATAATTGCTTGAGTCTTCATGTCATGAATCTACAAAATTTTAATAAACATGATTAGCATTTCAGCTCTAAATATTAATGAATAATTAAGAAAAATTCCAGTTGTGTGCCTTCTCAACATGTTCCATACAATATCACAGTTACGAGATCATACAAATTGAGGGGACCTTAGTCAACAGTCGTATTTGTTTTGACGGCATAGTATCACAACAAACCCAACCCCACTAAACGAACCTAAGCAGACATGTATACAGTACAACTCATCAGAACAAGATAGTTTAAAACTCTAGCTTTCACAAAAATCTAAATTTGTTAATGCTACATTTTGTATAACAGCAAAACAACATACCAATAATTGCTCCAAGAAGAAGAAATAGCATATGGTGCTAATTAAGACAAGCACAACAAAGTCCTGCCAGGCACTGCATTAAGCACCAAGAAAACTAAAATCAAAATTAGCAGAAAGTGGAAAGGGAAAAATCACAAGTAACTGATTGTGAGTGAAACTCAGAGCAGATGTCTCTCAGCAAAGATGCAATGCATAATGACATCATGGAACCATGATATTAAAGATAAGACAAATAGATGTATGACTATGATGCCAGCTCGTATTACCTTATTGACTGTGACATCTGGTGACTCTGTTCCTGTCTGTTATTTCTATGGGCTGCGCTTGTTACCCGAAGCAAAGTTACCGGTAAGTTCTTAACCTCTTGCCCACATACATCACAATTCTTGTTTCCTTTGGTGCTAAACCACTTAATTGCACAGTCTTCATGTAGAAGTCTGAGGGCACCTTTACAACTGCATTCCATTTTGAGTGTATTCCCTTCTTCACATACATCAAAACAGATCCTACATACAGCTTCCTCTTCAGGAATTTCTTCATCATCGACTTCAGTGGGAATAGGCGTTATTTGATCTGCTTTATTAAGTAGCAAAGTTAATGATATAGTGGGGGGACAACAATGCAAGGATTGCAAGTATAAAGAGTTCATCAGCATTAATCTCTAATATGATGACATGACACTAGACAAACCATTCGATGACAACACCCAAGAACGCAGGGTCCCTGAATCCAAGAAACAGATTGGAAGACACCAGGTTTGAGTAGCACCCAATGGGAACCTGTATAACTTACTGGAATACTTGAATTCTAAATCTTCATTCAACTGACCAACCATCAACCACCCTGCCCCACCCTCTCTAACTGCTTTATCATTTCCTGTCAATAAACCAACTCAATACGAGGAAAAGGGAAATAATGACTTGCACCTACCACCACCATCTTAGATATATATAAGCCATCAACAACCTGAATGCAAATTTCCCCCCCTTCCATAATAGACCTAGAACACTAATTCTCTTCATTAAATGTCCGCAAACTTTTCTTCCTTTTCTCATCACCAAACCCAGATACTAACTTACCATCAAAGAGCCCCTTCAAAAGAAGACCCCATCTCTGTCTTACCTTATTCTTGCAAAAGCCATATGACCAATTTGGGACCAAATTTATCACTTGTTTTTCATCTTATTTTTTTCCAAATTATTGATCATGCTGCCATTGCTGTGACAGGATACATGCAAACTGAATAAATAATTGACTTCAATGCATAAAACCCAAAACAATAATGGACAGTATCCAATCAGAAGTTATGCAATTCCTAATTCTATGAATAGTTTCTATTAAATATATGACATGTTTGGTTTGATTGAACTGAAAGGAGGACATCACTGAGGGCTACAACATTAAATTCATAATAACATGATGCAATTCCAAATTCTATGAGCTGAAGGAGCAAGTCAGGGAACTTGATCGTGCAATGAGTTGAAGGAACAATAGAAATAAGGAAATGAAGCAACATATGTGCTCCTACATACCATTACTAGTATCTGTTAGAACATGCTCATTGCGAGTAGAGAAAGATGCAGATCGTACAATAACAACATTTCGCCCAGGCACAGAGAGGGACCTTGAAACCACAGGATGAGCAGCCCCCTTCTGAAAAAAAAAAACTCATTCATTTATTCTCTTCAAGAAGTTCCCTAGGTTACTTATCCGTTATAGGGGGGATCATATTCCAAACATTATAACTATTTATCTTGAACCAACAATTACTTTGCCCAGGGAATTACTTCTTAGATCATCTCTCAAAAAATCTAAAGGATTTGAATTTAAATTGGAGTTCATAAACCAGGCAGCAGCAAAAACCAAATATAGCTTACTTTTATTTTATGAGATTCACCAGGCATTCTTGCTGAAGCAGGCATGGAAACAGAAGGGGACAAGTTCGATGCAGGTGTAACAGGAAGAGAAGTGCATCTATTCCAAGAAAATGCTGACTTGAAGCTGGCCATAATAGGACTATCTGGAGCTGTTTTGTAGTCTGCAGTAAGGAGAGAGCTCCTCTCACCATCAGGAGCAGAAGCTTTTTTCTTCAAGCTGAGAGTCCGCAAGAAGCCTCGTGGTGAACTGCCTTTATGTGAATTTTGTGAGTGGAGTAAACCTTTTCCACTACGGCTAGTGCCAAAACCTACAGGTCTAGGAGGAATTTGAAGTGAAAGATCCGAGCGCCTTCCACTTGGTTCTGGATTTGAGACTTCATTTGAGGGTTCCACAATTTTGGAATCAGCCTACAAGGAGGAGGACATATTAGATCCCAGTCATTTGATTTACAAGCTTCCAGAAAACATGTCAAACCAAAGCAGAATATACGACACATCTATTACAATGATATGCAAACATTGCAATCACCAGATGGAACAGACACAAACACACAGTTTTTCTTAGTATTACAGACTTGGTCATAGGTCCTTGAGGAAATTCACAGCTTCTTAGATATCAGGCTTTCTTGGAATGAGTTTTAGGTTTTGTTTAGTCTATAAGGAGTGGGGGAGGAATAGGAAAATTTTAAACAGCTTTCAAAATTAGGTTATCTTTAAGCATTTCCTTTATAAGGGCAAGTGTCATCTTAAAACCTCACTAGTCACAACTAGAAGCACTATCTCTAAAATGCCAACAAGCAAAAAGCAAATGTTTTCCTCATAATATCCATTGTCAAAAACATTGTAAGCAGTAAATTGTATTGAAAACTGTTCAGAATAACTGGCGAAATAATACTAATTATCACTGTCTCACTGGCATTTCATCACCAGCAAAGGATCTATTCAGCTTCTGATAGCATAACATACACGAAAGCTTTATATATATCAAAACCTTAATAACAATAAACCTTAAATAACTTTTCTCATTACCCAGAAACACGAATATTACTCCAAATGCTTAACCCCTGCCTTCAATAAGGGAATGAGGCTAAACCCAAAAGCAATAACTAAATTACACCACAATTTATCCAAAATAACCTTATACCCTAATGAAATGTAATAGTTTGTAATTCTATACGTGATGTTCTAGCTAATCATGGAATAAAAATCTATCAAAATAACCTTTTACAATTCTAAAAAAGAAATATCTGATAAACCAACCAATAATTATACAAAAAATCAAATAAATCTCAGCAGCAAACCTTGTCAACCCCATAAAAAGAGAGAGATCAGCAATAAAGATAATACACAGATTTTTAAGACCTACCTTTATTTTCGTTTAAGCAAAGCAAGGAAAATCACTTTAAAGATAACTATAATTAAAAAAAGAAGACAGTGTGTATATTATCTAGATAAAAAAGATGGAAGATTTAATCAGGACCAACCAACCTCTACTGGAGAACCTTCAGCAACTCCATTGTTGAGTACTGCCTGAGTTGCTTGCATTACTGTTTTTCTAATCGACAAATCTCTCAAAAAGATTGTGGAAGAATCTCAAAGGGATATTAAAAAACAATAATAGTAGTAAATTAAAACCATAAATATGGTGACAGGATCAAAAATATCTACCAACAAAGATTGAGAAAGAGAGAATCAAGGAACATATATGTAAGAGAGAGAGAGAGAGAGACAGTTGGTGTTTCCAAGTGATTGTGTTGTTAGAACAAAGAATTAATGGAGAAGAAACATTAGACTGTTCTGATGGCTACGAAGAAGAAGACGAGAGACGTTTGTTTGTTCCTTCCTTCTCTTTCCCGCATTTCAGACCAATCTTCACACTACTCTCATCCTTTTCATTCTTTTGCTACTCGCTCTTACACGAATCACAATCCTCTTGTATATTTATTTTCTTCTTTCCATTCATGGCGGGTGAATAGTTGCCAAAATGGGCCCGGAGCTTAATAAAAAATGACTTGGATCATGGAATATCATTTTTATTAAAATGGTACCCTTTTTTTTTTTGTTTTTAAAAAAATCCTTAGTGTTAACTTGACTTAAAGCTGGGTTTAGTTTTTCATCTGGATTTTATTAGGTCAATGTATTTCATTTTTAAATTTTATAATTATGATATAAAATGTTTTCATTGTCTAGAGTAGGTCATGTTACTTTACAATGTCCAAACAAGTAAATTATGGTTATGAAAATTTAAAAAGAGTTTATGATTGAAGGTGAAGGTAGTGATTAAAAGAAGTTGCTGGCACTTAAAGATGCAAGTGATGATGGCGTTGAGTATTTAGTTATGAGGGTGTTTGTGGTCTGATGAACATTGAATGTACGAATTAAGGTGGCTTATTTGGAAGAGCAACGAGAAAACATCTTTCATACGAGGTATCAGGTTCATAATAAAATATGTAGTGTGATCATAAATAATGAGAGTTGCATTAATATGACTAGTATTGATCTAGTGGATAAATTAAATTTACATACTACAAAGTTTTCTATTCCTTATAAATTACAGTGATTGAATGACTGTGAGGTGAAGATGATTTAGTAGGTTTTAGTTGCGTCTTTATTAGAAAATATTGTGACGAGGTGTTATGTGATGTTGTTTCTATGCATACGAGTCATTTATTACTGGGTAGGCCATAACAATATGATCGGAAGGCTATGCATGGCAAATTCAATAACAGGTACTCGTTTGTAAAAGATAGTAAATATGTAATTCCTGCATCTTTAACACCTAAACAAGTGTACGAGGATAAAATGAAACTTAAAAAGAGAGTATTCCTGGAACAAGATAGTGAATTGGCTGATACGATCCAAGAAAGGGTTGAACAAGAAAATTTGGATTCTAGCGTAATTGTGTCTAATGTCCAGTTTACGTTATCAAGCATAACTCTCAATCCAATAGTTAGATAAGGCTGAAATTTAACTAGGAGTTTTTAGACATATCTTTACACACTAGGTTAAAATCTCAAGTCAATCAGAGTTCTACAAGGCACCGCGATATAGGTCATAAGATGCAATAAGTATTTTATAAGGATCACTTCAATGTTCCAAAATTCTTTTCTTACAAGGATTATTGGGCTGATTTCTTCTATTGCACAGCTTTACACTAACAAGCATATTTTTTTATTCAATAGTTGGATCGGGTTGAAATCTAACTAGGCGTTTCAAGAGATCCTATTTTATATCGTATTAAAATTTTATATCAATCCAACTTCAAGAAAGCCTTGCGATAAGGTCTAGAAGCTACCGTGTGAGATTTATATTAGTTTTCTAGTTAATTTAGGATTCTTTTTACTATTTTATTTATAACTCTTTTTTTTTTCTTCAGAATTGTCTAGTATGTTTTTCACGTATTATAAATATGTTTAATGTTTATTTAGATTGTACTTAGGGTTTTAGCTTTCAACCATGATGTTTTGAATAAACTTGTGTTTTGCATGATGCAATATTTTTTTCTTTTTTTTTCAACCAAAGAACAATCAAACTTATCAAAGTATAATTGACTTTGTGACATTCTTCCTTATACTTCTCATTTGCGAATTGATATTCATAGGATTGAGGGTTCTTATTCCAATAGTGCTGGTGCTTGAGATAAGTTTTTATTATATCACACTCTTATCAAACCTGATTCTTTAGCTTTTCTAATTTTAGTCAATCTTATTGTGAGTTGCATGACCACGTGACCATGAGGTTCACAATATTGGATTCCATGCTACATAAAGAATATTAAGAGGCGACAACAATGGGACACCTTCCTTGTTATTTTTCCATGTTTTTATAAGGACTCCCTAATCTACAAGGCAAGTAATGAGCGACTACCTATGAGAGACAAGCCAACACTATTTTCTTTTATTTCAAGGAGAGTCAAAGGCAGCAATTTAAAGGGAATTATTTCAGCAATTAAAACAAATGGTTTCCTAGCTTATTCAAGACATTAATGGCGACAACATAGTCCTATCTCTACTAGGATATTGATTTCGACTATAAGAAGATTTTATGCAAGGAAGATACTGTTTTTGGGATGATTTAATTTAATTATGTTGAACTGCATTATTATTTAGGTTTTTGTTGTTCTTTTATTAGTTTTTAGGACTTATTAATCTTAGTTTGGGCTTTTGGTTTACAACCTAAAATAGATTTATTAGAGTTATTATACATGGAGCTATATAAGGTTTTCTTTACTGTAAATTTTGGTAGCCTTTGAATTTGAATGATATTAGTGTTTTGCTTGGTGTAACACCTTTTTTTTCTTTATTGAACAACTTATCAAAGTATAATTGACTTTGTGGTGTTCTTCCTATACTACAAGTTCTTGATTCTTTATAATCAATGAGTCCAAGTCAATTACAATATCTTTGGATCTTTGGGTCAATGCCTTTCCTCAAATATGATTTTTAGCCTTTTAAGTTTGTCATTTACTTTGTTGTGAGTTTTTGGATCAATATATCCATGAGGTTCGCATAACAAAACTTGGATCTTGATTTTCCAGTCACCAAGGTGATCGAAATATGAACCATGAGACGACACGTTATCTACCAATATGGATGGCGTTTCGTCTGCCTTAAAAAAAAGCTAGACACATAGATATGAGTTTGCAGGTGCCCATGAGCTTGGCTTTGCATGCCTTTGAAAGCCTGATCTTATTTATGTTAAGCTAGGCTTGTGAGCCTAGTCTCCTAGGCATTATATTAGGGTGGTTTAAAAATTTTATCTTGATGAAAAAGTAGATTAGGGTTCAGAAAATTTTGTTTTTTTCAGTTTTTTTTTATTAAGTTGAAGGGTTTTTAGAAGTTAGAAATCAGTTTAATATGATTTTTATGATGTTTATTAGGGATTTTCAAGTGAAAAGGTTGGAAATTCATTTTTAGGATCCACAAACTTAAACCTTAACTTTTCTAATCATCCAAGGTGGTTAAAATACAACCTAGTAGACGATGCACTGTTTACCAATATGAATGATATGTTATCTACTCTGAAACAAATAAATTAACAAAGGCCAAGCACACAAGCTTGGTCTTATATATATTGAATCAGGTAAGTGAGCCCAGTCCACCCTTCAATGCTCTGTCACGTTGCTTTTTTTTTTTTTTTTATTTCCTTTCCTTTTTTTTTAGATTTTGAATAAAATTCACTCTAATTGAAATAATTAAAATCATATTAAATTTTTTTTTTTGGATTTTTCATGGTTTTTCTAGTTGTATTGTTAATTATTATATGGCAAATATGCAAAAAAAATTTAATAATGCACTCATAAAATGATTTTTTTTATTATTGTTAATGAATTTTTGACATAATTTATAACATTAATTAATTTTTTTCAGGCATTATTTTGATATTTTTTTAATTAAAACTTCATGATAAGTTTTTTTTAAAAACTGGTGCTCCTAATTACAAAACATGTTTTCATCAAAAACATATATTAAAAAAACATGATACTAATGAAAAAATATATGTACATGAATAGTCCCTCTGACAAAATGTATTTTCTTAGGGATTTAAATCATTGTTTTTTTCTCTTTTAAATATCTACTTTAATTATAAAAACAACAACAATAATAAAAAAACTTGCGGCATCGCCAAGCTAAATAACTAGTTTTTTTTTGTATAGGAAAACATATCAAAGAAAAGAAACTGTGTGCCATGTGATTGCTGTCCAAATCAAACAAAGGGTCTTGTAGAAATGCCACCACCTTTTAGTTTGGTACCAAAGCCACCTCATTTATTCTTTTTTTCACACCTTTGTCGATTATGATCCAATGGTTTCCCCTGGCGAGTAGATTCCCTCCGTTACTCGATGGATTGGAGCAAGAAACAAGCCCTGGGAAGGTCCGCGCCATCACAAGTAGCCGAAACGAGTGGCTGAGCTTGAATGGGTAGGGTAAAACCCAAAAGATCGAACATGGTTCAATTACATATGCACCTGCCATGAATGCAACCCGCACCTTCCAGGACATGGCCCGTCACGTATCGGTGAAGTTGGTTTTTTTTAAGATGTGGTTGTGATTATTTTTTAAAATATTTTTTTATTTAAAAATATATTAAAATAATTTTTTTTATTTTTTAAAATATTTTTTTTAATATTAAAATATTAAAATAATCTAAAAATATTAAAAAAATATTAATTTAAAATAAAAAAATAAAAAATTTTAAATTTTTTAAAATAATCTTTTAAAACATAAAAACAAACAGCATCATAATCCGTCACGTATTAGCTAAGCTTGGTCTGTTTATATCACAACAAGCCAAAGCCTCAGTCCAGTCTCAATTGGCATGCAGCTACTAAAATCATCACTTGTTAGACCCAAAACATATTTCAGATAGACCTATAATCATCTTCTTTGAAAGATTTTTTTTTCATGTTTGAGAATTTGTGTACTAAAAAAATAAATCAGAATTATCATTTTTTTTTAAAAACTAAAAATACTAATATATACACTAGTTTTAAATATTCGAATAAAGAATTGGCTATGGAAATTTCCTTACTACAGGGATATTAATAAACTATATCTTTTCCCTTTTCGCCTCCACCACAAATGCTAGATAAGCCTGCATTTCTTTTTTAATAGTTTCTTGACAATTATAATCAAAATTATACATTTTTTTTTTCTTTCCTGAACACTACTACCCTTCTACCATGTAAACCTTGAAGAGCAATTGTCTTAGCAAAACACTTAATTTGAGCCCAATACACACCCGACCAGTCCATTCCTATATCATGTCAAAACCGTAGAATTTCAAAGGTAATAAATCTACTTCTATTTTGTACTCCACCCCTCATTTACTAGATTAATATTTATAATCTCACTCAAGGGTACACTAATAATCAATCCCTTTTCACTGGCAACACATGTAATTGACTCTTCATTTTATTTGATACATAGCACCAAGATCATTCAAAGTATAAACTTTCTAAGTATTTATTACAGCATGCCTGTCATTATATCTGGAGCAACTCTAGCATCTTCTTGTGATATGTGAAATACTCTTATAAAAACCCTAACTTTTATCAACACAATTTAATTTATACAATGATGGACGAACATAATTTATCTCACAATGAAAATTCCACTCTCAAAACCTTTATCATTTAAGTCTTTTATCAAAGACAAGATTTTTAGAGTTGATTACTCTAGTCGTTTTTACTTAATCCTCTAAAACACCAGTTACTATTTTGATTATACCTGAAGCTATAAAATTCAATTTTGGACGTGACTTGTTTCTTTTGAAAGCTAAGATACTCAAACATAATTTTTTTTTAAAGGAAATAAAATCCATTTCTACCATTAACACACCCAAAACTAACAGTTATCACAATGTGTAAAACTATCTAAAAAAATCCCTACCCAACCTCCCCTCAGATTATGCCCATATGTAGAGTTTTATAACTTTAAATAAATCAAGGTTAGTTTCATTTGAAAGATAACATCTTTAATTATATCATTTTCAATTTCTAAACTCATCTATAACTTGAGTGACGAATCTATCCAATTTCCAATCTAAGGTTTCTAACATACAACCAAGTATTTTCATTCATTTTCCTTACCATTCAAAAAAAGTATCTCTCTTTCACATGTTTTATAATATCATTAAACATAACACCCTAATCAATCAATTAGTCCATTTCACATCCTACTTGAAATAATTAAAACTCTCTCAAAGAAACATATTCATTTTCTTTAGCCTTTCTTCATCAAACCCTTATTCAACACAACACAAAAATTCTATAATTCTTACAAAGTTCCATTGTTCATAATTTAAGGCATAAACAACCTTTCCATTACAATTTAAACACAAGATTTTCATTTCTTTTCAATTCATTCTCCACATCTTAGTACATGCTATAATAAGTATAAACAAATAATATTTATGCATTGTTCTAATTTCCCAACTCTTCCCCTTTATGGCCGACACTACCCCCTTCAATAACACTACAACTTTTCTCTTTATTTGTGTATATTCTAAGTTATTTTTATTCATTTCTATCCCAATTATATCAAACAAAAATAAATTTCTCATTCTCCCCACATTTCATTATAAACCCTAACTTACAACTTACAAATTAGGCATAAATTCCTAATCAAATTCATTTAGTCTTGCATATTTAAGTCTAATGCCCCTAACTTGGTGATAAAATGGATTTTGAATTGTAACAAGTTGAATTTTTCCTACACTTCTCCTTTTTTCCTCTCCTAGACCGAAATTGATTTTATATGGAGAATGACATTTTTCCTCTCAATTCTTTCAATTGAATTGATACCCAACCACTATTTATATCATTAAACATCATTCCATCACCAAATTAACATTTTAACTAACAAAGTTTTGAAATTCAACATCTACACACCACTAACACATTCATCTATTCACATATTACATAATCATTCAAAACCAAGCATTTTAAATGAGTTTCTCACCTTAATTGAATGCTAATCCAAGTGGGAAATTGCAAGAACAAGCCAGGTTCCCTTCCCTCCTCCTTGTTTTCTCCTATGCTCCCTAACACTAATCTTTTAACTTTATAAAAACCCTTTAGACCATCTAATTTCTTCTTTTGATCACCCAAGATGGACCTGTCTTGGTTCCCTGTCAAGTACGAACCATTCTGTAATAATTTAACATCCAATGTTCATCAGTCCAAATCTACTGGATCAATACTATTGCTCTGATACCAACTGTAACGTTCCTAAATCTTATCCTAAATTTTTGGTAATTTAACCACTACTTTATCTATTACAAGTCAAAAACCAAGTGAATTTTTTTTTTTGATTGTCCTTCGAACTTACATTCCATACTTAGTAACCCTTCCTAATAATACAAAATTCATTTATCTTAATCTAATATTTCCAAGATCTTTAAAAATTTCAGTAGAGTTTCCTTTATTCGAATCACTAAATAGTTCTTCTTTTCTAAGGTACTTGCATAACAGTTTACATAATTCTCATCTCATCCAACTTCAAGGGTTGGCCTTAGGCCACACAACTACCTCATCACCATTCAAACACAATCGATCCCCTAACAATCCAACAACCTTGACTTAATAGTAGAATAACGTATATAAACAATTTAGACTTATAAACATAACTAACAACCAAATACTTAATTTATCCTTACATGTATCTCAAAATAAATTATTTTTATTACATGCCATAAAATCCAAATTCAATTCTATACAATCCCAAAATACATAGGACATGATGTTATTATACATAATCATTACCTAAGCTGTAAAAGATAGTGTACTAATAATCTATTGCTCATGTCTGGTCTGTGACGAACCTGGAATTAATTAAATAGCATTATAAGGATCTAAATACTATTACAAATATTATAACACAAGCAACATAACAACAACGATTATGTTTATCATATTCTTAAAAAAATGGAACATTCAATTTACCTTTTTTCATGTGACCACTATCGAAAACCATTCCTTGTCATTTGTCCAAATTTAATCTTAGGCATCTCACATAAATATCAAAGTTTTCAGGACATCCCATACGAATGAGCATGACTTTGGCTAATCCTTATGGTTGTCTCTTACCTCCAGCAAACCCCTCCGACATACCCTTACGATTTTCAATCAACTCCAGCAAACCCTCATGGCTGCTAATTAACTTTGACAAACCTTTATGGCTGCTAATTAACTTTGACAAACCTTTATGGTTGCTGACAAACTCTAGCAAACCCTTATGATTGCCAATCAACTCCGACAAAGCCTCGTGGTTACCAATAAACTCTAAAAAACCTTCATGATTGCCAATCAAATTTGACAAAACTTGATGCAATCTAAGCAACACCAAGAGATTTGTTAGAGGTTCTAGTTGATCCAATGACAAAACTTAGGGCTAAGAGGTTTAAAGAGGCTTTCAATGAACTTCTTCAAGACATATAGGCTAAAGTGGACTTTAAAAAGATATTGAACAATGAAGTACAAACCTTATTCATGTTCAAAAAGGGCTTGTAGGTGAGAATTCAACATCATAAAAATACTAGAATAAAAGATTAAATATGCTGTTTTGATCTTTCTCTACTATTTTGGTCATAACTAAAGCTAAAAAAGGAATTTTAATGTGATTTTAGTTACATTGAAAACTAGACATTCATTGCTTTCTATTAATATATTGTACTCCTTTGAAGTTGGGCTTTGATTCCGCCAACATATTGAAAAATGACTTTATTCTTATTTAAATTAGTTGGGCTATTGTTTTATTATCTTTTAGTAATTATTAGGCCTTTTAGAGATAGTAGGGTCTTTATTTCAATTTGGATTCATTGGATTATTATTATTTATTAGGTTTATCCATATTCATTAGGGATATCGTATTAAATTTAGGATTCTTATAGTATAAATACTCTTTTGTAGAGACTTTTTGAAAAAAAAGACTATTTTTAATAAAAAAGAATTAACATTCTTGCTAATTTTTGTGTGGTTGAGTGATCTGCATACTAAGTTCTTGATTGAACTTAAAAACTTTTCTAAGAATTGATCAACTTTGTTATGATTTTATACTACTCGTTCGTGTCTCTTTATAGGCGTAGGGTGAGAGTGATCATTGGGTATAACTTTGGTTCTCTAAGGCAGGTTCTTATTGGGTTAAGTTGCAAACCATTCAAATTTGATTATAACGTATCATAGGAGGTGTTTGCATCAAACCCTCATAATGAACTCCTAAATCTTTCATTCTTTTTTTCTTTTTGTTCATTTACATGATCAAACAATCAGATTTCAATCTCTTATTTTTAAAAAATTTGCATTAACAATTTAATAAAAATAAGGTGATAAGCAATTACCTGCTCTTCCAATAGGTCTTACTCCTCCCGCTTACGGTCCCACTCCCGAAGCCTTGCATGTAACAATAAGATACATTTCATTAATAAGAAACTCTCACTTAAATTGTTTATTAACTTCTTTTACATAATAGCATTACTTGTCATTTTTCTTTAAGTTTCAACATCACATATACATGTTGACATAAGATTGTCCTCTACTAGTCCAAATAGAGTTGAGTTACTTGAATTTGGGTTAGTATTACAAATGAAGGATGTTTGTGAGGTTGTTTGCTGTTAGTTCGTGGTCAACTTTGAGCCTAAATTTTCATTTCTTTATTGCTTGGGAAAATGAGCCTATCCTACATGGTTTTCAAGTTTAGAATGTTTTATTTTCAGATGATTTATCTATGCATGCATTGAAGTTTTCTACAAAGAGTTATGTTAGTTTTAATTTTAGTGCTTCCTAGGTGTCTGTTTGCACTTCCTAGAGTAAAAAATGAGTTATTGTTATTTATTGTCTATAATTTTGCTAAACTTAATTATTAGGTCTCACTTATGTTAATTTGGTGTTTCTTAGACTTGAAGGGATGTTCCAAGTATATAATTATGATTCAGACTATGTACTGGGATCTTTTGGAAAATCTTGAATTGAAGTCTTTTTACTTGGCCGATTGACATTTATGAAGTTATGTATCTCATTTGTAAGTGATGGACTTATTTCCTTGACTCTGTATCTCTAAAGCGATGATTTGATCTATATCTTTAGAGTGGTGAGTTGTTTTCATATGTATCTTCGATTTGAAACCTTAGAATGGTGAGCTAAAAACACTTTCTTTCGTGTGAGTGAACTTTGTTGTTGGATTTTCATACCATCTAGGTTTTAAGTTGGTATCAGAGCTTTGGTTTTTCAACCATGGCTATTCGTGGATGATGTTTGTAAGAATTTAAGAGGGAAATTTGTGCTCTTGAAATGGATGAAATGAGAAGGCAAATCTAGCAATTCTAGGAGCATCTTGAATGATATGAGAATCGAGATGATGATGATGATGAGAACGATACTAAAATTGGCTCTTCTAGTAATAATAAGGATGATGTAAATCCTTTCCATCACAAACCTCACCATGAATTAGATAGCGATGGTTTTTCATCTCAGCATCGAAGAAGAAGAAATAGAAGACCTTATCAAGAATTTGATGTGAGAGTTGATATTCCTGAATTTAAAGAGAAAATACAACCTGATGAGTTCATTGATTGGATTTAAACTAGGGATGGCCTTTATGAATGGATGGTTATGTTTTGCCTCTCAAATGCTCTTAGTACTTTCGTATGAATGATGAATGATGTGTTTAAACCTTTTATTGGCAAATTTATTATTGTTTACTTTGATGATATTATTGTTTATAACAAGGATAAAAAGGAGCATCTTAATCACTTATAAGAACTATTTCAAACTTTAAGGAGTCAGAGGTTCTATGCTAATTTGAAGAAGCATGAATTCTTTACTAGCAACCTTGTGTTATTGGGTTTTGTTGTTTCCAGCAAAGGAGTGAAGATGATCTTATGAAGATTGAAGCAATTCTTAGCTAGCCATGTGCTCAAACTCTTAATGATATTCGAAGTTTTCATGGCTTAACATCCTTTTTTCGGTGTATTATAAAGAATTTCAGTACCATTATTGCTCTAATCACCAAATGCTTGAAAGGAGGTAGTTTCAAGTTGACTGATGAAGCTGATAAGAGTTTTGAAGTTATAAAGCCAAAGGTGACCAATGTGCCTATTCTTTCTTTACCAGATTTTCAAAAAGTTCTTGAAGTTGAATGTGATGCTTCTAATGTTGACATTGATGTTGTTCTTAGTCAAGATAGCAAATCCATTGCTTTATATAGTGAGAAACTCAGTGATTCAAGATGGAAATATTCTTTTTATGACAAGAAGTTCTATACTATCGTTCATGCTTTGGACCATTGGTGTCACTATTTGTGTCCAAAACCTTTTGTGCTATATTTTGATTATAAGGCTTTGAAGTTTCTTAATAACTAGCAGAAGCCTTTTGTGCTATATTTTGATTATAAGGCTTTGAAGTTTTTTAATAACTAGCAGAAGCTTAACCAAAGACATGCTTATTTGGTTGGATTTCTACAAACTTTCAGTTTCTCTATGAAACACAAATATATAACTTATAATGTTGTTGCTAGTGCTTTGAGTTGAAGACACTTATTATTGATTAATTTGCAAGTCGAAGTGACAAGTTTTGAAGTGTTGAAAGATCTATACAAGCATGATGGTGACTTTAGAAAGATATGGATTGATTGTGAAAATGGTGTTTCCAAGCATTTTGTTGTGTTAGGGGGTTATCTCTTTAAAGGAAATCGATTGTGTATTCCTTAAGTTTCTTTGAGGGAAGCTATTATCTTTGAAGCTCATAGCGGTGGGTTTGATGGACATTTTAGAAGAAATAAAACACTTGCTATTATCTAGGATTTTTTTTTTTGCCGAAGATGGAGAGAGATGTCACAAGGTTTATAAAATGTTGTAGGACATGCCATATTGCCAAGTCATATAGTCAAAATTTGGGTTTATACACTCCACTTCTAGTAGCAAAAGCCTTATAGGAACAAATGAGCATGGATTTTGTGCTTGATTTGCCGAGAAGTTCAAGGCACAAAGATTTAGTTATGGTGGTGGTTGATCATTTCTCTAAAATGGTGCATTTTGTTCCATGTAGCAAAACGCTTGATTCTACTAATATTGATGATCTATACTTTAAGAGATTGTTAAACTCCATGGCATCCCAAAGACAATCACTTCTGATTAGGATTCCAAGTTAATGAGTCATTTATATCGTATATTTTGGAGAAAGCTTGGAACTCATCTTCAATTCAATACAACTTATCATCCACAAATCGATGGTCAAACTAAAGTTGTCAATCATGGTTTGGGAAGTCTTTTGAGAAGTCTGGTGAAGAAGAATATTCGAGATCAGGATCTAGTGTTGCCACAAGCTGAATTTGCTTACAACCATTCTACTTGCCAAATTATGGGTTGTTTCCTTTTCAAGTTGTGTATGATGGTCAGAATCCATTGAGTCCATTGGATTTAATTCCTCTTCCAATAAGTCTGAATTTCAGTAATGATGTTGAAGAAAGAGCCAAAAACTTATAAAGTTACATGCACAAGTTCGTGACAAGATTGAAAAACAAAATCAGAAGTACTCGATTCAAGCCAATAAATACTATAAGTATGTAAAGTTTTAAAAGGGTGATCTTGTTTGGGCATATCTCAACAAGGGAAGGCTCCCACAAGGTAAATTTTCTATGCTCAAACTTAGGGTTAATAGTCCATTTAAGGCTTTGAAGAGAATTGATGAAAGTGCTTACAAATTAAGTTACTTGCTTATTTAGATATTTTAGACATTTTTAACGTGGTTGATTTATCTCCTATCTATGGTGACGACTCAACATTTGACTTGAGGTTGAGTCCTTTTCAATCGGGGGAACATGACATATGAGTGTTCTCTATTGGTACAAATGGTGCTGGGTACTTGAATTTGGGTTAGCATTACAAATGGAGGATGTTTTTTAGGCTGTTTGATGTCAGCCCGTGGTTAACTTTGAGCTTAATTTTTTGTCTTTTTATTGCATGGGAAAAAGAGCATATCCTATATGGTTTTCAATTTCAGAATGTCATCTTTCTAGATTATCTAGCTAATGAATGCATTGGAGTTTTCAATAAAAAGTTATGTCAATTTTAATTTTAATGCTTCCTAGGTATCTCATTTTCAGATATATATCTAATAATTTAAACTAACCAATTTCAGGCGATTAATCACAATCGACGCTGAACATTGTTCCATGTTTTAATCATAATCTGAGTTGTAGAACTTAATTTTATGTGTGGTTTATTTCTATGGAAAGGTAAAACATATGTCTACAACTATGATGAAGAAAACTAAATCCATTTCTACCATCGAGATGCCTAAAATCACTAATTACATCAGTATATGGAAACCGCCTTGCAAATCTTGGTCCAGACCTTTATTTAATTTTATTCCATATTTGGAGTTTCATAAATCCAAATAAAATGAGTCTAGTTGAGTTTCAAAACTAACATCCATACCTACAACTTTTATGAAGGAACATATTTTAAATTCTATCATCTTCAGGTTCTATTTGCAGCTAAAAGTTAGGAGATAAGGCTGTCCTGTTTTTGTTTTCTAAGTTTAACAAGTAACTAAATGTTTCCATGCAACTTTTCCATCATTTATAGCAATCCTAACCATTTAATTATTTTATATCATCTTTAACATGATTCTTACACTCATCAACCTAATCAATTCCACCCTTTATAATTAAAACTCATTCTATTAAACCATTATTCAATCATCATATATCCTAATTAACATCCTGTAATCATCAAAACACATGCTTCAACATTTAATCTCATAAACTTGTTTTTCCATAAGACTCTAGCAACTCAATCATTCAAGAAGACACAAAACAATTTAGAACAACTTAATTAAATAAGTTTGTTACCTCCCACAACCAAGAAATCAAAAGAGAATTCATAAGAAAACCAAGTTCCTTTCACTCTTTATTTTTACGACAAGCATTTCAATCAAAATTTAAACTATAATTCAATTCTTTTGAAAATCATTTCCCCACATAGAAATACATTAATTCACAACAATTTCACTCAATAATATGCAATTATACATCATGAACCTAAATCCCTTTTTGGCCAGCCACTTGAGTTCTTAAAGACCCTATGTTTTTTTCTTCCTCAATTCCACTAGGTTTAACACCCAACACAACCTATAACTCAATTTGATCAATTCATAGTTAATTTGCATTTCTCCCAAATTTTTCTATAAACTCTAACCTAATATTCATGATTTCCACTTCAAATGTTATTCAAATTGCATGAAATTGCTAGAATAGGTCTAAAACTCCTTACCGGATGTTATTCTAGTCTTCGAATCACAACCAATCAAAATTTTTCAATCCTTCCCTTAATTCCTCCTTGCTGTCGTGAATTGTGCAGCCTCCCCCTGGTTTTCTTTCACTTTGCTCTCTTGATTATATGCTTAAGATGTAGTGTGTAACAATTTCTCTCTATCTCCCCTAAAATCCTTAATTTTCCATGGTTTTTTCCTAAGAATTTGGTGGAAATTGAAGCTTTTCTCTCTTCCCCTTTTTCTGTCTTTGCAATTTCTGGGTCCAAAAAAGAAAAAAAAAGAAAGCCCTTTTATTCTCTTTTCCATGGCTATTTAGCTTTTTACCTCTCAATGCATTTAGTACTAATTGTCCTCTAGGTTCTTAATTAACTTCTTCTCCCCATTTATCAAGTGTCTCATCACTTTTATTTTTTTTTCAATTTCATTTTTAATATATCCCTCCCTATTTTTTATATTAAAAATTTTCTAAATCTTAATTTAACCCTTTTTATTTTTTTATATTAAAAAAAAGCTGAAAAAATATAGAAAAAGGCTAGAGAGCTATTGCAAGGTATGCAAAAAATATAGAAGTACAAATTTTTTTTCTTACATTTAATGCCAAAATCAAATAATGAAGTTTGAATAAATGACCTTGAGAATTTATTTATTTATCTACCATAATTTGATGTGATTGATGAATATAAATGAATACTATATACACCTCTAATATAAATGCAGCACTTAAATTAACAAGAACTATAAGTTAAATAATCAGAAAGAAAATTAATTGTTTAATCATGCTATGACTTATACAACAAATTATATATGAGCAAAACTTCTTATAATACTATAGTTTACACTGATATGTAAATTAAATTACTCTACAATCCTTTTATCTTCTGTCATCAATTTCATGATGCCACTAGTTACCCCATTAGGAGTCTAGTCAAGTTCAATTCCCGGTCGTTAGGAAATCTGACGCCACTAATTCCATCCTTTGGATCAATCAAACTTATATCCAAGTCATTGAGAAATTGATGCCACTAATTCTAGCTTTTGAATTAGTCACATCAATGTTCTAGTCGTCGACATATTAGCACCACTAATTCTAGCTTCTGAATTAGTCATACCAATATCTCAGTTGTCGATAATTTGACACCACAAATTTTCTTTTAAAATTAGTCAAACAAAACACTCAGTTGTCAATTGAACTGACAATACTAAATTCCTTTCTCGGAATGTAGTTCGTTTTATTTCCCGATCATCAAAATGAATGTCGACCACTAATTTCTGTTATTTTAGAAATTAGTCAGCTCAACTTCCTCATTATTATCTTCTATTTTGTTGAAATGCTTAACAACTCAAAGATTGACTACCATTTAAATGACAAAATGAAATTACTTATACCTTAAGGGTTAGTTCAACTACTTGTGGTCTGTTGATGAGTATCTGCACATTGGAATATCTTGGCTCCTCCTCATGTATCAATTAAGATTCAATTCCACAATCAATACTTGAGTTCATGTTAACATTTCATTCCAGAAAATTCATTCAACTCAATTTGTACGTATAGTCAACAAAATAAATATTTCAAGTTCCATATATACCCAAACCTTTATATATGGTCCTTTTGAATGTTAGGATATACATCTCCAATTATTATGAAGAAACTAATTCAAAATAAACCATTAACATACCCAAAGTTACTCATTACATACACATATACAATCTGTCCATCAATTTGCAGCATGTCTGGTCAGTTTCTAATGAAAGTTAACATCCTCAAGCACAACTTTCATGAATATAGTACCCAAAATTCTGTCATTCACGGATCCTAAAATTTGCTATAAGTTAGATAGTGAAATTTGTCCTGTTACAAACAGTTTGACTCCTCAACAATATTTTACCCATATCTGGAGTTCTATAACTCCAATTGAGGAAAATCCACTTCCAATTGTTAGCTAACTCCTTTTTCTACAATTGTTATAAAAAAGAGGTACAACAATTTCTATCATTTTCCATATATAATATCAGTTAAGATTCCAATTATCAAAACTTTCCAAACTTGAACTCATGGACTTATCAATTAATCAAACATCTCTCATGCATTTGTTTTCAACATTAAGACTCCATTACATACAAAGTTTAATAGAGACCAGTTGTTCAAGTTCATTTCTCATCAAAACATTAAATACCCCTTTTGATTTTTTATTAGTTATGGTTGAATGGCCAATAATCAAAATTATACATCCCATTCCACTTTTTTTTCTTGAACCACAAGTACTAATCATTCTTAGTATATTCCTATCTATATTAGGCTAACATTTCAGTAAATTATTTCCCACTCTTCTTTCTCTTCTTGGCAAAAACCCACAGTTATAGGAAGGAGCAAGTTTTCTTCTTATTTCTTAACATAAATCTATAACCTATCACTGTTTGTATACTACCAACACATTCCTATCATTAATTTTTCTTTTTAATTAAACACAATTAAAATTTTATATAATTTAGGGTTCTTCACATGCCTCACAAAAAATCAATTTATAATAAACATAAATCACTTAAAAAAACTAGATTCTTACCACTGGTATACAAGAATTTAAAGGTAGAAATGCATGGAATTAAGTTGTCTCTTTCACTCTTCTTTACTCCTTCAACTCGTCACTTGCACAAGCAAGAAAGTTTGAGATTGCTCAACTTCTTCCTTCAAATCTATTCTTAGTTTCTTAAATTATTGATTTTTCCCACTTTCTAGAATGTGTTTAAGCAAGGTTTTCTCACCATTTGTCTGCTCCCTTCTCTCCCTCTTTATGCATGCAATTGGTCATGGAAGAAGGAAAAAATGTGAGATTATTGTTATTATTATTATTATTTATTTTATATTTTCATTTTTTATCTTATCATACAATGCTCCCCTAAGCTTCATGCATTTATAAATTGACCCCTCTTTTTAACCTTCTCCATATTTTGTCTAGTCTTTCCTTTTAAATAAAATCCAAGCCCTTCTATCATTAATTTTTTTTTTTATTTCAATCCTTTCACGCATTTACTCTTTCATGACATATATACATATTATAATTTGGTTATATCTAAATTATGGTCTTATATCGGGTTTCTTAGGATCCAATCCAACGAGAGTGCAACTTACTAGGAAAAAAAATCCAAACGTTAATGATAAAGAAGGAATTTGTTTGCAACATGAAACTCCTTTCCTGTAATCATTTAGTCATGAAGACTCGTGGTCTTTTCTTTGTAAATCCTTGCATTCTCATAGACATCATTCCATATCTCTTCCAACTCTTGCAATTGCAACTTCTTTGCAATCCCAACAGCATCATTATCAAAGCCGCATTGCTTAATGACCCAAAAAGCTTTGTGTTCAAGCTCCATTGGAAGATAACATGCTTTCCCACAAATCATCTTATAAGGTGACATTCCTATAGGTGATTTATAAGCAGTCTGCTATGCCCAAAGTGCATCACTAAGTCACAAACTCCAATCTTGTTGGTGATGCAACCATATTATTTGATAGTTTTACCCATATTTATCTAGTATTTTGCCTATGTTTTATATATAAAATGCCTTGATATTCTTTGTTTTATGTTTTGAAGGCACTTTTGGATGTAAAATTCAAAAAGAAGTAAATTGGAGATAATTGGCAGATTTGACCTCCGATCGATGTTTTGTGCAGAGCTTGAGCTCTAGAGGTCGAAACGAAGTGATTCTATTGGAATTAGAAAGCTATCATCCATGCTTTTCTGTACATATATGGAAACAAAAATAAAAATAAAAAGAGAAAGAGCATGGAGATTGCAGCCTTCAAAGACAAATCTCGCATTCTGCCAATGTTGACCTTCAACCATTCTAGCTTGAATATCTTGAGCTATAGAAGTACATTTGATGCAAACTCAATTGTGTTGGATTCCTAACTCAAAGACCTATCAGCCTACCAAATTTCATCAGAAAAGAGCTCATATAAGAGACATATGAGTTTTCTAAGACGCCACATGAATTCTACCAACAGATAGGTTTTGTGAAGAAACAAGTCCAAATTACTTCCTAAAACATCCAAACTGAAAACTGATTAGTACTAAACAATGCATTTTTATCAAGGTTTTATATCATCATTTTGCACTTGAAGTATCAAAAACTCCTTAACTAGAGCATGTTTTATAATAACAAGTCTGATAATATAAGATACCTTTAATTTATGACAAATATTCATTTTAAATGTAGGCCTATCACATAAATGAAAGGATTAATTGATGAGTTTAACTACTAAAATTGAGAAGACAAAGAGAGGGTTAAGCTTAAAAAAGAGTTGCTGGTTGAATTCAAATTAGAACACCATTCGGTTATTGAATCATAACTGGAGCTGTAGAACTTGAATTTAAGTCTGGTTTATATAGATAAAAAGCTAAGACATAGGCCTAAAACTTTAATGAGGAGTCCAAGATTCAAAATGACCGTTTTCAAGTTCAAATTGTAGCAACAACAGAGAAGTCGGAATCTATCCTGCAGCCCAGACACTATTCAGTGTTCAGCCCATATCTCGAGTTCTAGAAGTCCAAATGACCTCATTCTTATTTTGTTGGAAAGCTAAGACAATTTCCCAGAATGTTTATGAAGACTATCTGTTCAAATTCAGATGTTAGCAATGATGTTTTCTGCAGACAAGAAGATAAGGATTGTTGCCAAGTCAAGAGGTGGCCACCCACTCAATAATTAGTCAACAAACAATAGTTCTGAATTTTGACCTATAAAAGGAGGCATTTGCCATGCATTTAGGCATCTTGGTTTTCAGATCAAGATCTTGCTCTTGCTCTCTTTCTTTGTATTTTGTAATGTTCAAGTTTTATTCCATATTATATTTTACTTAATCTCTTATTTATGCTTTTCATTTCCTTTACTATACTTATATAATTATGTTCTTATCTTGTTTATCTATGTTTCTCTTATTCATAATGTTCATCGAAGTTTATTATGTCAAGGTGAAAAGGTTACAGTAATGGTGTAAGAATAAGTATAATATAAACTCAACATGGACTTTAATGTTTGATACTAACATGTTTGGTATTTATTATCTTACTCAATCTTAATACCTTGCTTGTTAAATGGTTAATCTAGATTTGTGTTGAACAACCCTTGGTACAACAAATACTTGGCACTTTCATAGCCCAACTGTATGGTATAACCGACACCTGTGCTATGAAAGGAACTTGATTTGTTGTTAACATAAGTTATCACCATGAATACCTGACCATATTTACAAGTATTGACATTACTCAAATAAGATAATTAATATAATCATGTTAATAATTTATAATCCGATTGAAACCTCCTTTGTGTGTGGTTTCTAGTTGAATAATAAAAAAAGTTTATATTATACTGATTTGAAATACCATTAGTGGATCCTCTAACCTTGATAATTGTTTTATATTTGTTTAAATCCTGACATCAATATCACATCTCAAAACTCTCTTCAACTCCTTTTCATTTGTTATTTATAATTTCATATAGTTCACCTTCTTGTGGTTCGATCCCGGTCTTGCTGGTTATTTATTACTTCGACACTCTTGCACTTGGGATAAGACATCAATTTTTTAATCGTGTCAAGTTTTTGGCGTTGTTGTCAGGGAGGTAAATTCCTGTATACAATATAATATTTATTTTATTTTCTCTTCACTTTTCTTTATCTAACTTTTGTTTCTTTTTTTATTCTTTTCTTCCTGTTATTCTCTTCCTACACGTGCATGAGAGTTTGGTCACGTACATTAAGTGATAGACTTTGTAGGGTATCCTCATCATTCTTAGAAAATATGGCCGAAGAAGATAACCAGTCGCTTCATAATGAGAATAATCGAGTTAGAACACTTAGAGACCACATGAATCCTACAAGAACAAGTGCACCCTCATGTATAGTTTTCCCTTCTGATGCATCTCATTTCAATTTTAAGCTAGGCATTATTCAACTTTTACGTTCTTTTCGTGGCTTAGATCTAGAAAATCCATACCTGCATTTGAGAGAATTTGAAGAAGTTTGTAACACTTATAATGACTTAATTGTAGCATGAACACTATTAGATTAAAGCTTTTTCCCTTTTCATTAAAAGATAAAGCTAAAACATGACTACAAAATCTTACGTTAAGATCCATTCGTGCTTGGGATGAAATGCAACAATAATTTTTAAAGAAGTTTTTTCCATCTCACAGAACAAACTCTTTCAAAAGACAAATCACCACTTTCACTCAAAAACCAGGAGAAACATTTTACCAATGTTGGGATAGGTATCGAGAGTTGCCTAATACTTGCCCTCATCATGGTTTTGAAACATGGAGATTGGTTTCATATTTTTATGAAGGGTTAACACCTAAAGATAGACAAATGATGGAATTGATGTGCAATGGAACTTTTAAAGATAAAGACCCCGATAAAGCAATGGAGTACCTAGACTCGTTAGCTGAAAATGCTCAAAATTGGGACAGTACAGGCACTTATGAGGCACCAAGTAAAACTCAACCTCATACATAGTGGAGGAATGTACAACCTTAGGGAAGATCATGACCTCCAAGCCAAGTTTGCATCTTTAGCTAGAAAAGTCGAGGCACTAGAATTGAAAAAGAGTGGTAAATTAAAATCTATTCAAGACATTGTGTGTCAAATATGTGAAACCAATGAACACTCAACCAATGACTGTCCAACTTTTCCTTCTTTCAAGGAATGCCTCTATGAACAAGCCCATGCTTTAAACAGTTTCAAAGGCTCAATCATAACCCATACTCGCAAACATACAACCCTGGTTGGAGAAATCACCCAAATTTCAGTTGGAAGAGTGATAACAATAATGCACAAACTTCATAGCTACCATTTCAAGCACACCATAATTTTCAAATTCTCATGGATATGCACCTCCTTATGCTCCCCCTCCTAGAAGAAATCTTGAGGAAACATTGCATGCATTCATTGAAAAGCAGGAGACAATCAACACTCAAAATGCTCAAACCATGGTAGATCTAAAAGATGCTCTTGCAAAATTCACATCTGCTCTTAGTTTTCAAGAGAAAGGTAAGTTTCCATCTCAACCACAGCAAAATCCTAAGGGGTAATACAATGCAAATGCAAGTAGTTCCGGAAGCCAACACATGGACCAAGTCAAATCAGTCATCACTCTTCGCAGTGGTAAGGTTATTGAAAAACCCATTCTTGAACCTTCTGAGAAAGATGATGAGTTAATCTCTGAGGGTCAGGAAGGGGTTGAATCTGAACATTGCAAAGAAAAGACTGATTCCCTGCCAGCACATCCATTTCCTCATGCCATGACCAAACAAAGGAAAGTCAATTACAACTCTGAAATCTTTAAAACTTTAAAGCATGTAAGGATTAATATACATTTGTTGGATGCTATTAAACAGGTACCTTCTAATGCTAAATTTTTGAAAGACTTGTGCACCGTGAAGAGAAAACGAAATGTGAAAAAGAAAGCCTTTTTAGCCGAACAATTAAGTGCCATTCTTCAAAACAATAATGCTTTGAAATATAAAGACCCTAGCTGTCCTATAATTTTTTGCTTTATTGGAGAACATAAAATTGAAAGAGCTTTACTTGATCTTGGAGCTACTATGAATTTACTTTCATATTCAATCTTTTAGAGTCTCAATCTAGGTGAGTTAAAACCAACTTCTGTAACTCTCTTACTTGTTAATATATCTGTAAAAGTGCCTAGAGAAATAGTTAAGGATATGTTAGTACAAGTTGATAAATTCATTTACCCTGTAGATTTTGTTGTCTTGGATACACAATCTGTTGAAACATGTAATTAAATTCCTGTTATTTTAGAACATCTGTTTCTTGCAACTTTTAATGCATTGATTAATTGTAGGAATGGACTGATGAAGTTATCATTTGGAAACATTACATTGGAGATGAATATTTTCAACATTTGCAAGCAACCTGGAGATGATAAAGATTTACAGGAAGTAGATCTTATTGAAGAATTAGTTTATGATCAATTTGAATCGACCTTGAGTAAAACTAAGTTTGATGAATCTGAAGAATTGCAAATGATTTATTCTCAGGAAGAAATCAAGGACAAGAAAGGTATAGACAATGTTGTTGCATATCATTTGTCAAAATTGACAATAGATTTGACATCTGACATCCCACCAATCGATGATTACTTTCCTGACGAATCCTTACTTTCTCTTAGTCCAATGCCTTGGTTTGCTAATTTTGTCAATTTTCTTGCTTTATGATATTTGCCAGCTTATTGGAGTACCCAAGACAAAAGAAAGTTTTTGAATGAAGTGAAGAACTTTTATTGGGATGACCCTTACTTATTCAAATATTGTCCTGATCAAATATTTTGAAGATGCATTCCTGACAATGAGGTAAGTAGTGTTATTAAATTTTGTCACTCTAAGGCATGTGAGGGTCATTTCTCATCAAAGAAGACAACTGCAAAAATCTTACAATGTGAATTTTATTGGCCCCACCATGTTCAAGGACACGCATGCATTCTGCAAAACTTGTGAAAATTGTCAAAAAGTTGATATTGGTAAAAAGTTTAGCTTTATAATTCTCGACTCCATTTATTTCCTAAAAAGCTAAGATCAAAATGGAGCGGTCCATTTATTGTGAAACATGTGTATCCTTATGGGGCCTTTGATATTGAGAATCCAAATAATGTCAATGTTTTTAAGGTTGGTCATCGTTTGAAAGTTTACTTTAATAATTTTTCAGTTGAAAATGACTCCATTGAATTAGGTGATCCTGTATATAAAGATTGATTTTATTTATTTATTTATTTATTTTTCTCACATTGTTTTTATGTTTCTTTTTGGTGTGACTCTTGTTTTGTTAGTCTCTCTCACCCCGATCAAATGACGGATAACGATACTTTGTGACTCTTAAATCGGTTCTTTCAGTTTCTTATGATAACTGATATCTATGTATATATTTGTTCAATTCTTTTCTCTTTCTCCTTTCTTTGCATCTCTTCTCCAATTCTCATTTGAAAATGGACACCACTTTTGAAAAATTGAAAAAATATTTTCCCGCTCTGCCTCAGAATGCGATTACAAAAATTTATCATGCTAGGTGTGAAAGATTGAGGTTGTTAATGAACCATGGAATTCCGGAAGATATTCGCTGTCTAATTGAAGCAAAGGTCCGATTATCAAGTGAGTCCTCCAATTCTTTCATTTCATACATGCCTGGAATAGGTAAAAGCACTTTTGCAAAGAAATGTCGTTCAAAACAACTGAAAGTCTATCATCGATGTGCCAGATGGACTTGTAATGCACAATGTCGTTCTTTAGGAATGATATCTATAAACCATGAAGATAAAATACAATTCATTAAGGATGGACTGAGTAAGGGGTCTTTAGATAATCTTCTATTGACTATTGAGATGCACCCTAGTGGAGATGTGCATCGTGCAATTCATGATTTATGACCCCTTTTTCATAAAGAACATGATTGATTTAGTCTTGGGAATCTGACTAAAAAAGACCCTGTTTGCCAGTTTTTAAGAAAACTAGATGGGAAGCCTATCCCCGATCCATAAAGGGCGTTTAAGCCATTCTTGGACGTAAAACCAAGGAAAGATATGAGCCACAATCATAACTACTTGTAGATACATGACACGATCAAAGAGTTGATGTCTTATCCCAAGTGCAGGAGTGTCGAAGTAATAAATAACCCGGCAAGACCGGGGTCGAACCACAGGGAGGTCAATTATATAAATTACAAATAAAAAGAAAGATTTGAAGAGAATACTAACAGAAAAGGAGTTGAAGAGAGTTTTGGGATGTGATATTGGTGTAAGGATTAAACAATGATAAAACAGATGTCAAAGTTAGAGGATTCACTAATGGTATTTCAAATAAATATAATATAAACTCTTTTTATTACTCAATTGGAAACCACACACAAAGGAGGTTCCAATCGGATGATTTATCGTTATTAGCTCATTATAAATTGTTAACATGATCATATTAATCATCTTATCTAAGTAACACCATACTTATAAATATCATCAGGCATTCATGTTGCTAGTTTATGTTAACAACAAATCAAGTTCCTATCATAACAACGATGTCGGCTGAAAACTATAAAGGATCAAGCATTTGATGTACCAAGTGTTATACAACACAAATCTAGATTAACCATTTAACAAGCAAGGTATTAAGAATTAGTAAGATAAAAAGATAAGACATGCTAATAACAATTTTTCTTGGATATAAACATTAAAGTCCATGTTGAGTTTATATTATACCTATTTTAACACCATTAGTAAAACCTTTTGATGTAACCATATTATTCGATAGTTTCACCCACATTTAACTAGTGTTTTGCCTACGTTATTTATATAAAATGCCTTGATATTCTTTGTTTTATGTTTTGAAGGTACTTTTGGATGAAAGATGCAAAAAGGAGTAAATTGGAGGTAATTGGCAGATTTGACCCTCAGTCGATGTTTTGTGCAGAGCGTGAGTTCTAAAAGTCAAAATGAAGTGATTCTAGTGGAATTAGAAAGCTAACATCCATACCTTTCTGGAAATCTAAGTCAAGAAAAATAAAAAGACAAAGAGCATGGAAATCACATCCTTCAAAGTCAAATCTCGCATTCTGCTAGTGTTGACCTTTGGTCATTCAAAATTCAATATCTGGAGCTGCAGAAGTCCAATTGATGCAAACTTAATTGTTTTGGATTCCTAACTCAAAGGCATATAAACACTCCAAATTTCAGCCAAAAATGATGTCATATGAGGGAGATATGATTTTTATAAATGACAACTGAATTCTGCCAGCAAACAGGTTTCGTGAAGAAACGAGTCCAAATTACATCCCGAAGCATCCAAACCGACATCCAAGTTTTTATTTTAGCAACTTAGCTCCTCTAGAAGGTCAAGGAAGGTAGCCACCAACCTCAAGCCACCAACCACAAACCAGCTACCAGCCGCCAGCCGCCAGCCGCCAGCCGCCTTCACACTACCACCACCTATTGATGTTCACACTTGAACTTTGATTTTTCTTACTTACAATTTGTGTATAAATAGGCAGCTAAGTTTATGCTATTAGGAGAGCTAAGAGAGAGGGAGAGAGAGTGCAGTAGAATCAAAGAAAGAAGGGTGGCAGCCATAAGAGAAGAAACACAAACTCTCCCCTCTACAAATCAGAAATCATGTATTCTTCCATCTTTAGGAGTACTTGTTCAATAGATATGTGAGGCTAAACTTGTTTTCTTGGTTGCAAGGACACAAACACCTTCAGATTTCAAGAACTGTGAGATTTATTCTTCCATTTATTTTCAGTTTGTATTATGAATGAGTATGTTTGTTTTCCTATGCATATTTCCTATGATTGTTTATCTTAATTGCTAGAGCGGACTCTAAGTTATTATTGTGAACAATCTATTGCTAAGTTTGATATCAAAACCGGAGTTGTGGTTTATAAACTTGTGAAGCAACTAAGCTTGATAATTGTAGCGGAACTACGTTATTAAACTTAGGGAGAACATTCGATCAAAGCAACACAAGCAGACAACTTGGTTGTTAAGATTAATGAATTTATCTAGATCTTAAGGCTGCCATTGGATTAAATCATTAGTGCGGACACTGTGATTGTTTGTTGGTTAGGGTTAGTTATACGGCGGATCTGTTAATTAACCAATGTTAAGAAAAGATAAAAATTCAAAATATAAACTGGAGTTTCGTTTCAAGGATCGGTTCTGATTTCTGTAGGTGGATGTGTGCTTGTGACCAAGGTTCGTTTTCTTGATATATTTCAGTTTCAATTGATTTTGTTTGCTAGTTTAATTTCTTTCATCATCACAAATCAAAACCCCCCAATTGCATAACGTATAGCATAAAAATCTGAACTAAACCTTCCTCGTGGGATCGACCCCTTGCTTGCTCTATACTATCTTGTGTGTTTTAAGCTAGGGTAATTAATTTGTGCGACCATGACATCGCAACACCTTTTCACCTTGACATAATTAACTTAGCTAAACATAATGAAGAAGAAAAACATAAATAAACAACATAGGAACATAAACATGATATAAGTTAACTAATTATAGGAAAGGAAATGAAAAAGCATAAACAATAGATTAATATAACATGAAAGAAAACTTGAACATTACAAAGATATAAAGAGAGAAAGCAAGAACATGATTTTGATCTGAAAAATAATATGACTAAATGCATGGCAAATGCCTCCTTTTATAGGCTAAGATTCAGAACTATTGATTGGTAGGCAACCATTGATTTGGTGGCTGGTTTTTGACATTGTTGGCTGCTGGTTCTTGATATTGTTGGTAGATTTTTGATATTGTTGGCTGCTGGTTCTTGATATTGTTGGCAGATTTTTGATATTGTTGGCTGGCCAAAACATCATTGCTAACATCAGAATTTGAGCCCTTTGTTCCATTAAAGCTGTGGGCATTGTCTCAGCTTTCCAACAAAAATACCAGAGCTTATTTGGACTTCTAGAACTCAAGATATGAGCTGAAAACCGAATAGTGTTTGAGCTGCAGGACAGGTTCCGACTTCTCCATTGTTGCTAAGATTTGAACTTGAAAATGACAGAATTGAGTCTTGAACTCCCATGAAAGTTTTAGGTCTATGTCTTATCTTTCCATCTATATAAAGTGGACCTAAATCCGAGTTCTACAACTCTAGTTATGATCAAATAACCGAATGGTGTTCCAGTTTGGAATTGAACCAGCATCTCTTCTCTTAGCCTAGTCCTCTTTTTGTCTCTTCACTTTCAATAGTTAATCACATCAATCAATCCTTTGAATTGTGAGATATACCTGCATTTAAAACAAGCATTTACCATAAATTAAAGATATATTATATTATTAGACTTGTTATTATAAAACATGCTTTAGTTAGGGAATTTAATGATACTTTAGTGCAATATGATGATATAAAGCCTTAATGAGAATGCACTTTTAAGTACTAATCACACCCCCCAACCAGCTTATTACTAGTCCCTAGTAATCAAAGCGTTAAAATATAAAAACAATTTACAAGTTCCACAAAGCAAGGCATTCATCATTTAACTTCTATTAATCTATTCAAATAAACAAACTCTCATTAAATTTATATATCTGCTTCATACTTCTTAAACAAGATATTAATAAACCTTCTTGTTGTGCTCAATAAATCAAAACATAGCTATGGAGCTTTTCATGGAAGAAAACAAAATTTTGTTCCAATGTTTAAGGTTAACTTTCTTGGATTGGGATTATTATCTTTTTTTTTTTAAAGTAAGAATTTATAACACAATGTATCTTGAACCTATGTAACAAGCTTTCAGCTAATGACTCCTAGACCAGTTGGTCTGAGGGCATCAGGTGTTGAGACACCCCTACGAGCTCAGTAACTCGGGTTGTAGATACTGATACGTAGATAGTGTAATGTTTGAGTCCCTTAAGCTTTTCTCCTTAACTCATGTAACAAGCACTGGGCCAATAGCTCCCAAGGGTACTAGGTGTTAAAACACCCCTACGAGCTTAATTGCTTAAGTTAAAGAGGCTACGAAACCAAACTTATCTACTTTTTTTATTTATTCAATTTATTATCAATTTTTTTTGTTTTGTTTTTTGTTTTTTTTTGTTTTTGCATATTATATACTATCCCTTTCCCTTAGTTGTTACCTTTAACAAAAGAACATGAATAATGCAATAATCTAATATGCAACCCACAATCATATGTTAAAGTGTGTGCGTGAAAATGAAGGTTTAAGAATACTTGTTAAATGAGTATATGAGCAGAATCAAGTGACAACAATGTGAGAGTTTGTAAACCTGAATATTTCAAGAAGTATTATGATAGACCTTGTTAAGAATATTTACTAAGATGCGTCTCAAGAGTCACTAAAGTTCATCCTTTACTCTGCCATCCTAGTAATAACAGGTTTGCAAATGGTTGTAATAATAGAAAACACAGTTAGTTAAAATTTTTTTTTAATATCAACTACTACCCTCTCCCCCTAACCAAAACGAGACATTGTCCTCAATGTTCTAAGGCAGAAAGATAGAGTATAGAAGACATCACTTGAAACAGCGACTACTGGCAAACCTGAAACACACTTAAACAAATATAAGAAATAACAAAACACAAATATTATACGATTAATAAAACCAAAAGACACAAGTTTTCACAAACTAAGGCTCAAATCCAGTCTAAGCATTTTACGACGTTCCGTGATTGACCAATTGAGTCGACTCATAGAGAAATCAACTACAGGGATGAAAGATTGAAATTCATCAATCAATTGTTCAATAATAGCAGTAGAGATGAGGATTTGTCGCGCTGAAAATGTTAGAAATTGTTGTTCCACAACATGATCAAGAAAAGACAGTAAAGTATTATAAAAACCATTAACATTTAGCAAACCTATAGGTTTCTGGTGAATGTTCAGTTGAGCCCAAGAGGAAATATGAAATATCTCTTCTAAAGTGCCCAAACCACCTGGTAAAGCAATAAAGGTGTCAACATGGTTAAACATGACAGACAGTCGTTCAGACATTGTGGAGACATGTAGTTCCTCTCCGACTGTTTTTCCAATGATGTCCCCTTCGGCTAAAGCTTTGGAGATGACCCCCAAAACTTGACTGCCTCCTAAAAATGCTGCTATTGAAACACCCCCCATTAACCTAAGGATGCCTCCCCCATACACTAAATGAATCTTTCTCTCAGCTAGTACCCGACCAAGATGATTTGCTGATTCTAAAAACTCCTTTTCTTTCCCAGGACTGGATCCATATGATTGCATTTTCAATTTCTCATCTATAAAATCTTCTCTTCTTTCCCATAATTTCTACTCTACCCATTCATTTAACAGATATAGAAGTGTGTAGAAATGGCCAGTTCCTCTGTTCCTAAAATAAGAAATATTTGTGTTTTTGGTGGATCCAATCCTGGGAAAGAAAAAGAATTTTTAGAATCAGCAAATCATCTTGGTCAGGTACTAGCTGAGAGAAAGATTCATTTAGTGTATGGGGGAGGCAACCTTGGGTTAATGGAGGTGTGTCAATAGCTGCATTTTTAGGAGGCAATCAAGTTTTAGGAGTCATCCCCAAAGCTTTAGCAAAAGGGGACATCATTGGAAAAATAATTGGAGAGGAACTACAGGTCTCCACAATGTCTGATCGAATGAATGCAATATTTAACCATGCTGACGCCTTCATTGCCTTACCAGGTGGTCTGGGCACATTGGAAGAGATCTTTCATATTTCTTCTTGGGCCCAACTGCACATTCACCATAAACCTATAGGTTTCTTAAATGTTAATGGTTTTTATGATAATTTGTTGTCTTTTCTTGATCAAGCTGTGGAACAAGAATTTCTAACATTTTCAGCATGACAAATCATAATCTCTGCTGCTACTATCGAACAATTTATTGAACAACTATAATCTTTCATCCCTGTAATTGATCCCTCAATGAGTCACATAAATTGGTCAACTATGGAAAACCGTAAAAAGCTTAGATTGGATTTGAGCCTTTGTTTGTGAAACCTTGTGTCTTTTGGTTTTATTTAAAGCATATTATTTTGTTTTGTTATTTCTTATATTTGTTTAAGTGTGTTTCAAGTTTGTCAGTGTTCGCTGTTTCGAGTGATGTCTTCTATACTCTATCTTTCTACCTTAGGACATTGAAGACAATGTCTCGTTTTGGTTGGGGGGAGGGTAGTAGTTGACATTAAAAAAAACTAACTTACTAATTGTTTTTTTTTGCTATTATTAAAACCATTTGACAAAACTGTTATTAGGATGGCAGTGTAAGGAGGAATTTTATTGACTCTTGAGACGCATCTTAGTAAAAAGTCTTATCAAGGTTTATCAAAATACTTCTTGAAATATTCAGGTTTACAAACTCTCGCATTGTTATCACTTGATTCTGCTCATATACTCATTTAACAAGTATTCTTAAACCTTCATTTTCACACACACACTTTAATATATGATTGTGGGTTGCACATTGGATTATTACATTATTTATGTTCTTTTGTTAAAGGTAACAACTAAGGGAAAGGGATAATATATAATTTGCAATTTTTTTTTGATAATATTGATGATAATAAAAATATAGATAAGTTTGGTTTTGTAGCCTCCCTAACCTAAGCAATTAAGCCTGAAGGGGTGTTTTAACACCTAATACCCTAAAGTCAACTGACTTGGGAGCTATTGGCCTAGTGCTTGTTACACGGGTTAAGGAGAAAAGCTTAAGAGAATCAAACATTGCACTATCTATGTATCAGTATCTGCAACCCTAGTTACTAAGCTCGTAGGAGTGTCTCAACACCTAATGCCCTAAGACCAACTAGTTTGGGAGTCATTAGCCGAAAGCTCGTTACATGGGTTAAAGATGCATTGCGTTTTAAATTATATATATATATATTAAAAAAAAGAAAAAAGAAAAAAGAAAAAAAAGATAATAATCCCAACCTAAGGAAGTTAACCTTAGAAAAACATTAGAACAAATTATTGTTTTCTTCCAATAAAAGCCCCATTATCTATGTTTTCATACATTGAGCACATAAAAAGAAGCTTTATTAATATCTTGTTTCAACAATATGAAGCATATATATAAATTTAATGAGAGTTTGTTTATTTGGATAGATTAATGAAAGTTGAATGATGAATGCCTTGCTTTGTGGAACTTGCAAATTATTTTTCTATTTTAATGCTTTGATTACTAGGGACTAGTAATAAGCTGGTTGGGGGGTATGATTAGTAATTAAAAGTACATTTTTATCAAGATTTTATATCATCATTTTGCACTTGAAGTATCAAAAACTCCTTAACTAGAGCATGTTTTATAATAACAAGTCTGATACTATAAGATACCTTTAATTTATGGTAAATGCTCATCTTAAATGCAGGCCTATCACATAAATGAAAGGATTGATTGATTAGTTTAAGTACTGAAATTGAAAGGACAAAGAGAGGGCCAAACTTAGAAAAGAGATGTTGGTGCAGTCCAAACTAGAACACTGTTTGATAATTGGGTCATCTCTGGAGCTGTAGATCTTGGATTTAGGTCCATTTTATATGGATGGAAAGCTGAGACATAGGCCTACAACTTTCATGTGGAGCCTAAGATTTAAAAAGGCTGTTTTCAAGTCCAAATTATAGCAACAACGGAGAAGTCCGAATCTATCCTGTAGCTTAGACACTGTTCAGCCCATATCTCGAGTTCTAGAAGTCCAAATGACCTTATCTTTTTTCTTCCTGGAAAGCTGAGACAATTTCTTAGAATTGGGAGAATCCGTTCAAATTCTAATGTTATAAATGATGTTTTTGGCAGACAAGAAGATAAGAATTGTCACCAAGTTAAGATGTGGCCACCCACTCATCAATTAGTCAACAAATCATAGTTCCAAATTTTAGCCTATAAAAGGAGGCATTTGCCATGCATTTAGGCATCTTGGTGTTCAGATTAAGATCATGCTCTTGCTCTCTCTCTTTGGTAATACTTAAGTTTTGTTTATATTAATCTCTTGTTTATGCCTTTCATTTCCTTTTCTTTACTTGGTTAACTTCTTTCTCATTTATGTTCTTATCTTGTTTATTTATGTTTCTTTCTTTCATTATGTTTAGCTAAGTTAATTATGTCAAGG
This sequence comes from Populus simonii, assembly GCA_007827005.2. Classification (NCBI taxonomy): domain Eukaryota; kingdom Viridiplantae; phylum Streptophyta; class Magnoliopsida; order Malpighiales; family Salicaceae; genus Populus; species Populus simonii. The sequence goes on along the minus strand of VJNQ02000359.1, from coordinate 347,986 downwards.
TGAAAAGGGTACACTAATGGTCTAAGAATAAGTATAATATAAACTTAACATAAATTTAATGTTGGATACTAACATGCTTTATATTTGTTATCTTGTTCACTTTTAATACTTTACTTGTTAAATAGTTAATCTAGATTTATGTTGTAGAACACTTGGTACAACAACTACTTGGCATTTTCATAGCCCATACTGTATGGTATAACCGACACCTAAGCTATGAAAGGAACTTGATTTGTTGTTAACATAAGTTATAATCATGAATGCCTGACAACATTTACAAGTATTAACATTATTCGAATAAGATAACTAATGTAATCATGTTAATAATTTATAATCTGATTGGAACCTCCTTTGTCTGTGGTTTCCAATTGAATAATAAGAGTTTATACTATACTTGTTTGAAATACCATTAGTGGATCCTCTAACCTTGACATTTGGTGTTATCATTGTTTAATCCTTACGTTAATCTTCCATCTCAAAGTTCTCATCAACTTCTTCTTCTTCTTCTTCTTCTTTATTATTATTATTATTATTATTATTACTACTACTACTCCTACTACTACTACTACTACTACTACTATTGTTATTGTTATTATTGTTACTATTGTTGTTGTATTATTGTTGTTTATAATTTATACAATTAACCTCCCTGTGGTTCGATCCCGGTCTTGCCGAGTTATTTATTACTTTGACACTCCTGCACTTGGGAGAAGACATCAATCTTTTGGTCGTGTCAGTGGACATTTACTTATGACCAATGTTTGTTTTTCTTAATAAATTTTGATTTTCTTTGATTTAACATTGATTGTTTCTTTCTGTTTACTATAGCATAACATATATAACTTCACAATTCCCCCAGTTGCATATCATATAACATTAAAATCTGAACTAAACCTTCCTCGTGGGATCGATCCCTTGCTTGCTCTATACTATCTTGTTTATTTAAGTTAGAGTAATTAATTTGTATGACCGCGACATCGTAACAGTTGGTTTGGTTGCATTGTCTTCTCCAAAACGGTTTGGATTTCTCAATTTGAAATTTCAGCTTGGCCATTCCTTTGAGGGTGATAGGTTGTGGAAGTTCGATGAGTCACATGGTACTTGAATAGTAATGTCTTCATTGAATGATTGCAAAAATGAGTGCCACGATCACTAATGTTAGATTTGGGGATTCCAAAACCTGTCAAATATATAAGTCCTGACAAAATCTAAAATAACCTTAGCTTCTTTAGTTCATGTGGCTTTCACCTCAATCCATTTGGACACATAATTAACAATAAGAAGGATATAAAAATTACCAAAAGAAGAAGGAAATGGATCCATTAAATCAATACCGCAAACATAAAAAATTTCACTTACAAAATAATATTAGTCGAAGACATTTGATTATTATGAGTGACATTGCCTGTTCTTTGAAATTTTTCACATGATTTGCAAAAGTGATATACATTCTTAAAAATAAAAGGCCAATAAAGACCAGTTTCAAGTAACTTGTGGGTTGCTTTGTTTTTGCTCTAAAATACCCACCACAAGAATGAGAATGACAAAAAATGAGAATGAAATGAATTTTATCATGCAGCACACATCTTCTAATTATTTGATCCACATAAAATTTCCACAAATAAGGAGTGTCCTAAAAATAATATTTAGCATTAGCTCACAACTTATCTTCTTAGGATTTAACACATACAACTGCTCGTCGGGGAATGTCTCTCAGACTATTTTGGTTTGTATTTCTTTGGTTCATAGTTAGCTTAAATGATCATCTGTATGATTTTCAACACCTTTTTTGTCTTTGATTTCAAGATCAAATTATGTAAAAGAAAGATCTACCTAATCAATATTGGTTTGGATTCCTTTTTCTTCAGAAGATATCTCAAAGCTACATGGTCAATAAAAATAACTTTTGTACCAAGTAAATAGAAACTGAATTTTTCTAGAACAAACACCATTGCAAAAAGTTCTTTTTTAATTGTATTGTAATTGCATTGCGTTTTGTCCAACATGCAGGAAGTATAGTAGATAACATGCAAATTCTTCCTACAGCCCTTACCATGTAGTTGCTTGCATCGTACATTATCTCAAAAGGTTTATCCCAATTTGGTGGCTGCGTGATGGGGGCATATATGACACATCTCTTAAGCTCATTATGGGTATCTTTACACTCTTGATCAAACACAAAATCCACTTATTTGGCTAATAATTTGTACAATGGTGTTGTGATTTTTGAGAAATCTTTGATAAAGTGTCGATAGAAACCTATATGGCCAAGAAAAGAACAAACCTCCCTGATGCATGAAGGGTAAGGAAATGATGAAATAACATCTATTTTAGCTTTATCAACCTCTAAACCACGCGAAGACATAACATGCCCAAGAACTATTTCTTGTTCTACCATGAAATAACACTTTTCATAGTTCAAGACAAGGTTAGTTTTAATGCATCTTTTCAAGGCTAAAGATAAATTTTCTAAACCTTTATCAAAAGAATCACTATGCATCACCTCAATTATTCTTTCAGTATAGTTAGAAAAAAAAAAAATACTCATCATACATCTTTGAAAAGTTGCGGGTGCATTACACAGACTAAAAAGCATTCTTCTGCATTTGTACCAAATGGACATGTAAAGGTAGTCTTTTCTTGATCTTGAGGATTAATAACAATCTGATTATATCCACTATATCTATCAAGAAAGAAATAAAAAAGACTTACCTGCTAGGCGTTCTAGCATTTGGTTTATAACTGGTAATGAAAAGTGATTTTTACCTATAGCAAGATTAAGCTTTCTATAATCAACACACATTATCGAACCACTCAAGATGTGAGTATGAATGAGTTCATCATCTTTGTTCTTTACCATCATGATTCTAGTCTTTTTGGGCACCACATGGATTGATGCCACCTGCTTATTGTCTGTGATGGGGTAAATGACTCTTGCATCTAATAGTTTCAAAATTTCAGCTTTCACTACCTCCATCATGGGTGAATTCAGACTTCTTTGCATTTACCTTATTGGTTTCGCATTGTCCTCCAATAGTATGTGATACATACACATTAAGGGACTAATGCCCTTGATGTTGGCTAAAGTCCTACCAATAGTTGTTTTGTGATCGTGCAACAATTTCACAAGCTTTTTCTCTTGCACACTTGTCAAACCTTTTGCTATAATAATGACATGTATTGTTGTGCCAATGAATACATACTTTAAATTGTCAGGCAAAAGTTTCAATTCTTACTCAGGTGCTTATAAAATAGATGACAAAAGCTTTTTATGTGAAATTATTAAATCAATAATAGCATTACCATATGGGGCGGTTTGCAAAGCTTGCAAAGCCAATGCTGATTCTTGCACGTTTGGGAGAACATATTTGTTCTTCTCCATTTCCTTTATCTTAGTAAAATCAACGCCATGACTCAATCCCACGCTTAATCCGTTCTCGCAATCAAAATCAAGAACTTTCTATACACACTCATCAATTTAGTCATGGCATGTGGAATAAACATTGCCGTAAGGATATTTCATTGCATCATTAAACTTAAATCCAATTACTTCATCTCCTACTTTCATAGACAAAGTATCTTTACCACAATCAATTTTAGTGTTGGCAGTTTTCAAGGATGATTTTCCAAACATGATAGGCATATTGGTGTTTGAGGGATCACGTTCCATATAAAAAATATAAAAGTCGCATGGAATAACCAAACTATCAATTTTGATTAGAACATCTTCTATCACACTAAGTGGATAAATAAAACTATGATCTACAAGTTGTATTACAACACTAGTTTTAATCAATGGCTTAAGACTAAGAAAATCATAAACATGTTTAGGGATAACACTAATGGATACATCCAAATTGTATAAAGCCTTTTTAAAACAAGCATTACCAATAACATATGAGATAATAAACGCACTTGGGTTATCTTGCTTTAAAGGCAAATTCTTTTGAACAACAACAAATACAACTTTACCTATATTACTATTTCATAGCCTTTTAGCTTGTAAGCTCTTTTGGTAGTACACAACTCCTTTAAGAATTTCATATATTTAGGAATTTTCTTGATAGCATCAATCAAAGGAATATTGAGTTCCACTTTCTTGAAAACCTCTAAAATCTCTTTTTATTTGTCCTCATTCTTAGACCTAGAAGAATTTAAAGGAAAAGAAAGGATTTTCTTAAAACTGGAATTCATTGAGTTAGGACTTACCTTTGGAGTATTGGTGGTTGTTTCAGTATATGGAGGAGTAGGTTGTTTCTTCTTTATGCTCAATTTGGTTTCTATCTCGTCTTCTTCCTCTATCTCAATTTTTTTCGACGTTTGCTCTTCAAGCTTTTTCCTACTTCATAGTGTGATCGCACTAACATTCTCTTTGGAATCCAATGCTTGAGAGGGCAAATTTCTGCTGACTTGTGGTTTTAATTTCCATACACTTGAAGCTACTTGTCCTATTTGCTTCTCTAAGTTGATAATCATTAATTTATCCAAATTTTATTTTATCACCACATCATTCCTAGAACCCCAACTAGGGCTTTGATACCAAATTGTAACATCCAGTTCACGAAACAATATAACAAACATAATAACGACATAAAAAGAGCATGGTAAATTGTTTTTTTATTTCTTGAATTCACATAGAGGTCAAGGAAATTTCTACCAAAAATTTGACTGAGTTTCCTCTATAGTTATGCATACCAAGTTATCGATAATCACCAATTTTTCAAGGCTCTTGTTGTAACCCATTTTTGGGTCCCCACACAAAAATAAGAATAAAAATAAAAAATAAATAAATAAAAATAAACATATAAATATTATAGCCGGAAGAAATTATAGAAATAATAGGAGGCGGGAGCGCTCAGAAAATGGTCAGAAAAATTGATTAAGGAGGATAAAAATACAAAGATTAAAAATTTGACAGTATGATGAGAGCCTTGTTGGAAAAGAAAATTGAATTTGAAGAGAAAAGTCCAAAATTGGATGTTTATGGACTTAATTGGATTTTATTGCAAGTTTAATTAAATTTATAGAGGGTTTGATTGCAAGAAAAATTGATTTTTAAGTCAATTTGAGCTTTAATTGGAAGAAATTAAAGTTCTGGGGTCAAATTATAATTTTTAAGAGTTGATTTGGTCAAATCAGGGGCTTAATTGCATAAATATTGAAGTTTAATGGCCAATTAGGGACTTAATTGAGGAAATCCGAAACCAAGGACCAAATTGGAAAAGGCACGTAAATAGAGGGGCTGTAATTAACCAAATCAGGGGCCAAATTGAAGAAATTGGAAGTTTATTGGTCAATTGAGGGTCAAATTGCATAAATTAGAGACCAAGGACCAAAGTGAAAAAGGTGGCCAACTATAGGGGAGGCGATTGAAGTTGGCAGGGATGCAATTGCATTAATTATTAAAATCAAAATTACATTTGAGGACTTAATAGAACAAAGGATAAATTGAGGACTGACTTGGAAATTGACGCCTTTTGACACTTTTTTTTTTAAATGAAACGACGCGTCTTGTCCAAAACGATGCTGTTTCATGCTAAAAAAAAGAGAGAGAGAGAACAGAACGGTGTCGTTTTGAATGACACTGTTCCTCTTTCTTCTTCCCCTGGATGTGCAACAGGGGAAGAAAGAAACTTTTGTTTTTCTCCTTTAATTCTTCATGCCTCTCTCTCTCCGCATGCTTCTGTCAAAAACCCGAAGCCCAATGCCCCTTCATTGATGAGACCCCGAGAGTTGCGCCCTGCTAGCCACACCCCATTGGCCACCTCGTCCGGCACCGCAGCAGGGCAGGAAGTGGCCGCTCCCCATGCACAGCGATAGGGCGGCGATAGGGATGCCCCTGCTCCCTTTGCCCTATAGATACCATCCAACACTAGTTAGCAAAAGGAGGGGGGGAACAAAAGAAAAATGCAAAGAAAAAAACGAAAACACAGGAGAAAACAAAATGAAACGAAGAGAGGAGAGAACGAACCGAAATATAGGGAAGGAAGGAAAAGCTTGAAATGGGGTAGGAAAATTAAAAACAAACCGGGAGGATAAAGGAAAACCACTGAAAAACAGTAGCACCGCCGTTTGAAACAGTAGCCGCTGCTGGGAGTCGCCGTCCATGAGCCACGACACCGCCACCGACCTCCTCCACAGCACCGCCAGCGAAGCAGGCAGACCAGCAAGGCGTCGCCTCCCTCGTGCCAGGTAACTCTACTCCCCCTTCATTTTGTTTCGGTGGCTGCTTTTCCTCCTGCATGCAGAATTCGTTCTCCATGCAGGGGGATTAGGGGGAAAATAATTCCCCCCTGTCAGTTATGTTGCTGGGCCAGGCTGATTCTGGCCCAGCATTTGTTTGGTTTTTCTTCTTCTCTGGGCCATGCTAGTTCTGGCCTACCATATTGTTTTTTGGGCCAGGCTGATTCTGGCCCAGCCCTGATGTCTGGGCCGAGTTTGGCCCAGATTAAAAAGAGAGATTTTGTTGGGCTGAGATCGGTCCAATCCCTTTTGGGGCCGAGCCCGACTCAACTAACAGTTGGGCCGGCCCAGCCCAGCCTAGCCCACCCACCTAGTATTATATATTATAATGTTTTTATATTATTTATATATATATAGATATATATATAAAAAATAAAAAATAAAAATTCTGAAAAATCCTTAATAAAAATTTGTTGATTTTCTTGCATTTTTTTTATATCAAAATTGCTTAATATTGGTTTGTATTTTTATATCGTAAATATACAAATCCAGTATTAAAATACCCGGTTTTCGTCAAGACATCAAAAAAATATATAAAATAATAAATGTTTTGTTGTTTTTAAAATTCTGAAAAATCCTTAAAATTTTTTGTTGATTTTCCTGCATATTTTCATCAAAATTGCTTAATACTAGTTTGTATTTTTATACCGTAAAGATACAAATCCAGTATTAAAATACTCGGTTTTCATCAAGACATCAAAATATATATAAATGTTTTCATGCATACGGCCTAGTCTCTCCAAAATAATAATAAAAAATCATCACATCACATTTTCATACAACAAAAAGAAATTTTTTTTAAAAAATATATGTATTAGCATGCACTTTGGCTTTAACAACAAGTTTGTTAGAGCCATGAGAACTAGGCCAATATTCAAAAATTCTAAAAAAAATCTTTTTGTCTTCTTTTAGTATCTGGGATTATGAATTTATACGTAAAACGTATTCCTGATATTAAAAATATAGTTTTCATATAGACGTTAGAACAATTAGATTTTTACCCGATAAGATAAGGACCTCTTTACCGAGGATGATTTTTCTTGAACCATAGACAGACCAACAACTAGAAATACAATAACACCTTAGCTTTTATCAGACAATCAAACAATGCAGCTTACCTTAGGTAATGTGTATTTGGGGTGCTATTACCTTCCCTTTGCGCAATCAGTCCCCGTACCCGATCTCTGAGACCAGTTAAGGTTCTTAGTGACCAAAATACTAGGTGGCGACTCCCATTTCATTTTTCACCGATAAACGACAAGAATTTCTTGTCTCCTCTTATTTGCCAGATAAAGATAGATACCATACATTTTAGATTTAAAATGGAACATATTCGCCACGACGCCACGCACGTGCGACAACTTTCATAATCATATAGGTTATTCATCTCAATCTCTTTTCTTTTCATCATCCTGACCTCAGAGAACATTCCCAACATTACATGGACCATTTATCTTTCAACATTAACATCATATACATTCTTAAGAGTATAATTCAGAACATACATTAAATCAAGGGAAAGAATTATTAAATCTACCATGGGTGATTATCCTAAAACGTGCATGTAAGTGGATATATATATATATATATATATATATATATATATATATATATATATATATATATATATATATAAGACAATTTAGATTAAAAAGAACATGCATGAAAATTGTTTGAAAAGGTACTTTGTTATCATTTTACATAAGGCGTTCGTCCAGGGACTTCATTACGTGAGCCATACAAGGATAAAATAACATTGTTGTAAAAGAAAGATATGGTTTAAATTACAAAATCTATTACATGCACAACAAAAGTTCCTTGAAGTCCCGTAGTCCATCTAGCGTCTAGTTATTTGGTCCATCGATATATGAAGGTCCTGCAATAAGGTTAATTAAGCAAAAGTTTTGGATTATATTCATAGAATTATTTCCTAAAGATAATAAGATTGAGAGTGCCTATTCTTTTATTGTATTTTATAGAATTTCCTCATGAATAATAGTCACATCTTTCATAACACTTTCGTAACATATCAATATACATATAATCACAATTTATCCCATCATACAAGGTAACGACAAGAGCTCTATGTCAACTATGCTCAAACAAATCATCACAACTCAAATTCATTGGTTTCCAAAGCTGTAGAAAAATAATACTAATGTTGGCCTTCATTCAATTTGAAAGTGAAACAAATTCATTGATTTCCTCAACTTCAAAAACAATTCATGGGCTTTCATCCATTACAAAAGCAAATCAACCCCAATGTTCCCTACAATTCTGGGGCTTAATCCTAACATCTGCTTTCACTTATTACAAAAGCAATCCAATTTCCGTGGTTTTCATGATTTCAAAAACAACTCTTAACATTGGCTTCCGTTTATTGCGAAAACAATCCAATTTCAATGGTTTTTGTGATTCCAGAAACAAATACCAACATTGGCTTCCACTCATTGTGAAAGTAATCCAATTTCAATGGTTTTTGTGATTCCAGAAACAATTCTTAACATTGGCTTTTGCTCATTACGAAAGCAATCCAATTTCAATGATTTTCATGATTCCGAAAACAAATACCAACATTGGCTTTCGCTCATTGCGAAAGCAATCCAATTTCAATGGTTTCCACAATTTAAAAAACATCTCAACATTGGCTTTTGCTAATTGCAAAAGCAATTTGAATTTTTCTTAGGCTCATATTACTTTCATGAAGTATCCATATTGCTAACTTGTTCGTTACTCATTCACAAATCTTAAGGTTTCAAACTTGACTCCATGATTTATAACCAATACAGATTTGCTAATTTTCGATGACTTTGGAGATGATTTTCTACATTGGTCTTTTGATTATTATGGAAACATTTCAATTGTATCAGTTTTATATTATATCCCAAAATTTTATCCACAACCTTTTAGATCTTCAATATTCATCAAGAATTTAAAATTTACAAACTTAACGAAGTTCAATATATGCGAGATTTCGCTTACCTACTTCTTTGGTCGCGTGAGCTCCTCCGATGGAAGACCTTGTGCCCATCATTCCTTCTATACCATACAATATTTCCTTTTAGTATATGCTTTAACAAGTTCACATACGTTTTTTTTTTTTGTAAGAATCATTTATATAAAATTCCGTCTCAAACTCATTATATTCAAACAACATATGACAAGTGCACTAAAATACTGTTTAGTGTTTCTTCCTCTACTAGAGTTGTAGGACTCGATTCCTTTTGGGGATTATTTCCTTAATAAGCTAAGACACAATAACACATCTGGGATGAAAAGGGTCAACCTAGTTCTGCCATTTATACACAAATTTGTTGAAATGTAGTGGTAAGTAGGCCTGTCCTGTAATGCACAACCCGACCTCTGCCTGGTGTTTTATCCATATCTGGAGTTCTATAACTCCAAATGGAGCAAGCTTGTGAAATTTACAATGATGGCACACATCTTTCATGAAGACATTTATCCCAATTTCTCTCGGCTACAAGCCCAAAATTTAGTTTAAGGTTCGGTATACATGGTGTCCAAAATTTTTCAATTTAACCTGTCTATGGTTTTCTACCAATATCTATAGTTCTACAACTTCTATTTAGGTGATTCCAGTTTTATTTAAAAGTTAACACCCAATTCTACAACTTTCATGAAGGAAACTACTCTAGAGTATGCCTTTATCTAGGTCAATTCCTGGTTACAAGTTAACTAACAATACAACCCAGATTTCTAGTTTGAATGTTCAACACATAGACCATCATTGTCATGTATTTCTTTTATTTCTTCATTCATTCTTACTCATAAAATTTCATTTTTCACATCAACAATCATAAAAGTTCTTATTATGGGACTTCATGACTTGTTTTACAATGTTTGCTTTAGAAGCCATACCAAAAGACTTGGCTCTTCTTCTAATCAACTTATTTTCCTCTTATATTCTTAACCTCAAAATAAGGTCTTCAACTCTCATTTCCTTGCCTTTATGCTTAAGGTTATTCTTGAAGTTTTTCTGAGATGATGGTAAATTTTCATTAATTTTAGCCACTTGGAAGGATTCATTATGAATCATTCCTTCAGCAAGAATATGCATGATAAGCTAAAACTCTTTAAATCAACTTATGGTATTTGAGTGGACCATTTTGAAATCCATAAATTGGCTGACCATGAATTTTTTCATACAAACATCTTTAGCCTTGTACTTTTTATCCAAAGCTTTCCATAATGTATTTTCACTCTAGATTGTACCATACACATCATACAATGTATTGTCTAATTCATGTAAGAAGTAGTTCTTGCATTCAACATCCATGTGATTCCATGTGTCCATAACTTTTATAAAGTAGGATTAAATTTATTATTTGACAACATTGATGTTTCTTCTAATAAGAACTTTGCCAAGTTCAAGATGGTTAGACAGAACAATATTTTATGTTGTCACTTTTTAAAGTTCAATCCATTGAATTTCTTAGGTTTCTCTCCATGCATTATAAAAATGATGGTGAAATCCTCCCTATCAAAATAATACTTGCCAAAAACAATATTGGTTCAGATAACCAAATCTTGTGTTGAAGTCACGATAATCATATATAAACAATAACCAAATATTTATAATTAAAATTTTGGATTCTCAAATGTAAGAATGAAATAACTAAATTAAATATGTAGAATAATCACAAAACTAAACAAATTGGCCAAAAAAAAAGAAGACAAAGCTATTACAAAGACAATTGATTTAATCAAGTTTTACTTATTTGGTTTAAGAAAGTAAATGTTTAACATGTATCATATAATCAAGTTTTGCTTACTTAGTTCAATAAAGTACATGTTTAACATATATCATATCAAAATAATTTCATTTAAAATATACATGATCATACAAAATAACTTAAAATAAAGTTGCAATAACCTTCTAAATTTTTTTCTAGTTTGTCAAAAAATAAATATATAAACTAAACAAAACAATAGTATAATAAAGCCTTAAGATTGTTATTCATAGATTCAAACTAGTGTTCATAATTGTTTAGTTTATATAGCATGCACTTTTATTAAACAAAGAAAAACATAAACTTGCAATAGAATTAAACAAGAAACTTAACTTGCATTTTAAGCATATAAATCATAGTTTAGAATTACACTTGAATTAAAAAGAAATTTCAATATGTATACTATTACATAGAATAACAATTATATAAATAATCTAAAACTATAGTATAACTATGGAACATACTTGTTGAAGAACATAGAAGAAGAGTAAACTAGCAATCTATTGTTGTTAAAGATCAATCATTTTCCTTAAGACTTTATTACTCATCTCTTAGTGCAAATAAAATAATATCAATATGTTTTCCAAGATTTTAATAAATGCATTCTTAAAGAATGCCTTTACTTTAAAAGTTTACGAATCAAATAAATAAGGGACTCAAAATACTCTGTAAGAGGGACAAGAACATAAACTCTAGAATAAAAGAGAAAATGGACAAAAGAAGCTGATAAAAACAATATAAAAAAAAGGCTAGAGGGCTACTACAAGATAAACAGAACATCCCCCTTAACCCTTCTTTTATAATGATTTTTAAAATCAAAACTGATACAAAATTAATTTTGATAATTATCATAATTAATTCCTGATGTTTTGCTTTAAATATCGGCCATAAAAAAACACTTGATAGTTTTTTGCCTTAAAAACCTAACATTTTTTCCTTAAAAAATAAACTATTCAAGATCAAGAAGATTATTTGGACTCTTTATTCATGTGTTAGACATATAAATGGGCTGGCAAACAATTATTCTTTATAGTCCAAAGAATTATTTTATAATAAGTTGACATCCGAGTCCAAAATATATTGGAAAAACCCAAGCCCAAACCCTATCTAAGACCCAGTCTTTGGGGCTTGAGCCCGTGCTTGAGTCAAGCCGACAACACACGCTTGTGGCTTAAGTCCAAAGCCACTCCGCTTAGGCATATTTGTGATTCTTTAACTTCTCACCGTATAAACAATAGTATACTTTTGTATTTTCTAAACACAGGATAGAGGGCTTTGAGTTTAGCAAAAACATGCTAGTTAAAGGTTTTTTAAAATCAATTTCTCATTCACCTATAATTTATTTTTATCATGTTAATGTTCTATGTTAAGAAAATTTTGTTGAAGAATGATTTCCAATAAATTCTTAACTCTCTAAAGTGAGTGAACCTCACTTTTAATTTACCCTAAAATATACCTAATAATCATGTTTTCAAAAACAAAATTTTCTGTAATAAATGTATATATGAGTTGTGGAAAATATCTGTAGTAGTAAAAAACAAAAGCGTGAGTAACAAGCTACATTAGTTAGATTGAACATTGTGTATATCTGTAGTAGTCAAAAACAAAAGCGTGAGTAACAAGCTACACTAATTAGATTGAACATTGTGTACTAGGGTTCATAGATCATATATTTTTATTAGTTGAAAACAAGAACATATATGTTTTAAGCCCATGTGCATGCCTAGAGTGATTCTCCGGTCCAAATCTCCCAAATAGATGAGATCAAATATTGAAAGAAATTTCAAACTAAATTAGATCCATATGCAATCTGATTCTACTGAATCAATAGTTTGTCATTTATGCTAACCATTTACTAAATTTTCTTTTGCCTTTAATTTGTGAATTGGTGATGGTGTTGGGTAGAGATTGATTGAAATTAATTCATGAGATCATTGAAGATTAGAAGTGAAATGAGTAATAATTTAGTAGGTAAGTTGGAACATATAGAAATCGGTTTCCATTTAATATTCCATTAATTAGCACCAGTGTTATTATGAGTTTATAATTTGCAAGTTTTGTCCCTTTTATAGCAAAGGATCACATGATTTTTGACAGATAATGGGCTGATTGATTCATACAATTTTGATAATAATTTGACAATAATTTCAACTCTGTCTAAATCTGATTGATTCATACAGATAGTGTCTCGTCAATTTGATAATAATTTCAACTCTGTCTAAATGTTTTTGTGCCATCTAAATTTTCTTTTACCTAATTAGACTGTTCTGTTTTATTATGCATGTTTATACTCATTTTAGAGCCCCATATAAACATGCAAAAAAAAAAAAAAAAGAGACAACAAAATAATTAAAAAAATATTGGGGAAAATAAAAAAGAATAATAGTTAGAAAAATATATCAGAATGCCGCAAGAAATTATCAAAGATTGGTTGAGGAAAATCAAAATACACAAGATTAAAAAATTTAACAGTATATTTTCGACTGATGAAGGCCTTATTGGTAAAGAAAATTCAATTTAAGAAGAAAAATTCAAAATTAGATGTTCAAGGACTCAATTGAAATTTTTCAAAGTTTAATTTAATTTATTAAGGGCTTAATTGCAAGAAAACAATGATTTTTGAAGTTAATTTAGGCTTTAATTAGAGGAAATTAAAGTGTGGGGGTTGAATTACAATTTTAAAGAGTTAATTTGGTCAAATCAAGAGCTTAATTGCATAAATATTGAGGTTTGATGATCAATTAGAGACTTGATTGAAGAAATCCAAAATTAATGACCAAACTAAAAAAGGGGCATGAATGCAAGGGTAGAAATTGATCAAATCAGGGGCTAAATTGAATAAATTAGAAGTTTGTTGATCATTTGAGGGTCAAAATGCATAATTTCATAACCAAGGACTAAAATGAAATAGGTGGTCAACTTTGGGGTTGATAGTTGAGTTTAACAGGGGTGGAATTGTATGAAATTAAAAGTTTGGGAGGCAATTACGGGTGCAATTAAAGCAATTGGAAGAATTGAAAGAATAGGGACTAAATTGAATTTTTTCAAATCCCAAATTAAAAACTCTAATTTACCTAGACGACATATTATTCAACCATTGTTTAGCTTATTCTTTTACGGTTTTGGCTAATCGAGTAGGCATTTTAAGGCGAATAAATGTGGCATCTTCGACTACCTCTTGAGCTGTAACCACCACCATTCAACTAAGAAACACCTCTTTTACAAATATCATGTACTTCTATCAAACATTTACATCCCATTTTCTTCAACGATCTCAACAAAATCTTGTCCTCGATCAACCATCACTGTATTTTCAGATTCTGGGCTGACCAAGTTGGAACTTTCAAAGGAATAAATATGGAGCTACAAACCTTCAAATTGAGCAAGGATAGATCTATACGAAAGGTATGCCTCTCCTCTATCAAGATTGGGTGATATTTGATGATGTTTACATCGGAATTGATCCGGCGAAACCTTGAAATTGGTCAACTTAGTCAACCTTGACTGAGATACCCATTTGTGCAAAACCATTAAATGTTTTCTTGTGTTCACACTTAAAAACTTCTTAGAGGTTTCTTATCAAAGTCTTAAAACATTTCTCTCAAGATCAAAGGGCCAAAAACATCTCATCTTGTCCTCCAATTTTGAAAAAAAAAACATTCTTGAGTTTGTTACAAAACTACCTTCCTAAAACCATTAAAAGATAAATGTTTTAGCTGTTAATATTTTCTAAAACACTCTCATTTTGATCAGAGGTCTAAGCTTTGATCAATCCCAGTTCGAGTCCATAAAAAAAACCCTAGCAAAACCTATAAATATCTCCTAAAATATTAGAGGCCAGGGGAGGCAAAAAAAGAAAAAAAGGGGAAGAGAAGAGAAGAAAGCTTATTCTTGAAGTTCATTGGTAATTAAGTTTATTGCTTGGCATTTAAGAGCTAAAAGGGTAAGTTAAAGATTGCGCAAAATATTGGATTTTCAAAGGAAAAAGGGTAATAACTATTATGAGTTTTTGGAAGGTATAATCCTTCACTAACCTAGTATGTGATGTCCATCAGGCACACCTCTAGCTTGTTTTACATGTTTAATGATGTTTTTGAACTTGCTTTAGTGTTATAATGTTCTTTACTTTTGATTTTGATTAATACGTTAAAAAAATATTTTTATTGTTTAAATCTTGTTTCGAGTTGTTTGTTGATGTTCCTGAATACTTAGGTGATGTTTGCTGGAAGAGTTTTGATGAAATGAAGTAGTTTTGAAATCTATCAAATGTAGTAGCATAGTTAGGATGTTTTTCTGTTTTGGTTGGTGCATGTTCTTGGTTTCTAGGTTTTGGTTAGGTATTATTGAAGGTTTACATATATAAAAATGAATCCAAGTTGTATAGATATGTAGCCTATTTTAAGTTGGTAGTTTTGAAGTTTGGAATCTCTTGTATAATTTTAATGTTATTTGTGAATTTTTTTTTATTCATACATGTTTGGTTATGGTAGTATGACTTGCTATAATAAAGAAAGTACGTTTTAGAGGTAAAAAAAAATACCAATTTGGGAGGATTGACAACAATTGGGTTTCTAGGGAGTGACCGAGTTTTCTAAGGCAGTGTTCTTGGAAAAAACATTGCTTTATCTCAATGGTTTGGATTAATTTTAGTCCATTCTTTTACAGTAAACACTTAATTAGACTCAATTAGTTAATAATCTAGGGTTTGTTAATAACAAGTTTTTTATGATTTTTAATTTGAAAATTTTGATTTTAAATTAAAATTCATTTTAATTAAATAATGATTATTAATTAATAATTATTGATATTCGATGATTGATTAATATATTGGCTGCCTTGTTCCACACTTTAGATCGGTGCAAAGTTTTCCAATAAGCATTATCTCTTTTCCTCCCTTGCTTGGTAGGATAAAATAGATGTATACATAGGCTGATAAAATTCTTATTTCAATTATATCCTCTCGAGATCAAAACTAAAGAAAAGGACCAACCAAATGTAGACATGTCACCTCTCTAAAATGTTAATAATAAAGTTAAAATGAGTCAAATTTATGAAAATCTCTTGACTAATGAATTTTCTCTTCGCCTTCTATGTCAAGCCACGAGGGTTTCTTTTTTTCTTCATGATTATGAGCTTCTAAACCTAACTAGTTTGGTGGAAATTTTGCGTGATGACGTGGGCATGAGTCATTATGACAACCTTATGACAATTTACACCTATTATTCTGATGGCATTTCAGCACAGACACCCTGCGGACAGCAATAGTCGCAATGCACACTTGAAAATAAACATAGTGCATGGTCATGTCATTGAAGAAAATCATTGCTTCTTTTATTGATCATGAGATGTCATAGCATGCGTCGGCAGATCCCTAGTTCATGATGTACCATCAGAAAAAAAGAAAAATAAAAAAAAAATGTTTTTTGCATTATTAATTTTACAACTACATCTACTTTTTGGATGCTTTTTCCATATTCACTCTGATTTTATTTTGTCACCAAATAACTTTATGTGAATGTAATATTGTTGAGTTAAGAAAATTTAGAATTTTTATTTAACTAATTAATTAGAATTTTTTTGAACTAATAATTAGAATCTTTGTTGGAATATGATAATTTAAGTTTATAATTTTTCTATAAATATAAAGGTCATATATTCAGATTTTTTAATATATTGAATATCAATGAACAAAAGCTTAAAAGTATAAATAGTTGAGTGTTCAGAGTTTTCAAAAATTAGCATAAAAAATTAAAAGATAAAAGTCCTGTTTGTTTTTGTGTCTTAAAAATATTTTTAAAAATATTTGAAATTTTTTTATTTGCTTCAAATTAATATTTTTTGATCATTTTTATACGTCGATATCAAAAATAAATTTTAAAAAAAAAAAAATTATTTTAATATATTTCTGAGTAAAAAATATTTTAAAAAACAACCACGATCTAACCTCGAACATCTACGTATACTATTGAAGACGTATACTATTGAAGAAAAGAAGGAGAGCATGACAACTTAACAATCTTCCCATGTTGATTCAAAGAATAGAACCCGTAACCATATGTGCATATATGTACACTTAAGGAGCTTTTCTTTTAGGAACCAATCTTCGTAAAAAAACGTCAAAATCTTAAATGAGACAGCATGAGAGTTTTTTTAGAAGCAAATAAAGAGTTTTTTTTTTTTTTTTTTGTGTTAAAATGGGTTTGAACTCTGAATTCAACCTCAAAGGAATGATAATATATAATATAATTTTGATAATACATTCCATTAGAAAGCGTAGATTGGGTATACATGGAGTGATGAAATCGAGGTTAATTAGGGGGTGGATTTCATTATTGCATCACAAAATTATTAAATATGCTCTAGTGATTAATTAGAGTAACGTTGCAATATGAAATATGCTGTAGTGAATACAGTAACGTTGCAATATGCAACACCACACAAATATATATATATGTTATTGTTGGTGAAAAGCAAGTATAATCATAATGCACCGCTTTGTCAAACAGGGCATAAAAAGTGCCAGAAACATGGTGATTGCTGAACCAAAACCTAACCCTTTTAGTAACAAGTTGCTAGTCCTTAGCCACAATTACTCCTTGTGCTTGAGGGATTATCCACCGATTCCCACATTTTCAAGCCACTTAAAAATTCCAGATATCAGTCAAAGTACCACCAAGAAGAGAAACAAAATTATTATGATTGTAACTTAATTGGTTAAATTTTAAATTTATTCTTTATAGATCACCAGCTCGAGTCTCACAAGTTTCAAGGCTACTGGAGACTTCCATAGTCGTTAACTTCAAAGCCCGTGAAATTAGTCGAGGTACGTGCAAACTAATCTGAATTTCCATGTTAATAATAAAAAATAATCCTTGCAAACTTAAAATAAAATAAAAAGTAAAACATAAAGAAATCCTTGCTAACTTTTAAGTCATCCTAGCGTCACGTTGATCTCGATAAAATTCATGTGCGAACGTACAATTGTCACGTTTCCACATCTAAGAATTAATAACCATTAATGTCACACTAAGGCTGCTTAGATAGCAAATTCACCCGTGGACATAGTCCTCCAATATTGTTAACTTTAATAATTGCATCTTTATCAAATTAGAAGTGGCTTTGTGGAGCCTAATTAATACGACACATTATGCCATTGGCGGATTAACTTGTGGTCTATTATTATTTTTTTTTTTTTTAAATCCTGATATTCGGAAGTTTATTAGACCCGACTAATCTAGTTGAGCCGGGTCAACCAATTAAGAGATAAAATTTTATATATAAAATTTAAATTCAAAATCTTGTTTAAAAAAAATAATGGTGGAAACTATTTGAAACAACTACCCTTGCTTCATATGCCCAATTGTATCCACGAATTCGCGTCCATAGATATAAAAAAGATGATGTTCCATCTCCCCTCTCTGTCTCTCCTTCTAAAGAATATATAAGACCGAATTAAACTAGAATAGGACATGAAACCGACCAATAAATTGGAGTCTCAAGCAAAGAAACCACCAAAAACTTTTCACTCAAAAGGTGAATTAATTATACGTACATGTACATAATCATAATCATTTTGGTAGGCAACTTTAGTATATAATAAACACTTGCCAAAGTGCAAAATTCACCTAACAAGTTCTAATTAATAGAAGAGCTGCAACTTTTTTCTTTCCCAATATAAGAGACCATACATGGACAACAAGAAGAGACCGGTACTGGACGTGTCTTCCTTTCTTCTGGTCGAGGGCAGTGCAGACTCTGAGGCGGAATATGGGCTTCTGAAGCTATATCTCGATGTTACTATAGCCTGTGCTGCTGCTGCTGCTGCTGCTGATGATGATGATGCAGAGTCATGCAGCTGTGACACAACTGATCGTATACATGGTTTTTCTGAAACTTTTGAGGTTGATGATCATCGCGAGCCAAGTTGGAGTGGCTGCAAGATGTTTCTAAAGGATGCCGCCTTGGATTGCATGATCATTGAGGAGGGTGATCAAGAGGAATCAAAGGTTGATATTAATCTAAGTAGGGAGGTCATGGATGCAATGGAGGACAGACTCTTTTGGGAGACTTGCATCGCGCTAGGGTACCCTTAAATCTTAGTAGTTTTAAATTTCAATGGTCCTTGCTCTTTTTCCTTCAAGAATAAACCAAGGTCCTATTGTCTTGATCAAATTACTAGTACATATAAATTACACACCGTACTCTTGTTTCAGTTCTTTTATTGTCGATGTTGTGATCTAAAAGACTTGCTATTTGTTTATTTGTTTTTTGGACTTCAATGTGTTTCTAGTATTTGTGGCTTTTTACTTGGGTTATTTGTATTATTTATTTATCTAGAGCATCAAGCTCTTTATACTAGGGCTTTAGCTCGCATGTATTCATTAGGCTCTTGGCCATTTAATGGAGTTTTCTTTGTATAAAACTAATTGCTTCTACGTACCTAATGTATTTCAGCTTTTAAACTAATTATGTGTGGATAAAATTGATTAGTTTTTATTATTTATCCGATAAAAATCATTTGTTTTATAATTTTTTTTTAGCAAAGATTAGAGATTGTATCTTCAATTTATTTAGAAAAAAGAAGAAGATATTGTTCAATACGTTGATGACTCAAAAGATTGTCTTGTGTTTGACGACATGAATTCCTACCACCTTGGAAAACAGAATTATTATTCAAATTTTATGAACAAAAATTTCCTGCTGCCTAAGAGAGAGGGAGTTTCTCCATGGCAAATAATAATACTATCATGTATAAACATAATTAATTAATTAATTATTTAATAAAAGTGTTTTGAAAACCAGCCTAATTGGTCAATCTAAATCCTAGATCAATAGTTGTCTAGAACAAATTTAACTGACTTGACAAGTCAATACGCAACCTAGTTGACCCAGTTAAAACTCGGGTGAAGCTTGTTAACTTTTTATTATTATTATTGTAAGTCTAAAATGATTTTGTTCTAGATAAAAATAAAAATAAAAAAATTAATTCATCTAGATAAACTAACTAGCAAATTGACTCACCAACCCTTAACTTAGGCCTTCAGCTGAGTTATAAGCTGGGTTGAATCTTTTAATTATTGTTAATAAAATAAGTTACCATAATTAAACAATAAGAAATGTTTGTGATGAAAAAGGATGAAAGTTTCTTTTTCTATTTACTATCTTTTAACAAATGATCTGATAATACTTTGCAAATACTTATGAGTAATCAAATAAATAGAAAAAAAAGGTTAAATGCACAAGATATTTGGTTACGAAAAGAAAACATTTTGAAGAACTCTTTAAAAGATTAAAAAAAAAACCTTTCAAGGCAGCCAAATCCAGGATAAACAATTTTTACTTATTTGAAAAATTACAAGAGGAGTATCTCTGACCACAAACCATTTGTATCTATACTACCTTACTTGTTAAGATAGTGAATCATGTTATGTCTCTTATCAAAGTAGTTTGCTAGTACACCTGACGATCTTGAAATTGTTGTCATCCTAACTAGAACATCTAGATGCTAACAATTCACACAGAAACACCCATTAGGAGTCTGTAGGCTTCCAACTCTTCGGGGACCAATTCTCCTTGAGAATTTCCTACACACTCCTTGTGTGTCAAGAGTATATGTTTTGTAATATTGTGTAAACACCTTAGTTGGTTGACACACTTACTTCAATGTAATTGATGCTTTTACGTTCTGAAACTCTCCTCTAAAACATTATTTTCTTCAAACCTGACCTTCCTTATATACATGTCTTATGTGATAAGGATAAGGATAATCTTCAAGCTTCCTAGTTTGTTGCGTTGGTAACTGACTACTAACATGTTTTACAAAAACACTAATAAAGTTATCTTCAGATAACGTTTTCTTCTCTATCTAAACTTATCTCTTATATTAACCAAACTAAATAGAAATTATACAGAAGATCTTGAAAAAATTCTATCTTAAACAAATATCTTTTTACCAATTGTAAAAGATCTTTATTAATTTAAGCCAACAAAATGACATTTACAATCCCCCCCTCATCTTTGGCTTGATTTTTGACAAAACACAAAAAGAAATAGATTAGTAAGCATCAAGTTTAGATCAAACAAAAATTCTTGTAGACACAATTAGTTACCATGTGAACAATTGTCAATGTTCTTAACAATTCATAACTTGTATCATGCTAATAGTTCATAACATGCTTAAAATGTGCTTCCATGCAAAAATTTTAAACAGTTATTCAAATAATAATGCATATGCATGAAGTTCATATTAAAAGCATTGCATGCAACTATAGAATAGGGGTTTCTATGCTTATCCCAAAATATTTCAAACCATTAAAATCAATTCCGGACTTAAAATCAACAAGAAAAAAACAAAGTAGCAAATGTCAACAGTTTGCAGTTGCATTCCTCCATAAAAGACTATAGACTACCATAATCATCCATTCATCCCCCTTGATTTGGCACTAATCAAGGTCCTCATTATCATCATCTCCCATAACTATATGATGGATTTGCCCAACATTCAGCCCTAATTATACAAGCTTGTCATTAACCTGTACCATATGTTATTGGATATCATAGAACAACTTGTCAACTTCTCCAGCTTTATTATCCCACCTTCTTGTAAAACGATCAAACTTGTTGGTTAAAAAATGTAATAGCTCCATGA
This sequence comes from Populus simonii, assembly GCA_007827005.2. NCBI lineage: Eukaryota > Viridiplantae > Streptophyta > Magnoliopsida > Malpighiales > Salicaceae > Populus > Populus simonii. The sequence goes on along the minus strand of VJNQ02000359.1, from coordinate 326,344 downwards.
TTATTGGAAGTAACGAGTTGGTTGAGAGCGACTCTAGTGGATATGAGGTTGACTCGTTAGTAAAAGGTATTTTCTTACTAACCACAACTTTATATTTCCCAACAATTATAATAGAAATTTTGCCAAACATTTTCACTATGAGTTCAACATCTTGTTAGGGAACCTTACCTAGATTAGCTACTCTAGTGATTAGACTCCCAAAGGGTAGACTTGATTCCTTGTTAGAGAATGCTTTTTGAATCACATTTATAAATTGTGTTGCTAGCTCAATGGGTACATCAATTGCAATTGCATACATAATTAGGCTTATGTTAATTCTATATGTCTAGCAATTAGCCATAAGTTTGTTAGGATGATTTTTGCTAACAATCTATAGGGGTGCCATCATCGACTTCATGGGTAACCTGTAAAACCTTGTTAAAAAAGAGAGAGAAATAGACCAGCCAATACCAAGTGGAAAACATGAAAGAATTGGTCTAAAGATAACAAAAAAAAAGGTGCTAGGATAAGAACATCTAGCATCTAAAAACAACTTATTACATTTAAGAAGGGGTATAAATGCATGGAGAGGAAAAAAAAGATGACTTTTCCTCTCCTCCAAAACCAGCAGCAATCCTAGTTGCAACAGCCCCCCTACTTGCAAAGAAACTCTCATCCAAACCACCCTTGCATGTTACCCCCCTTAAATACTTGAGTAAGAAGAGAGTTGAAGAGTGGAAAGAGAACCGAAAACATGAAAAGAGGAAGGGGATAGAGGGTTGGATAGAACAGTAGAGGAAGGAGAGAAAAACCGAGAGCGAGGGGAGGAAAACCATCAAAACCTTCCCCAAATCTTGTATAAAAATCTTGTGGTAAGAGTAATCTCACTCTTCTACTTATTATTTTGAGATGTTGAAGCAAGATGAGAAGGAAACCTTAAATGGAATGACCTATGGTTCTTGCACTTTCAATTTCAAAAAGATTAAATGGAAACATTGGGAAAATAGGGATAAAAAGGATGTAATTTCATAACATATAACAAAAGAAATTGATGTATGTTGAAGAACAAACCATAACTAATGGCCGACCTATTGAAAGAATGAAAGAATGATGTAATGAAATGATGAAATGTGTCAATTTTGATCTTGTTGTGCTCTTAGGAAAATACTTAAGCTGAAACAGAATTTTTACATATGCCAATAACTTGTTTTACATTTATAAATTTAAGAATGTGCTTGATTATGGACTTAGAAGATTGATGTGTGAATTGATGCATGATAACATAAACATGTTTATTGTGAAAATAAGGAATTTCATGAGTAAACTAGAAGGGGAGGGGATACCATGTTCGACCAAGAGGAAGAATAATTAAAGAAACATATGTATGATGAACACCCTTAGAGAAACAAAATAAATGGTAGAAATTAAACTCATGTGTAATGTGAAATTAATTATTAGCTTGTTTTTTTTTTTTTATTTGGAATGGTATAATTAAAAATGATAAAATAAACACTTGATATGAATACCTCATGTTTCGGCCATGGAAGCTTGGATAGGAGAACCCTTGAAAATGTACATGTTTGAACTTAATTATATACCACTTGACATCACTGAGATGAACTTGATGAGATTATGAAAAGAAATATGATTCTTGAACATGCTTGATAGTACTTTATAAGTTAGAATGCCTAGAACACCTTATTTCATGTTGTAATGAATGAGAATTGATGATATCCCATGAAAAACTCAAAGTATGCTTGTTAGGAAGGTGACATTGGCTTTGACCATCTTAGAAGAAAATAACAAAGAAAGACCTTCATGAAGATAATGGTGATTAATAAGTTCTCTTTAACAATGTTGATGAATATGTTATATTGTCATGGAATAGAAACATTATTTATTGTCCTTGCCTTATAAACTTTGGGAGTGAATTTGGTTGTGGTCTATGTCTAAAACTAGGTTGAAGTATGATCTTAGGAGGAAAACTTGGTATTGATCATGTGTGTGAACTTAGGGAAAAGAAACGTCAAAGTGACTTAATTTTGTTGACGATATTTAGTGTTAGAATGACTTTGTTTTTCGTTAATGATTTTCAGTGTCAGAATGACTTAGTTTTCGTTGACGATTTTCAATGTCATGCTGTTATAATTTTCCGTAGATAAGCTTCATTAAAATTAGGGACGATTATCTTGTTACAATATTATCATTATACAATTATATGAACATGAGAGATGTTTGAATGAATGTATCTGTGTTCTAGTATATGTGTAGAAATGGTCTTTGACATTACCTAAATAAAATATATAAAGTAATGGTCATTTTGCGTATTAGGAGGCGCGATCAAGATCAAATCTTCGACCAAGCGAGGACACACTACGAGATGAGCAGGTAAGTGGTTTTTGCCTTTAACTAATTATTATTAAATCATTGAAATATTTATATATAATGTTTTACCCGATTTCAATTGACTGAGCCCAATGGAGAAGGGTCATTCCTTTAGCGTAGCCCAAGGGATGAGGGTCGTTCCATTGGCTGAACCCAAGGGTGAAGGGTCATTCCTTTGGCCTAGCGCAAGAGAGATGTGTCATTCTCTTGGTTGAGTCCTATGGAGATGGCTCTTGAGGATTTTTTAGGCTTATTAAATTTGGGTTCATCACATCTTCTCCACTACACGTACAAAAATAATTCACGAGCAAAAACAATCATATTCCTCTTAAACATGCAACGTGCACCAACAATTCTAGAAAGAAACATGAGCTCATAAGTTCCTACACATCATTATAAACTTGACCAATGCATGAGATATAAGCTCATAAGTTTTTAAATGTTTAATTTTGGCCTCATCACTCTACTATGTCATCCACCTCAATATTATGTCCAACATATAGTTGCACATATTGGCCTATGACTGCCACTCATGCACGCTTTCATGTCACCATTGTTTCCATGGGATAAGTCTTTCAACCAAGATGTTTTAAAGACTTTTTATAGAAAACTGATGAGTAGGTAAAAAAACAAGCCCAACTAATTTAGCCAGTCCCAAGAAAAAAAAGGCTTTATATCCTTTTTACTTGGCCTTGACCCAAACTTAAATGATAATGGGATTTCAACCCCTTTCGCTTGGGCTTGGACTAAACAGCTAAGGGAATATCAACCCTTAACCCATAGCTTGGTCCGACCATCTTAGATAAAATCCCAAAATATGTAAATTATCATGCAAACTCTAGCACACAAAACTAGATTATACTATTAGTTCAGAGAGACTATTAGTTCAGTGAAGCGTTACCCTATTACTTCTTTTAAAAGAATTGTAGTATATTAAACTTCATAAACAAAGTATTTGATTGGTCCAAGTCTCGATGAAAGAACATTCACCAAACCACCAATATAACTAAACCGTTTTTTATTGGCTATTATTAGTTGTATGAAGTTTTTATTATTTTTATTGGTCAGGAAACGAGCACCTAACTTTCCAATGTCACACCCTTTTATCACCTCTATACAGGGTGAGCTATCCCATTATCACTTATATTTGGGCCAAGCCCAAGTAAAAAGGGTGTATAAATAACCCAAACTAGTTAACTCATATGACCTTTGGTACGTAAAAAGGGTGTATAAATACCCCATACCACCACTATATTTAACTATCTTTTTCCCCCCTCATTTATCTCTATCTTTTTTTCTCTTCTCACCATTACACCACACTAATTTACCTATACTCATCAGAGAGTCCTCTACTTGTATAGAGGACATTTTTGTAGAAAATCAACAAGCTCAACATTTGAGCCTAGCTAGTATTAAAGTCTAAGCATTCAAATATAAGATCAGTTGTGGAAAGTCCAACCTAATATCTCTTTAAAGTTTTAGCGACATCATCACAAGATAGTCTTTTTCCCTTTTCGTTGACTATTTTAATTCCTTTTTGAGTTATCAATCCTATACAACTACTGGGTGGTTTTTATTTATTTTCTACTTATACATAAATATCGACTATTTTGTTAAGAGAACTGATAGGGTCTCAAAAAGTTTTTGATGAGCTGATATGGAAGGGATACATTTCTTTCTTCTATCTTGGTGTATTGGCTGTTTTGAATGGATTGATGTTATATTCTAGCAAGACTACTGGTGCTTCACCAGACATTAGCAAGAAACCTGTATTGGCTTGGAAAAATAGTACATGAGAGAGATATAACAATCCTTTAACATCCTTGTAGGCTTAATTCGATGTATTTGTACCATTTGACATGCTACATTCTATCCATGTTGTTCTCTTCTCCGACTACCTTCTACATATGCATATTGCTAGCTTAAAATGACTCATTTACAACAAAATAAATGATGTCATTGTCAATTCTATTTTACTTTTTTTTGAGATAAATGAGTTCTGTCAATTTTTATTTAAAATTTTGTTTTTTTTTTATCAATTATCTTCATCCATTTGTTAACTAAATCTTTTTGTCCATGAGCTTAAAATAAAAGTAATTAGCTTAAGAGGATAATTGATAACTAATAAAATTTTAGAAATATTTTTGATAAAACTCATATAAAATGAAATTAACCATTCATTGTTTACCTATCAAGATCTTTATCAATATTGAATATTCAATTGTTTGTCTAAGAACCCATTTTGGTATCTTTTCTTGTGTCTATCATAAAAGTTAGGGGTATGTAAAAAACCAAATAAATCATAAAAATTCACATTATGGTAAAGATATGAAGTGATACTTATGATACCTTTTAACCCAAAACATGAGAGGTGCCAGGAGTAGGTTCATCTGCAGTTGGAGGGACTTGTTCAGATGGAGAAATAGGTAGGTGACTCACGCCTTGTCTTTTCAATCCGTGTAAATTTATTGATAAATATCAGAATTTGTTGTTATATTGCTATGCTAAATACTAAAATGGATATGAGTGCCTTGCAAACATTAGTATGAATATAATTATTTATGATAATATTGAAATGGATATGAGTACCTTGCGTACTTTGGTATGGATCAATTAGTTATGATAATATTTGAATGGACATCAGTACCTTGCGTACTTTGGTATGGATCAATTAGTTATGATAATATTTGAATGGACATGAGTACCTTGCGTACGTCGAATTAGTCATAATATTATTGGAATGGATATAAGTGCCTTGCATGCATTGTTATGTATCGAATTAGTCATATTATTGGAATGGATATGAGTACCTAACATATATTGGTAGGCATCATGTGCCTCATTAAACTTATTATAATCTTATTCTTGGATTTTGCGTAACTACAAGTATATCCATTACATCAGAAGTATATAATGAATTGAAAACAAGAATTTATTTGATTCGTTTCTTGGTTTGGAAACTAATGGTGTCAGCGTGTCTGACAACCAAGAAAAATCTGAAGAAAAGAAAGATATGTAGTATTGAATTGATATCTGAGTTAGATATCAGATGTATATTGGCTTTTATGTGAAAAGCTGAAAAAAAACATATGTAGTATTTAATTGATATTTGAGTGAGATATCGGATGGATTTAGGCTTTTATGTGAAATGACGGAAGAAAAGATATGTAATATTGAACTGATATTTGAGTGAGATATTGGATTTTATATGATATACTTCTTTTATCTCACTGAGATATCAATTCAATACAACATATCTTTTCTTTCGGCTTTTCACATAAAATCCAATATCTCACTCGGGATATGTTGTATTGAATTGATAACTCAATGAGATATCAGATGGATATTGGCTTTTATGTGAAAAGTCGAAAGAAAAGATATATAGTATTAAATTAATATCTGAGTGAGATATTAGATGGATATTGACTTTTATGAGAAAAGCCGGAAGAAAAAATGTGTATGACACTCGAATAAAGTGCCAAAATTCTTGGTAATTGACCTTCTAATGACCATAATTTTTATTTATTAGTTTCATAGTTTGGAAACTAATGACATTAGCATGTCTGATGACTGAGATTTTAATTGATTAGTTTTTAGTTGTAAAGGAAAAGAGGTTAAAAGGTTTAATAGACAAGTACTTTCTCATCCTGATGAAAATGTAATTTAAACTCCAATGATGATGAAGAGGATGATGTAATTAATCATGGAAGAACGTCCCATATACACCAAAATCCCTTATACAAAACATGAAAAAAGATAGAGTTTGGTGGTAGATTTCAGCCAAATGAGGATTTCTACCAATGGAGGATTTCTGATGATCACAATGGTTTAGATCGTAACTGGGGAGGTATAAAACTTAAAATTCTAACATTTCAGAGAAATAATGATCTAGAGGCTTAATTGGATTGGAAAAAGAAGGTGGAATTTGTATTTTATTGTCATTGATATTTAAAGGAAAAGAAGGTAAAAATAGTTGCAGTTGAATTTACTGATTATGTTATTATTGAAGGGATCAAGTTGTTATTAGTAGAAGGTGTAATGGAAAAAGACTCATTGACACGTAGGAGGAGATGAAAGCAATCATGGGGAAAAGGTTTGTCCTTAATTATAACTATAGACAAGTATATAATAGATTGCAATCTTTATCTCAGGGTTCTAAAAGTGTTGATGAGTATTTTAAGGAGACGGAAATAACTATCATTAAAACTAATGTTTCTGAAGATAGGGAGGTCGCAATGACTAGATTTTTAAATGGTTTAAGTAGATATATTGCTAATGTGGTTGAATTGCAACATTATTTAGAAATTGAAGAGATGGTACATATAGCTATAAATGTGGAAAAACACTTGAAAAGAAAAGGTAGTGTAAGACTAGGCAGTTATTTAAGATTCTCTCAAGGTTGGAAGATGAATTTCAAGAGAGAGGGTAATGCATAAAAAAACATCATTAGCATTACCTAAAGTTTTTGAACCCTCATATGTTAAAAAGCAGGTTGCGATAATAGAGGAAAAATGAAGAAATAATTCAGCATAAGCAAGATATTAAGTGGTCTAGGTCTCAAAGACTTGGGAATTATACATCAGAGTGTCCAAATAAAAGAGTTATGATTTTGAGAGATGATGAAGAAATAGAGTTAGCTAGTGATGAATTTGAATGTGAAAGCATGCCAACACTTGAAGATGCTAATGATGTTGAATATGCTGTTAATGGTGAATCTTTGGTTAAAATGAGATCTTTGAATGTCTAGGTTAATGAATAAGATGTTGAGCAAAGAGATAATATCTTTCATACTATATGTCACAAAAAAAGGTATGTAGAATGATTATTGATAATAGTAGTAGTTATACTAATGTTGCTAGCACAACTTTTGTTAGAAAGTTGAACTTGACTACTACTATGTATATTACACCATATAAGCTTCAATGGTTGAATAAATATGGAGAAGTTAGGATGAATAAATAGATTTTAATCTTATTTGAAGTAGGGAGATATAAGGATGGGGTTTTATGTGATGTTGTTTCTATGCATGCTACACACATAATATTAAGGAGACCTTGGCAATTCAATATGAAAGCTAATCGTGATTGATATGGTTCAGGTTCAACCTTGGATTCCTTATAATAAGAATTATATTATGTGTTTGAGACTGGTTGTTGATACGGTTCAGTATATGGCTCAACCTTGGGTTTTTCATGATGGGTTTTTACTTAGGGATGCATTCAGTTAGATTGAGGTTTTTGTACATGATGAGTTCGACCTAATTCCTTTGGTGGGTAATTCAGCTAGATCAGGACAAGCTAGGCATGAGATGTTTTTGAACAGCAAAGAAAGTTTATTTGGAGTGTATTTTGGATCTAATTTAATCCTTATTAATGAATATGGGTTTGGGTCACATGGGGTCCAAAGTTGGCATGGGTTAATTAAGATCTTGGTATCAAATCAGATTTGTTTGGGTTTGATTTTCTAATTCTACAAGGACTTAAATCAACAAAATATTATCCTAAAATTCAAGAAAATTTTGTTTATTATTTTTCCTATTATTTAGGAGAATATTTACCAATAAAAGAGAAAGTTTCCTAGTCAACAAATGATGCTAAGGGGGCTGCCAAATCTAATTTCCTAAACTATGAAGGATTAATTAATGATTCTCCTAGTCTAGGAAGGAAACTAAATTGACAGGTATAATAAATTGACAGGTATAAAAGAGGGAGATTTTGTTCATTAATTGTCCATGTAAAATAAGAAAACTAAGCACACATGGCAAAAAGACTTTATAATTAGTTCCACATTCAGATCAATTTCCTAGTCTATTTGGACTTTTTAGGGGTGACAAATCTGATTCTAGCATATCTAGGATATTAATTTTATATTGTTATTATTTTCTTCTTAGTCTTTAGTTTATTATTACTTATTTGAGTTAATTTTATAAGTGAGCTCAATTCAGCCCACATATAGGGATTCATTAGGGTTATTTGAAGCATTATATTAGAGTTTTGTATGCTGAAAAGTAGGTAGCTATGGATTTATGAAATAATGTGTTTTGTGTGATGCAACTCATTTTCTTTGCTAGGACAAAGATCAAATGTGACTTATCAAGGTATAACTAACCTTGTGGCGTCATTCGATTGAATTCCAACAGTGTTGGTTCCTTGGGATAGGTTTTCATTGTGTCACACTTCTCAAACTTGATTTTTGGCTTTCTTTGGGAAGTATCATCTTCATTGGGGATTTCTTGACCACGTGATCAAAAGATTCGCATCAATGATTGTTTTAAAAATAGGTATACACTGGAAAAGAATGGAAAAACATACATATATACACCATTATCACCTAGACAAGTGTATGAAGACTAACTAAAGTTGAAGAAAGCAGAAGAAACCAAACAAGCCTTGCTACAAAATAATGGTAAGGATGTGAAGCTGAGTAAAATAAGGTGAGTCATTAGTATGAAACACCAAAGGGTAAAATTTTAGCCATTAAAGAAAAATTTGAAGGTTTCGGCCAAAATAAAAAAAAAAAGGGAACGTCGAGAATGGAAAAAGAAAAAAAGTGAGAAAAAAGAGTGTAGGAAAAGCAGGAAACACCTTAGTTTTTATGCAAAACAAAGTGATTTTACCCACACTTTTTTTCTAATATCCCTATGATTTTACTCTTGTAAAAGAAGGCATACTTTAACACAAATGAACTGGATTTTTGTGTTTCTAGTGTTTGTGTTTCTTTGTTACAGAAATTTAAAGATATATTTCTTGATGAAATTCAAAATGGATTGCTGCCTATAAGAGGAATAAAACATCAAATTGACTTAGTACCAAGTCTAACTACTCCTAATAGACCAACCCATAGAAGTAATATTGGGGAAATAAAAGATCTTTAAAAGCAAGTGGAGGAGTTAATGTTAAAGAGGTACATTTAAGAAAGCACGAATGTAGGTGTTGTTGTACTTTTAGTACCTCAGAAAGATGGTATTTGAAGAATGTGTATTGATTGTAGAGAAATCAATAATATAATGGTAAATTATAAACATTTTATCCTTATATTAGATAATAAGCTTGATAAATTGCATAGATCTTGTTTGTTTTCCAAAACTAATCTTAAAAGTGAATATCCTCATATTAGAATGAAATAAGGTGATGAATGGAAACCTGTTTTTAAAACTAAATATGATTTGTATGAGTGGTTAGTCATGTCTTTTGGACTTACTAATATGCCTAGTATTTTTATGAGATTGATGAATCAGATATTGCATGCATTTATTGGTAGATTCATAGTTGTTTATTTTGATGATAAATTAATTTATAGTAAAGAATTGGATGAGCATATAGATTATTTAGGACAAGTACTTATTCTTTGCTTAAAAATGAAAGTTTGTATGCTAATATAATAAATGTGATTTTTTTTCATGGAAAAGATCATGTTTCTTGGATATGTTGTTAGTGCAAAAGGTATTGAGATGGATGAGACTAAGTTTAATACTATAAAAGAGTGATCTATACCTAAGATGGTAAGTGAAGTAAGAAGTTTTCATTGACTGATGATTTGTAAGAGATGTTAGAATAATAGTTGCTCTATTAACTGAAATTGTAAAGAAGACAATTGGTTTTAAATGGAAAATTGAATAAGAAAAAGCTTTTAATTTGTTAAAAGAAAAGCTTATTTCAGCCTCTTTACTTGTTTTGCTTAACTTTACAAAATAATTTGAGATTGAATGTGATGCTTAAGGTATATGTATTAAAGCTATTTTAATGCAGGATAAAAGACCCATAATTTATTTCAGTGAAAAACTTAATGATGCAACTCTAAACTATCCAACATATGATAAAGAGTTATGTGGGTTAATGAGGACTTTGAAGACATGACAACATTACCTTTGGCTTAAAGAGTTTTTGATTTATACTGATTGTCAATCTTTGAGACATTTGAAAAGTCAAGGTAAGTTGAATCGTAGACATGCCAATTGGGTGGAAATTATTGAAACATTCCTATATGTCATTAAATACAAGCAATGTAAGAAAATATAGTTATAAATGTATTATCACGAAAGTAAGTTCTTCTTAATAATTTGAATACAATACTTTTAGGAGTTGAGCATGTGAAAAAATTATATTATGATGATACTGATTTTGGCAAAATTTATTTCCAATGTGAACTTGCAGCAACTAATAGAATTTTTTAGGCTTGATGGATTTTTTTTTAAAGATAAAATCTTATGTCTTGTTCAATGTGTGAATTGCTTGTGTGAAATGTTTATGATGTCAGATTAATATGAGACTTTGGGATTACTAAGACTTTCAAAGTTTTACATGAATATTTTTATTAGCCTAACATGAAAAGAGATGTGCAAATAATTTGTGATAGGTGCATAACATGTAAATGAGCCAAGTCTAAAGTGATGCATCATGAGTTATATAAACCTTTACATGTTCCTAAGAAACCATGGGTTGATATTTATATGGATTTTATTTTGGGATTACCTAAGTCAGGGAAATGAAGAGACTCCATATTTATTATTGTAGATAGATTTTTTAAGATGATACATTTCTTATCTTTCCATAAAATTAATAAACAATAAATATAGCATATCTATTCTTTAGAGAGGTAGTTGATATGAACCAAGTTAGGTCTGAATTTTCCCTTAAAATACTTACTAACTAGTTTTGCAAGATCAAACGTATCCCTCAAACAATACATCAGATCAAGCTGACATATTATATAAAGATACCAGATACATGGAAATATATTGTGGTAAAATTTCAGGTCAATAGGAGTTTGGGAACATGTTATTTAAATTGGTAAATGTTTAGTTACTTTTTTGACAGATTCATCGACAAAGTGTTCTTTCTTAACTATTTTCAGCCTAATCGGTCCAAAGTTGTAATTTGTTAATTTTGTACAGCAAATGGAGATTAAATGAGTTTACTTAGGCCCTAAATTTGAGCATGATCTTGGGTTATAAAGTTTCCGAATGTGGCTTATATTCATTGAAGAATTGGAGTCCTTTCTCTCACGATATGTGTGGTGACTAGGGCTCTATAAATACTTTAGTTTTAATTATCTTTTATTTCTTTTGGTTCTATTTAAGTTTTGACAGCTTGGAGAGAATTTTAACACTTATTTTTTCATTCTTAATTTAGGCATTTGGGATTGAGTAATTAGTTAATGCCCAAAACTTGTTTGGACTTAATAAATTAATTGTTTTTAGCTATAGCTCAAGACTTGTTTGAGTTTAATTATTAATTAGTTTTCAGCTATGGCTTAAGGCTTTTTTAGGTCAATACTTTTGAGTTTATTAGTATAGGTTTTGAGCTAATTTTGTAAGTGAGTCAATTTAGCTCACAAAGGTAGATCCATTAAAGTTTTTATTTTCAAGAGTATATATACTCTTTGTAAGGAAAAACATTCAAACTTCATAGTACTACTACTGCTATTGATTTTATTCAGCTTGTGTGAGAGAGATTATTGTATTCTTTGGTTCTCTAACACAGTAAATTGATTTATCGAACACTAATTGACTTTATTCCTTATACTTCTCGCTCATGAATTGGTATTCGTAGGTTGGAGGTTTTTATTCCAATAGTGTTGATGCTTTAAGGTATGTTTCCATTATATTACATTCTTAATAGACCTGTTTTGGCTTTATGTGATTTATTGTTAATCTTTATTGTGTGTTGCGTGACCACATGATCACGAGGTTCACATTAGTAGTTTGGTTACATAGTGTTCCAATAAGCATTGTATCTGATCGAGATATTAAGTTTTTAAACTACTTTTGGAAGGTTTTATGGGGTAAATTAGGAGCTAAAATTTTATTTTCTACTACTTATCATCAACAAACAGATGGTCAAACTGAAGTAGTAAACATGATTTTATCTTAATTATTAAGAGCTATCATTTAAAAAAATCTTAAAAATTGGGAAGATTATTTTTCATTTATTGAATTTGCATATAATCGTAGTGTGCATTTTACTATTAATTATTCACCATTTCAGGTTGTTTATTGTTTTAATCCCATAACACCATTAGATTTTATTCATTTACCTATTGATGAAAGGGTTAGTTTTGATGATAATAAAAAAACATAAGTGGTGAATGACTTACATGCAAAGATACATTAACATATAAAGAAAAATAATGAGCAGTATGCATTTAAGGCTAATAAAGGATGCAAATTAATAAGGTTTGAACCAAAATATTGAGTTTGAGTGAATATAAAGAAGGAAAGGTATCCTAAACAAAGGAGATTAATATTGATGCCTCGACAAGATAGTCATTTTTAGATAATAGAGATGATTAATGACAATGTATGCAAAGTGGATTTACCAGGAAAGTATAGTATTAGTGCTCCATTCAATATTTCTTATATCTCTTTATTTGATGTATTTCTTATATCTCTTTATTTGATGGAAGTGATGATTCAATATGAATCTTTTCTATGAGAGAGGGAATGATGCAAATGAAGCAACACCAAGAGATCTGTTAGAGGTTTCAATTGGTCTAGTGACAAGACTTAGGGTTAAGAGGTTCAAAAAAACTTTTAATGGATTTCTTCAAGACATATGGGTTAAAGTGGACTTTAAAAAGATATTAAATAATGAAGAAAAAGTTTTGATTAATATAATTCATGTTCAAGAAAGGCTTGTAGGTGGGCATTTAGAAATTACAAAAAGATTGAAATAAAAAGATTAAAATCTACTAGTTTTGACATTTCACAATTGTTTTGGTCATAACTAGAGTTACAAAAAGAATTTTAATGAGATTCTAGTTGCATTAAAAGGTAGACATCCATAGATTTCCGATGATATATGTCACGCCTTTTAATTTATTAATAAGAGAGAGAATCATGCATTTGAAGTTGAGTTTGATTAGCCAGCAGATTACGAAATTCTTTAGTCTTATTTAAATTAATTGATCTACTATTTTATTTATCTTTTAGTTATTATTGATCTTTTAGATATATTAGAGTTTTTATTTAAATTTGAGTGCATTACGTCCTTATTATTATTTATTTGGTTTTTACTATCCATCAACGATCCTATTAGACTATGATGTTTTTTTTTATTAATAAAACTCTTTTGTAGAAACTTTTTAAGGTTAGACTATTTTAATAAAAATTAGCATTCTTGCTACCTTTTGTGTAGGTGAGCGATTTAGATACCAAGTTCTTGATTGTACTTGCAAACTTTTCAAACTTTTGATCAACTTCGTTGTAATTTTATACTATTCATTCACGTCTCTTTATAGGTGTAGGGTGAGGATGATCATTGCCTATAACTTTGATTTTCTAAGGCAAGTTCTTGTCATGTCAAGTTACAAACCATTCAAATCTTACTTTAACTTATCTTGGAAGGTGTTCGCATTAACAACATGGATAACTTATAAAAAAAACTCAGCTTGGCTTATAAAAAAATCAAGATGAAAGTTTTTCTTAAAATGTTGGGTCAATGACATCTTGAATCGACCCGAGTTACTCTGCGACTCAAATCATTGTCCTAACTAAGCTTAATAACTTCATCTTTTAAAACTATAATTTTAACATACTTATATGATAAAGAATAGACGCTCACATAAAAACAACACCTAATAATTTGTTTTAAAAAACGACCATGGTTGGTTGCACAAAAGAATGCTTGTGAATTTTTTAAAAGAATTACATTAAAAACCATAGTAAAATTTGAATGGTATTTAATAAAATAATATCTAAATATATTCTTAATTAATTTAAGGGTTTAATAAAATAATATATGTAATATACTTTAAAAATATTAATTTAAAAGAAATTAAAATGATATTCATTTAAAAAAACCTCAATATAGGACAGACACGTAGTCCTTGATGCACAACATGCTTGGCTCATCAGAAATATGGCTAAATTTGTAGGCTGAGGTACCCAACATGTCTAGCCCATCACAAAAAAGACTAAATCTCTTGCCAAACCATTTTTTTCCTTGTTTTATGAGCAAACGATTTGCTCCATATTTTTTTTAACAACTAACAGGTTGACCTACTACAACAAATGATCGACTCTTCTCTAGTCACCTCCAATGATTGAAAATCAGGGTACAAGTTTTTGGATCTAAAAACTAAACTAAATCTTGTTTTTACTTAAAAAACCTCAAAACATCCTAAGAATTTCAATAAACCCAGTTTCAACCCTAAAACACCTTAAAACCACCCAAAAAAAAAAACAAAACTCAACTGGTTTTTTTTTTAAAAAATAAATGAACCTCAATCTACTTTTTCCAATATATTTATACAAAAACATCACCACAATTGAAGGACTTTTTCGTTGTAGGAATGTGGACAACCATTTAATTTCTCTCTCCTCAATTATTTTTCTAGTGACTTATTTTCTTATCTTTCAAATTTAGAGACTAAAACATGAACAAAATAAAGTTTTAGATCAAGACATAATAACCTAAAACAATATAGATAAATCTTGAAAATTTGAAAAATTTAGGGGATTGTTTTAAAAGACGCGCCTCATGTATAGTAACAAAGAACAAAATTGGGTTGTAAATTTTTTTAATTTTCAAATTTAATCCTTAAAATTTCAATTTTAATCAATAAAATTAAATTCTATTTTATAAAATTGGATACTAATTTAATGTTAGGAATATTTTTCCAGCATCTTCAAGACCCTATAGGAAAAAAAATTAAAGTAAATTATAAAATCTATTTGACATTCAACTCGATTTTGAGAAAAAAGAGGTTAGTGATTGAAATAAAACAAATGTCCAAAGTATAAAAAAGAAAAAGAAAAAAAAGAAGAGTACTATTCCTCCTGTAAACAATGCTTTGTAAAGAGCTTAACGATGAATTTTACAAGTATTTTAGGTTTTGTTTTTATCATAATAATGCCAAAGAAAAACCTTCAATTTCTTGTGAACAGAAACCTACAAAAATTCAAAAGAATCATTTAGATTTATTTATTTAAGAATAACTAGTTATGTTGACATCCATAATAAAACCCTCTCTCCAAGTCATTTGGCATTGACCAGTTTTAAAAGGAAGTTGCCAATTTGTGCATGATTTCGGGATAATTAATACTAAGGTAGTAATGTTCATATATACAAAACTGGCATCGAGCGTTATAAATCGTATGCAGTTGAGATTCATGTATTAGTGTTCATGAAGGATTTATTTCTTATTTAGTATGTTATTTTTATATAATAATTTTGTATTTTTATATATATTAAAAGAATGAGGATGACGAGATTTGAACTCTTAATTATTTTATTAATTTTTCTATAATGAACTAAGTTTTTTTTATAATATTAAATTACTAATTGTTTTATTATACTATTATATTGAGTTCTTGAATAATATTTTTAAGGATCCCTTTTCACTAGTATACATTTTCTTGTTTCTTTTATGTTTTTTTTTATTATTACACTTAATTAAGTAATAATTATTATCATAGGACAATAATCTTGGACAATATAATGATTTATTTCAAACATCCTTGAAATTTTTATAGAAAGAAACAAAATATATAGATGGTAACGTTTTTTAAATTTTATAGATTGTGTATGGTTTGTCTCTCAAGATGAAGAAATATATAAGAAAATACAAAATATATTTGGTTAAAGAAATTAAAACAAAGTATAAAAATAAATATGTGTTAATTATAGTTTCGGGTTGAATTTTTATTATATATATAAAAAATTATATTTGGTTAATGTTTCAGGAAAAAAAATAAATACAAAAGAGAAGAGACAATAATATGATATTTTGAAGAGATAAAAAAATAAAGATATAAAATAAATTTAATTTTAAAATAATTTTACAATTTTCTTTTAATTTTAAAATAAAAAATATATAACAACACGTTGATTATTATTTTTATCAATTTCATCCCAAACAAATAATCAAACAAGTTAAAAAATTTTAAATTTTCAAAAATACTTCTTATCAACCATCTTCTCGGAAGAGTGATTCCAAAGAAGAAAAAAAGTAATATTCAGATTCCATAACAAATGCGTACTATGTAATAAAATCTCCCCATATATATAATCTCTACCACGAGTCTGCCATGAAAAAGGAAAACATATTATTACATCTCTATAAATATACTATACTTTGCATTTTCAATGAATCTATATATGAGAACGAATCAATATTATATATTCTTAATATTTTCTGTCGATATCATACAATCTATCCATTTGTGATTTCTGATGATGTGGTCCAATGGGAGTAGGCTTGATACTCTTGGTCCTGATAATTTATTGCTGTTAAGAACGAAAGAACACACAGAAATTACAACCTCTTTACAAAAATTCTTTCCCCCCTCTCCTCCATTTTTAACTAATTCATCACTGACACCAAAAACTTATCAGGGGGGCATTACTGTTTGCCAAATTCTTCTGCACTGTGTTTCCGTTTCTGGGTTCTTCTTCTTGCTGTTTTTGTTTTCCCCTCCTTTAAGCAGTCTTTCTTCTTTGTTTTTCTAGTATTTCCAATGGCCCTCTCTGCATTTTCTTTCCCTGCTCATGTCAATAGCGTCACAAGTTTAGAGCACCCTCAAAGGTTTAGTCTTCTGTCTTCTCATTTCTTATGGAGAACAGATCTGCTGTCTCAATCTTTAGACAAGATCAATCAGGTTTGCATTACTCATTACATATTGAGAAATGAGAGCTACTCTTGGTCAAAATTCAAGTCCTTTTCTTTTCATGATGGTTCTGCAAGGTTTCAATCTTGTTTGATGGTTGAGGTTAACATTGAGAAAGAGTCCACCAAGATTCTTTGTCTTCCCTTTGTTTTTATTTTTAATTTTTGGTCTGCGACTTTAATTCTCTCTCTCTCTCTCTCTCTCTCTCTCTCTATATATATATATATATATATATATGAAAAGAAGAGTATTGAAAGAAATGGGTGTTTTTGTTCTGTTTAGATACATGTCAAGAAAAGGGCAAATGGGATTTGTGCATCACTATCAGAAAGAGGAGAGTATCATTCACAGAGACCTCCAACGCCTCTCTTGGACACCATAAACTATCCAATTCACATGAAAAATCTATCTGTCAAGGTCAGTAACTAAAAACATATGTCTACTTTTCGTATTCATGGAAAGAGGAAAATACTTTACCATCATACAGGCTAGTATTTGTGCATGAACCTTACTTACTGGTGATCATCTTGTCAATATAGGAGCTAAAACAACTAGCAGATGAGTTGCGGTCCGATGTTATCTTCAATGTTTCTAAAACTGGGGGTCACTTAGGCTCTAGCCTTGGTGTTGTGGAGCTTACTGTGGCTCTTCACTATGTTTTTAATGCCCCTCAAGACAAGATACTATGGGATGTTGGCCATCAGGTTTTGTGCTCTAATTCTTGTTTAGTTTACCATCTTCTTCTTTTTCTTGCATCTGATAAAAAGGAGATTTGTCTTAGGCAGTACCCTTTTTTGTGATGATTTTGATCTGGATATGAACTGTACTACTGGTTTGCAGTCTTACCCTCACAAGATCCTGACTGGGAGAAGAGACAAGATGCATACAATGAGACAGACTAATGGATTAGCTGGTTTTACAAAGCGGTCAGAGAGTGAATATGATTGTTTTGGCACTGGTCACAGCTCTACCACCATTTCGGCTGGCTTGGGTACTAATCTGCTCCTTTCTAAACATAATAAATTATTCTTGTAATTACCTTGGACTATTTATTATCTATGTGCAACAGGAATTCCACATTTATTTATTTATTTAACTTAATGGATTCTGCTTTCTGACAGATTTGGTGTCATTGTATCATTCATTTTCTAATATGCTAATTTTTTGCTTGGATCTCTGTTCAAACTATTTCAATTGTGATTGGCAAAATTTATTTCAAAACAAATTGAATGAGTATGTTCTGCCTAAGTTTAATTCATCATATGATATATAAACTTGGGGTGGTTCTGGTGGACAGGAATGGCTGTGGGGAGAGATTTAAAAGGAGGAACGAACAAGGTAGTCGCCATTATAGGTGATGGAGCCATGACAGCAGGACAAGCTTATGAAGCGATGAACAATGCAGGGTACCTAGACTCTGATATGATTGTTATTCTTAATGATAACAAACAAGTTTCTTTACCAACTGCCAACTTAGATGGGCCGATACCACCTGTAGGAGCCTTGAGCAGTGCTCTCAGTAGGCTGCAATCAAACAGGCCTCTCAGAGAACTAAGGGAGGTTGCTAAGGTAAATACACATGGGAGAGAAGAGTGGGGATGGAGGGACGGCATGCTTTGATTAACTAGTTGGAACTGAAACTGGTTTTGTTGCTATTGAAACTGTTGCAGGGAGTTACAAAACAAATCGGGGGACCAATGCATGAATTGGCAGCAAAGGTTGATGAATATGCTCGTGGAATGATCAGTGGTTCTGGATCAACCCTCTTTGAAGAGCTTGGTCTCTACTATATTGGCCCTGTTGACGGGCACAATATCGATGATCTTATTGCCATTCTAAAAGAGGTTAAGAGTACAAAAACAACAGGTCCAGTCCTGATTCATGTTGTCACTGAGAAAGGTCGGGGGTATCCATTTGCCGAGAGAGCTGCTGACAAGTACCATGGTAATACAAGTGATAAAGTCCACAAGAAAAAAGTGCTGCTAAAAAGCTCCAAGTAGCTACGTTGTAGTTCTCTTTGTTGAACATAGAAGGAAAAACTAATACTGTTAATTTAACTTCAACACTTTGAAAATTCAGTTCCGTGCCACTGCATACTGCAATCAAAAGCTTATCATCAGAAAAAAATAATAGCATTTTTTTATTTTGCAGGAGTGGCCAAGTTTGATCCCGCAACTGGAAAGCAGTTCAAGGCAAGTCCTAGCACACAGTCTTACACAACATATTTTGCAGAGGCTTTAACTGCAGAAGCAGAGGCAGACAAAGATATTGTTGCAATTCATGCTGCCATGGGAGGAGGGACAGGCTTAAATCTCTTCCTTCGCCGTTTTCCAACAAGATGTTTTGATGTGGGGATCGCAGAACAGCATGCTGTTACTTTTGCTGCAGGACTTGCCTGTGAAGGTCTTAAACCTTTTTGTGCAATCTACTCGTCTTTCTTGCAGAGGGCATATGACCAGGCAAGTAAAATAGCTTCTTCTTATTCAGTTAATATGACAATACACTATTTTGATGTGGGGATCGCAGAACAGCTGGGTTGGTATTATGTAGTTGGTTACCAGACACTGGGCTAAGATCCAATGTAGATACTGTTATTAATGTACAATTGGTGAATACCGCAGGTGGTACATGACGTGGATTTGCAGAAACTTCCAGTAAGATTTGCAATGGACAGAGCTGGGCTGGTTGGAGCAGATGGTCCCACACATTGTGGAGCTTTTGATGTCACTTTTATGGCATGCCTCCCCAACATGGTGGTTATGGCTCCTTCCGATGAGGCAGAGCTTTTCCACATGGTTGCTACTGCTACTGCTATAGATGATCGTCCTAGTTGTTTCCGCTATCCAAGAGGTAATGGTGTTGGTGTTCAGCTGCCACCAGGAAACAAAGGCGTTCCTCTTGAGGTAGGTGTAGCTGAGAATTTATTTGCATCCTTTCTCGTGAAGGAAAACTTCAAATGAATTAGTATTTAATTTTGAACATATCTTTAAACCTACTTTGCAGGTTGGAAAGGGCAGGATACTGATTGAAGGGGAGAGAGTGGCACTCTTAGGTTATGGTACAGCAGTCCAGAGCTGTTTAGCTGCTGCCTCTTTAGTAGAACGCCATGGTATTCGTCTGACAGTTGCAGATGCCAGGTTCTGCAAGCCGTTGGATCATGCCCTTATTCGCAGGCTAGCAAAATCACATGAGATTTTGATTACAGTGGAAGAAGGATCAATTGGGGGCTTTGGGTCTCATGTTGTTCAATTTCTGGCCCTCGACGGTCTTCTTGATGGCAAACTAAAGGTACTGATCTCAATGATATTTCCCAACAAATTATGCCATTGGTTTTTGTAGTGATAGAAACTGGAACCCGCATGATTCTCTTAAAATTTAGTTATGAACTACATATAAATTTCATGATGAATTTTGTATATTTTAGTAAAATTTAACACTTCTCTTTATGTTAACGTTTCAATTTGCAGAAGCTGTTTAGCTGCTGAAACTAACTCTTTAGCTTGAAAATCGTTTGCAGTGGCGACCAGTTGTTCTTCCTGATAGGTACATTGACCATGGATCACCAGCAGATCAGTTGGTAGAAGCTGGTCTCACACCATCTCACATCGCAGCAACAGTATTCAGTATTCTTGGACAAAGAAGAGAGGCTCTGGAGATTATGTCATCATAAAGAAAAATGGAAACACTAATTTTGCATTCTTACAACAAATTATTGCAGCAAACAGTGCAGTGTTAAGTACAGAAACATGTATAAAAAGCACCAACTTTAGGTCTTACTTGTTTTGTAGAACCATTTTCTGAACTTTTTCATGTTTGGTGAACTCTTGGAAAATGGTCAATGAAAGTGATTCACATTTAATGAAAAAATAACCCTTTCCAAGAGGAAAATGTTTTCCCCGTAGCTTGGAAAACACTCTCTTCAACTTCCTCACTACGCTCAGAGAAAGTGAGTCAAAGAAATCAAACGAGTTTCAGAATGGAGTAAACGTATTTAATTTTCACAACCTCCATACCCACCTCCCCCGTATTCTTTACTTTCCTTCTCTGGTTTCTACATTCTACAAACAATAAAAAGAAAAAGTCACCTACTTGTAAATGGGTTCACTTGCTTAACAAAGCCAACTTTCATGATTTTCCACTTGAAAATGCTAAATGTCAGCTCAAGTGATTCCTTTTCATTTGGAAGTTTCGATAAAAATCCAAACTTTGATTCTAACTTTTTTTTATGGTGATGCAAAGGTTGTTGGTAATGATTCTTGCCTTGAACTCACTCACTCAGTGAGTTCGAGTGGTGGACGAGTCATGTACAAGCAACCCATCAAGCTTTTTGAAGGGAATCCTGGAAATTTGGGCATGTTTGATAATAATCTATTTAGGATTCAAGAAAAATAGCCCTAAATTTGTTGTTGAATTTGATACGAGGAGGGATGCAGAGCATGGAGATTTGAGTGATAACCATGTGGGAATTGATGTGGGTGGTTTTGTATCAGTTAAAGTGATGAACATCTCATCTAATAATATGGAATAGTGGAGAAAGACTGCATTTTTGGATTTATTATGAAACCGGTCCAGAAAAGATTGGAGGCTGGATTGAGTCATTCTGGTGATATAAAGCCAAATGATCCATTGCTCTCTCACCAATTGACTTGTTAAAAAAGTGGAATCATGAGAAAGTGTTGATAGGCTTGAGCTTATCAGATGGGAATTCTTCCTACACATGTTTCCTCCATTCATGGATGATGTGAATCCGGAGACTAAAGACTCTTAAACCCATAATGAAAAAGTAGATAACAAATTTGAAAAATTAAAAATTACAATGCAAAAAAATCTTAACCCAAAGATTACCTGAATCTGAGAATCGACGGTATTACAAACTTGGATCGATTGATTATATGAATAAAAAACTACAAGTATAAATTATATTTTGATATGTTCGATTGTTTTTTGATAAATAAAGAGGTATATATTGCTCTAAAGCAAATATATTGATTTTATTCAAATAATAACGTACAAACATTTAAATAGTTTTATCAAATAAGTCTAATAAATTCTCTTTGAATAATATATCAAAGGTTTAAAATAAAACCCAACTAAAACTAAAATCTAGAATATATAATAAGCAAGCAATTACTGATGGGCTGTCATGTACCCAATTTAAAAATAAAACAATTTTAAAATTAAAAAAAATAATAAAAATAACATAAATCCAAATAATAAATTAGTTTAGCATGAAACAACTTAAATAACCCAAAATGAATGTCTTCCTTGCTTAAAAACTCCTAGGAGCCGAAAAGAAGGTCTAGGATTGTTACAGCCACCCTTGTGTCCCAAAAAAACTAGGAAAACTTGAGTTTTAATTGCTTAATATCATTTGCTAACGTCGTGCAAACTGTGTTTCTAAAAATTTTAATTTTTTTAATTAAAAATTAATTTTTTATGTGTTTTGGATCGTTTTGATGCGCTGGTCTTAAAAATAATTTTTTAAAAATAAAAAAAATCATTTTGATGCATTTTAGTATGAAAAAAACTTTGAAAAACAACCGCAACCATACTTTTAGACCCAAATCCCTTAGTTGCTGCCCCTTTAAGTTGAACTCTTTGAGCTTTCTTGAATAGCATGAAATCATTACAAAACATGGAAAGACAATAACAAAGAATGTTCCTCTTTGTTGCAGTCTCTATTTCTTTCCTTTTACCCCACGGAAACTTCCCAAAAACATGCACATAAATATAGCCGTCAACCCCCTTTTCTTGTGTAGTTAGAATACTTAAGAAATTCTTGTGATCGAAGGATTTTGAACATTAATCTCTCCGAAACTAGTAATCTTTGCTGCCAAAACCCACAAAAAATAATCAAGCCCCGCAACAGACCCAAGATATGGCTCAGACATACCTTTCATGCTGTCACTTTGTAATCCTAATAAGCCTTGAACCAAACCATTCCTAATTTGTTTTCACTGCTATAAATTGTTTTCCTAATTTGTTTTTCATGGTTTATTATAGTTTCCTTGATTGTTTGAAGGCAGTCGTTTTAACCAGATTGTCACAATAATGGCTTCGCTTCTTAAGTGCGCATGAAAACTCTCGAAGGATCCAGTTTGTGGCGAACACACTAGAGATATGCAAGTCAGCTTGTGTTTCTTGGTCTGTGGAATGCCCTTGTCGATTGGCTAATGGCTAAGGCTTTTCTCTGGATTTTATTATTATCCACTACAAATGATGGTGGGGGCGGTGCTTCGAATGACACTCGTGGCATTGCGTGGGCTAATGCCTAAGTGCCAACATGAAATGACAGATTTTTAGTAAGAATTTACTTTAGCCGATTTTTTTTAATTATAACTTCAATTTTAATTTATAATTCAAAAATACCTTTTACAAATAATTTATGATAAAAATAAGCTAATATAATTTTACCTAAAAATATGATCCAAAACAATTTTTTTTCTTTATCATCTTAAAATAACTCTTTTGTGCGTAGTATAAGTTTAAATCCATAAGTTAAAATAACTTTTGATTTAATTTTGTAATAAATTTTTTATTTAAGTCCAAAATTATTTCTAACCAAATATACTTTTAATTTTTTTGAATTATAAAAATCAATTTAACATAATCTAATTCTAATTTAATATCTAAAGATATTGTGGAATGACTCTCAATAAGCATTATTGAAAAAATTAAGGATGCGTTTAGTAACATAAAAAATAATTTCTCTTTCTTTCTTTTTAATTTCATTAGTTTTTGTTTTCAATAAAAATTGAAAAAATGTATTCATTTGGTCAAAATGAAGACAAATGTTTTCTCCAAAATATCAAAATACATTAAATTTTAAATATTTTTTTCATATAAATAAAAATCATGATTTGTAATGGTTATCTTAATATTTTGTATTTATTATAATCCAATTGTAGAATATTAATTTTATTTTATTTAAATTAAAGATTAGCATTAAAAAGTTATATCATTAACTCAAAAAATTCTTTATATTAAATTTATGACACTAACTAATTATAACGATATTTAAAAAAATATTCTTTTTATTAAATTTATGATACTAGCTAAATATAAAAATAAAAAAAATCATAATTTAAAATCTTTTCATTGTGAAAACATGTTGTATATAAAAGAAAATTAATGGTATTGTTCATTTGTTTATTTAAAAAACTATATAAAAACATTGTATAGAAAAATTATGAAGAATTTATAAAATGTCATTTTCAAATTTAGTATAATTTTAAAAACTAACAGTACGATCGATAACTTGTGAACTGCATGTAGTGTTTCTATCATTGGATGTTCACAATCGATTCCAAGCACTCAAAATCTGGAGTTTATGGCGATATTATACCAATAAGTACAGGTTGAGACGATCCATTTTAATAAAAAAAAATATGAGTAATTCACTGCTGATTATGAAGAACTCCACCGATTGGTAATGGAGATAAGATCACAGATGAGTGGTACATGTACTGGACCCCTTAACTGGCCTCATAGTTTCGGTGACAACTAGCCTCCTCCTTCTCCAGCGCCACCTCCATTTTAAATTTATTGTATTTGAACATACAAATATTTAAATTTGTAATAAATATTTGATTTTTATATTATTTTAAATAATTATTTTTTTTACGGATTGCTAACAAAACAACTCTGTCTGTATATTATAAAGAGAGTTGAAAAAAAAATTATTGCAAATGTCACTGCTACTATTAACTCACCAATGAAATTACAAATGGTATTTTATCGGTGATATGTTATATTTACCGACGAACAAATAAAAACA
This sequence comes from Populus simonii, assembly GCA_007827005.2. Classification (NCBI taxonomy): domain Eukaryota; kingdom Viridiplantae; phylum Streptophyta; class Magnoliopsida; order Malpighiales; family Salicaceae; genus Populus; species Populus simonii. The sequence continues at coordinate 301,595 of VJNQ02000359.1, read as the reverse complement.
CTAATGACATTACATATATACGGTTTCTTTGTCGATGATATGTTAAATTTATATATCAATGAGGATACTGATGAAATAAAACAAGTATTTTTTTTTGCATGCTTTGTCCGTCTATAAATCCATCAGCATATTTATTATTGACAGATTCACCGACAAACTATAAATTTCCGACAAGATGAACTGCTTTAGTCCGTGAGCCCGTCGGTAATATATATAACGACATGAATTTTTATCAATAAAACTATTAAATTTAATAATGAATATTGTTACTTCATTCTAGATATTATTTCATAAAACGTTATAAGAACCCTGGAGATACATTGATGGAGAAATGTATTTTATAAACAATTTAAAAAACATCCCAAATGCATTATATATGTATCAGAAAGATTTAAATTAACATGATTTTTCTTGTACGATATTCAAGTGACCAAAACATTCAAAATTTCAATACTAGGCATGGCGGTTGCATGAGAGAACAATGATTGCTGTGTATTTCTTTTAAAACATTAATTCCTCGAAACCTTAAATTATATACAGTAGTTTCATGGCTCTTACGTTGTTCCATTAAACACGATTAAACACATCAATAAAATTAATTTTTCACATGAAATTAAAAAGAGGGTTCGAACTGTTGAACGGAATTAACTAATCGGTCAAAATTAATCAGTTATCCATCCGAAAAACGAAAAAGCAACTGAAATTTAGATATCTCAAACCTCAAATATATATATATATATATATATATATATATATATATATATATATATATATATATATATATAAAGAGTTTCAAAAACTCTGCAGCACTATTCCTACATGATTGAACATGCGTTTGGATTCTCATCACTGAAAGCCATCAACAAATCATTATTTTTACAACAATCAAAGAATATTGGAGGGTATTGTTGTGGAAATGACTCTGAGGCTACGTTAATTTCTTCTGTACGAGACGTATGATCTTTTGATCCTTCTTCTTCCTTTTTGTTGGCTACAATCTCTACTTTCTTCCTTGTTTTCTTTTTTAGTTTCTTTAAGAGTTTCTGTGGATCGATTTTGCCTGTTACCACCACCTTGTGTTTGTTCATATCTGTTCTGAAGGTCTCCACCCCTGAAAAACAACGACAAATAGCATCAAATATTTGTTTCACATAGCATTGGCACTACGTACGATGATAAATGTTCAAGTCAATTTTAATTTCGAGAGAGATCAAAGAATTTATTTTTACCTTTGAACATTGATATGATTTTGGCCACGGTTCTTTCACATGCATTGCAGTGCATGGAGACTTTGTATTCTGCAACAACCGCCTGTTAAATTATAAACCCTAATTAATTAATTAAAACTAAATTAGAGGAAGAAGAGAGAAGAACGAAGAACGTTGAACAAGAAGTTACTTTGAGATCCTCCTCCTCCTTCTTCTTATTTTCCATTTTGCACTGAAACTGTAGAAAGAAGGGAGGGAGGAAATAATATATATGGTTTTGTGCTTTTGTCGGAAATGGTTAAGGTTGTTATTATAAGTGAGAGGTAATGACTGTCGGGACGTAAATGAAGCGGTGCCAGGACAAAGATTCCTTTAGACAAAATTGAGGGCTTAAAACCACTGTTATAAAACCTGTACGGGTGTGTGCTTATTAAAAAATTGAGAATTAGATTTTAGCATAGAAATCTGACCCGGTCTATCGAGTCAATCTAGAACCTGGTTGATCTAGAATTGAAACCAGGTCGAGTTAAAAAAAACAAGAGAAAAAAAAACCTGGTGTGACCTTGTGGGTTGACCTGACAAAACCTGTTCAAAAACCGGTTGTAACCCGTTGATTTTTTTTAATTAAAATGACGTTGTTTTGATTTTTAAAAAAAAAAATTGACTCGGACAACCCAGTCAAAACCTGAAACCCAGACCGGGTCTAAAAACTATGGATTTTAGATTTTATATTTTTTAAAAAAGTTTTCTTTTTTTCTTTTTTCTGTATTAAAAACCCTTTTTCTTTGTTTTTACTGTACTTGCAAACTTTGATTTTTGATTTTTTTAATGTATTGTGCAATGATTATTTATCATCAGGGATGATATATCCGTCTGCATTTTAATATTTATAATATTCTTACATATGTTTTTGTTTCTTAATAATTCTGCACTATTATCATAAATGCTTGTATATTTATATTTCTTTCTTTATTATTTCTTGTCACTTTTTAGATAAAAATATCCCTTAAATAACAAAAAGAATTAATTTTTCAAAAAGTTTTACAAAACCTGAGAAGACTAAGAAATGAAAAAAAAATTAAAAATTAAAAAACTTGGAACAATCTAAAAAACTTGAATTAACTCATTAAGAAATATAAAAAAAGCTGAAAATTAAAAAAAATCGAAACACTAGAATATTGCACAAATTATTCCATTATTTAAGACATATTCCCACTAGGAGACTTTATGAATATGATATTTTTCACTTTTAAGATTTTTAAAAGTTAGTTTTATTTTTATTGAAGGTTTTTTTTTTAAATTAGGTTTTTTTTATGCTTTTATGTTTATTGGTTTTTTCTCTTGGCTTTTCAGGGTTTTTTTTTTTTTTACATGAAAATAACTTGATTCTAAGAAAATTTGCTTTGTATAATTAATGACTTGTGAGTACGTAAGAGCCTCCGAGCACCGTTAACGCTTTCAAAATGTTGTTTTTGAGTTGTAAAGCATGCTCATAATGGTAAATTTGTTTTTAAAAAAGTTATGTTGTTTTAATTTTGTGTCTATGTGTGTTTTGAAAGTTAATAATATATGCTATTTATTATTTGTGTAATTTTTTTTTTGGATAAAATCATTTATTTAGGTCTCAATTATATGTTATTTTGGTATTTCCTATTCTTAAAGGGTTGTTCCAAGTATTAAAAACTTTTGAAAATAACATAAAACTTTTCAACTTCTCATTTAGAGAGCTTTTTTTTTTGTTTTTCCATTTTCAAAATTAGTTGAAGATCAAATTAGACTTATTACTCTTAATCATATTTACTACAATGTAATATTTATGGACATAATTTACTTCAAAGTAATGACAATGATGTTAATTTATTATTGAATGACAAATAAATATTATTATTATTATTGTGATGTGAACTAATGTTATTGTGTTATGCGTGCAACTATGAATTTAAATATTTACAAGATAGATAGATAGGGGATATAAATCAAATCTAGCATCAGATACTGTTTTTACTCCGATGGAAATGTCGACAGAACGTGTTCGTTAGTATATTCCAGTGGTGATGGAAACTATTCTTTTTTTTTTTTAGCATTGTTCACGATATTTATTACACCCAGGTATACCATCAAAATGTTTTCGTCAGTATATTCTAGAGATTATAGGAATTGTTCCCTTTCTCCCTGGCACTGTTCACTTCTCAAAATATTGATAATTAATGTTTTTTTTTTTTTACTAATGGAATCACCAACGTGATGCTATTTTTTGCAGTTGATTGTTTACTCTTTTATCGACAGAATGAAAAGATATCGGTAATATGTCAGTAGTATTTGGAGGGTTTTCTGAAATTGTTCGTGCAAAATGAAAATTTCAACTTGATTTCATAGTCGGAATCACCAACTAAAATTTTAAAGATATTAATATTTAATATTTTGTTTATCATTCCGTCGGTAAAACCTAATATAAAAGACCATGGACATAGCAAACAAAGCTTTATCTTCTTCATTCTTGTCCTTTATTACTCTCTCTTCTTCTCTTTTATATTACCTTCTCTACTCTCTTTCAACTATTCACGTTATTTTTCTCTGCTCATCAAGCATCATCTTCTCTTCTTATCACAAGGTATGTTGTTTTTCTTCATTTTTCTTCTTATTTTTAGTTTTTTTTAACAATCTCTTTTCATTTATTTTGTTTTTTTTTAAATCTCAGCCGAAACTAAAAATGCCATGAAGGTAAGAATTTTTCATTCCTTTTTCTTCTTTATTTGTGTGCTTTGTTTTAGCATTATTGTTTTAGGTAATTATTTTTGTTCAATTTTGTGTTCTTAATAATTTTATGAATTAATAGTTGTGTTAAATTTTAGTTGTTATTGAAATCATTTTTGCATTATTTTATGGATTTTTAATTATTATTTTGTATTTATTTCATTTACAATAAAGTTTTATAAATTTAGGATCACAAATATTACCACTTAGAAATAATTGTGTTGAATTTTAGTTGTTATTGAAATAAGTTTTTCATTTGTTTTGTTGAATTTTAGTTTTGTTTTTCAATTTTGTTGTTCAATTTCAATTAAATATGTAGGATTAATTTTAATTATTATTTTGAATTTTTGTAAATTTAGATTAATTTTTTTTTAATTTAGGATTATATATATTACCACTTAGAAAATGAGAATTTTGTGTGAAATTGAATTATTCTAATTTGTTGGAAGAAATTGGATAAAATCAACTGATTTGTGGCATATATGTTATGTATTTGTAAGTTTAAAAACTTTAGATAGCCTTCCGTATATGAGAGGTGCTACTGAATATTTTTTAAAAATCAAAATTGTTTGATTTTTTTCCGTTAATTTGTGTAGATGCCTAGAGAAAAGTCTATTGCAAATCGTGAGGACAAGATCATTACTAGTTCTTCTAGCAAAATTGTTGACTATCACAAGTCATTAGGTGTCAACTAAGAACAAACACCTCAGGTATAAACATCAACTCATAATGTGGGGTCGTTGAGTGTGTTGTTGTATTGCCCCCCCCCCCCCCCCCTTTATAGTAGGATCTGTCCTCGTTGAGTACGAGACCTAGTGAAAGGATGACCTTTTAATGTAAGTTTTTTATTTTATTTCACAACACGTTTAATTATTTTTTAAAAAATAATTTTATTTAATGAATATAATTTCAAGTTTACAAACATTAAGGCTGTAAAAACAATAACATTAGCTTTTAAATCGTCAATGAAAATTTCATTGTTTCAATGGAGCTAGGTTTTCAAACATCCTTAATGGAAACCAGAAATTGATGCATGGTTTTCAAGGTTTAAGGTTAGTATTAACTTCAATGTTTTTTTTTTTATGATGTTAATTCAGTTAGTTTATTAAAATTATTGAAATTTTCTTTTTATAAATTTTTACTGCAAGAGAAATTTTGAATGTGAGATAGCTGATAATAATGTTGCGAGGAAAGTTTGGGAGAGTCACGCTGTAATTAGATAAGATCAAAATTAGGATAAGTTTTTTTCAAATATAATTTTTTTTCATTTACTAATAGATAATTTAGTGGTAACATATAGGTTGCGTGATTTTTGAAACAAGGTTTAAAAAAAGCAAAACAATATGTGAGAAAAAACGAGCTTCCAGCCTGGAATAACATGACAGTCTGAAAGGATTTCAGATCGCCATATATCTCGGATGGTAAAAAAATGACGGTCTAAAAGAAAAAAAATATTCACGGTTCCATTACCATGCATACCAGCGACTTTGTTCCGTTCATTTCATATGCAAAGCGGATGATATGATTTTTTTTATTATATCTATTTTTTATTAGTTATTTTTTTTATAAATATGTTTAATTGATAATATTTTTATCTTGTAGGCAAGCCCGATGGAGATTTTTGTTGGAACACATGTGTTAAGTGATGATCGCTAAAAAAAAGTGCAGTAGTTCATGAGTAGATGAGCTCAACACTTTGTGGTATGTTGGTTTTCAACAATTTTTTTTCTTAAGTTATTATTTTCTTGAATTTGATGAATTTTTTTTCTAGGATATATATAACAACTAGTTGAAAGAGAGATACAAGGACAATCCTTCGATCCATCTGGATCTCGATCCAAATTTGTGGTTAGAGGTAGGATTGTCCGGTAGGCCTGATAGAAATCAAGTGTATGGACTTTCTAACACCACGACTGAAAACTTGTAGATGACTCGTTGTGTTTCGACCGTTGAATGCTTGCAATCAGTTCTGAGCACTCAAACTTTAGAGTTCACGGCGATGTTATACCATTAAGTACATGATCAAATGACCCATCTTAATAAATATTTAATTTTTATTTTATTTTGAATTTCTTTTTATATATTTGATTTTTATTTAATTTTAATATATTTTAATTATTTTTCTACTTTTGTTCAATTTATTTGTTTTTAAAAATATTTTAATTTATCATTGACGGGTTACCGATGAAACACTTCCATCGGTATATTTCAGAGAGTTGGAAAAGAATTACTACAAATACCATTGCTACTGTTAACTCTTTGATAAAATTGCAGATGGTATTCCATTGGCGATAAGTTATATTTACTGATAGATATACCAATGAAAAAATAAAATCACCAATGAAAATACATACTGTTTTCCTGTTAGTAAGTTGTTAAATTTACTGATGAATTTACCAATAAAATAAAACGGGTAAATTTTTTGGTGTACTTTGTCCGTCTATAAATCTATCAGTAAATTTATTATCAATGGACTCATCGACAGACCATAAATTAATGACGAGGGTTTTTCTAAAGGAATGTTTCTATCCATGATTCCATTGGTAAAATATATATCGATGAACTGTGATAATAAATACCGAGAAATTTTTTATGTAATCATAACTATGATTATCATTGGGTCAAGTCAATTACGTGGATGATCTTTTATATTTCTTGAATAAATAGGTTTGTTTTATAGGGCTTAAAATAATTATATTATCAACAATTAAAAAATAATTATATTTTCATGAAATGATATAAAAAATAATTTTTAATATATATATATATATATAATTATTTTAATATACTTGCAAGTAAAATATAATTTAAATTATAATCATTACTGTTGTTTTAAATAATGCCAAAATAAAATCTCGACAAAAAAAAAAAAAAAACATATCCACCATCTGGGAGCCACACCACTTTTTTTTTTCTCGGTGCTGGTCACCTCAACTTAGTAATCATTCAACATGACTTTCTATTTCCAAGATACTAATGTTTTTATTAATAAATAATAGAGTCTAACTCAAAAACGATTCCTCGAGCGACAAACTCATATTCTTATTAATAAATTTCTTGCTCAACTCATGATCATATTAATGAACTTTTACTTGTCAAGATCACTCTAACTCGAGAGATTAATTCTTTCTACCTTCATAGTCGTAAAATGAACTTACATCCGATAGTAAATTAATATGAACTTTCTTGGATGTAAATTATAAAAGAGAACTTAATTATTAATCTTAAAATATTATCACAAACTTGATGGTAATTTATGTTTCAAAAACAAACTTATATACAAATGTTCTAATGAAATGTTCAAGTCTATAAGATGAAATACTAGCACGTCTTGATGATACACGAACATCAAGTAAGAGAAATAAATGGAGTCCCCTCTCCATGATTCATAAATGTAGCTGCAACTCTTGGATTACATGAAGAAACTTGTCTTCAATTTCTTCACGTTTCATAGAGACACTAAGCTTTAGAAGCATTTATTTGACTTGCTTTTGTTCGTAATTGCTGTTCTGCAACTAGAACATCTATCGAATATTAATTCGCCTTTAATAACTTGAAATGAAAATAAAAGCAATCTATCTTGCCTTTAACATTGAAATTGAGCATTCGTTTGCCGAAGGTGGTTTGCTCTGGCTCGATGGATAGCTTGCTTCATCAAGATCCCTTTCAGTGAAAAATCCTGGTTGTTTAGGCTGAGGCAATTCATCTTCATTACCCAACATCAAAACCACATGTGATATGTTTGGTCGATCTTCTGTATTTTCTTGCACACACAGTAGCCCCACATGAATTGAACGTAGGACTTCAGACAAATAGGGTGTTTCAACTCCTGATCCCGCAGCCAGTTCCGGAGGCCTGCCTTGCTTGAACAGTATCCAAGCCTGATAAACAAAACCATGCTATTAAGAACACATTATTTATCCATGCAAATTCAGCATGCATACCCATTGATCATTGTCGGTCTCAATTGTTTTTCAAAATTTCTTCAGTTTTTCTTCAAGTATTTGAAGTGTTCATGTCTCATAAGCATGTGCAGGCATCTGGTACTTAACAAAAGCACTCTAGAATTTATTGAAATGAAACCGTCAAAGTGACATAACTTTGACACTTACATGCCCGATAAGGTTGAGGTGGTGATCTGGGTGACTAAATCCTCTGTTCCTATAGCCACTCACTATCTCTAGCACCAATACTCCAAAGCTGAAGACGTCTGATTTTAGCGAGTAGAGTCCATAATTTGCGTACTCTGGAGATATGTAACCACTGCATGTATTCATAGAATTTTAAGTTCCATTTGCAGACTATCAAGATAAAATGCGTATGATGGAGATGAAGACACTCACTACGTTCCAGCCACTTTATTAGTATTGGCTTCAGTTTCATTTTCTCCAAAACTTCTAGCCAGGCCAAAGTCTGAGATTTTTGGATTCATTTCGTAATCCAACAAAATATTGCTGGTTTTCAGATCTCTGTGGATTATTCTTAGTCTGGAATCTTGGTGAAGATAAAGGAGTCCTCGAGCGATCCCGTTGATGATGTTGTAGCGTTTAGGCCAATCTAGTAGCAAGCGATGAGTCTCATCTGCCCAAGTCAATCCATTATGACTCTTATCAGATGATAAGTGATATGTGATTATCAATGAATTTTGAGTTACAATTACAAACACATACATGGCAGAATTTGTGAGAATGAAATTGGGGAAAACTACTCTTCTCCTACAAAGCCACTTTATGGAAGCTCAATAGATGGCAGAACAATTCATACAAGCTTAATAGTACTAAATTTGAAAAATTGGAGTAACTTTTTGAAAAGGTTTTGTGAGATTCATACCAAAAATATAGAAGTCCAAGCTTTTGTTAGGCAAGAACTCGTAGACCAGCATCGTTTCATCACTTTGAATACAGCATCCAAGAAGCCTCACTAGATTCCGGTGCTGAAGTTTCACAATATGTTGGACTTCATTTTTGAACTCCTCAAGTCCTTGTCTTGAATTCTTAGAGAGCCTCTTAACAGCTATTTCTTGTCCATCTGTTAATGTTCCCTGCAAATAATGACTCAGCATCATTAGAAAATCCCACATTGTCTTCTGAAAGTTGAGAATCTATAGTGGAACAATTTCAATACCACAGAACTCCGTTGATTCCTGGAGTTTGTACCATGAAAATTCAGAAGCCATATTGCATGACTGTTTATGGATAAGTATTACCTTATAAACTGTTCCGAAACCCCCTTCTCCTAGTTTCTTGGATATAGAAAAGTTATTTGTTGCACAAGCCAACTCATCCATGTTAAAGAAGGGTAATTCTAGTTCTTCCTTCAAGTCCTTGTTATTTGATCTTCTTTGAAAATTACCTGTCATTTTTCCTGTCAGCATAACTGTTATGCTTGTTGAAAAAATGGAAAGAAAGACAAAGGATCTCTATTTGCTGCTAAACTCAAGATTTCTATAGCATCAAACACAACGGGGCTTCGAACAACTTACAGTCATACCTTATATTACTGAAAATCAAATTAATTTATTTAAAAAAGAAAAACCAATCTTGTTATCTGATGATCCAGGACTGGTGCGATAGGAATACTTAGATTTTGATGGTGTGAATACGTACTGTTTTTCTGCTGCTTCTTTTTCCAAACATACAAGACCAAGCATAGGCCAACGAACAGAATCCCAGTAGACAACACAGAGCTTACTATGATCCTTTTCTTCACTTTGGATTTGGTATTAACCTTTGCAGAGTCACCGTTATCTATAACATGGTACAGAAAAGCTGGTGTTAAAAAGAGGAAATGCCAAATGCCTTTTGTATTTGTTTGGTTAGTTATTATGGCTGGAAAGCTTTCATTTGCCATATATGATCTAGTTATTTGGATCATTCAATTTCAGCTTTCTACTCATTCATTATAAAACACTATCATTTTGGGTAGGAGAAAACCGATCCATCACCAAGTGACATGCCAAGTCATGACTAATCTAGTTGTGTATAAGGGAAAATTAATAGCCTAAAATAGAAGTTTTCACTGGCCATATATGATCTGGATCATTCAATTTCAGCTTTCTACTCATTCATTTTGGGTAGGAGAAAACAATTTTCAGTGACATGCCAAGTCATGACTAATCTAGTTGTGTATAAGGGAAAAATTAATAGCTTGGTTTGGATATGCTCAGAGACTAAAACAGAACGAAACTCTGTTGCTGATAGCCTTGCAAGAAAAGGCTTGGATACGCTCAGAGACTATATAGCTTGGTTTTATGATTTTTAAACGTTGTATCCTTTAGCCAATAGCTTGCTAGTTTTCTATTGATTATATTTCGAATTTTAATAATAAGAATAATAAGAAGAAGAAAAACGACTTGTCTAATCTGAGGAAAAATTCATACCTAGTTCTGATGCAGCCATCCGTATAAAAATGTCTTGCTCGTTTTGAAGGAAAGTTCTCATATCAATCAAATCATTGAACCAAAGCAAGCAACCGCTTCCTCCATCCCTGATGTCCAAGTTTGCATACGCAGTACAGCTGCAGTTCTTCAAGCATGTGTTCTTGCACTCCTCCAGGTTCATACTCCTGTTGAACCATGATTTTCTTGTCTCCGGCATCTTCACACCCGAGAGCTTCCGAAACCCATCTCTGGAACAATTTAGTGCAGTCTTTCTAACGCAACCACTTGACCAATCCGTCTCCTTCCAGTCTCTTGGAACTTTTGGTACAAATCCATTCAAGCAATCGCAAACTGGAGAGTGGTTAATGCTACAGATACCATTTGCGCCACAGAGTGCATAAGTTTCACAATTATCTGTATTTGCTGTTGCGTAAAGAAACCAGCTTTGGGTTTGCTCCAACCACAGAAGGAGCTCGAAATCACCATTCTGACTTGCGACGGCTCTCCAAAGCGTTGAGTTATTGATAAGAGTTTCTCTGAAAAATATCTCCTTATCATTAAAAACAAATTCAAATGTGTATATTGGATTTGGTTTTAACCGAGGCAAGCCACTGAACCCCAGACCATTCCATGGTCCAGTTCGATACTTCACATTTGAATCTTCCAACCATGCATACTCAGGGTATCCACAAGGAATAAGGATTATCGAAATATTACCACTGGAAGGATCATCTGGTGACCTCCATGATGTCAAGTGCCAGTCCATGCCAGTTATTCTATTCCGTCCTAGCTTCGAGCCCGGTAACAGTGTATTACCTGGATGTTCAAAACTCTGCCACAAGGAATTTTCCGGGTTATTATCACCCTCCTCTTTCACAACTAGGTTTCCTGAATCCAAAAGCTTTGCAACTGGATTCCCAGCAGGTGCTGATGTGTTGGAAGACCAAATGATGCTTCCACTACGATTGAGAAGGACAAGAAGTCCCTGGTTGGTAAGCCTTACAACTCCTGATGAATCGTTAAGTGGAGTTTCTCTGTTGGCAACCCAAACTGGCGTCAGGGCCGATATTTTACCATACCATATCCCCAAGTATCGGTTTCTGGATTTCCCCGGGCTGAAAAATCCTAATTTATAGGTCCCACCAGCTGAAACTATGCTATCTCCATCTCTAATTGGCTGAGTTGTGTGCATGGTGTCAGTAGGGGTGGCTACTCTTACAATCAGAAATGAAATGAAGCAGAAAGCAAGCATGGGGATGCATTCCATTGGTGCTCTCGTGTTTCTTTAAGCAGTTCACTCGTTATATTACAAAGTGGCTGGCCTTGCAAGATGTGCAAATATTCGTCTTAAGAAATTGCCTATTTAACACCACAATCAGTCTACCGGGACAGCAATGTTCCACTACTGAGGTAAACGCTCGTCGTCGGAATGTTTTTTTTTTTTTGTGAAATTAGCATGCATAATTGACAGATAGTCAACACTCAGAGAGCTAAGGGAAGCTCCGGTGATGTCATGTATTGTTGATGTGCCGTGTCCCTTGAGCACCAAGAACCTTATGACGCTGCATCAAGACATAAGACTTCCACTAAGTAAATGAGTCAATCATTTACTCTGACGCTAACGAGTACTGGGTTGCAATCATATTTTCTTAAACTCTTTTTAGGATTTTTCTTGCTTCTGACATTTTTCTATTCATGCCGTGTCCTCTGCGTTGGGGCAGCGAGCTGCCTTGGAAGATAGTGAAGCTTATTAGATTATTTCAAAACTTCGATATTTAAAGGTTTGATGTTGGTTTTTTTTAAAATATTTTTTTATTTTAAAATATATTAAAATAATATTTTTTTAAAATTATTTTTTAACCTAATCACATCAAAATAATCTAAGAAAATTAAAAATATATTAAATTTAAAACAAACAAAAATTTCAATTTTTTTTTTAGAAATACTTCCGAAACACAGGGCAAACAAAAATAGGATTTTCATGCCTTGCCTCTTCGTTGGGGCAGCGAGCGGCTTGGGAAGACATTGAAGCATATTAGACTATTTCAAAACTCCTGAACCACGAAAAAGATAGGATTTTGACATTTTTCTATTCGTGCCGTGTACTCTGCGTCGGGGCAGCGATGGTGAAATTTTTTTTTTCTGGTTAAAATTTAATTTAATATAATTTATACGTTTTGGATCGTTTTGATGTGCTGATGTCAAAAATAATTTTTAAAAAATATAAAAAATCATTGACATGTATTTTGGTACAAAAAATTATTTGAAAAGCACCCGTAACCATACTGCTAAAGAACTCACTATTTGAAAAAGTTATTAGACTATTTCGAAACTCCTGAACCACGAAAAAGATTGGTAGGCAGAAAGAATATTTTCAGCCTGTTTTTTTTTATGTTTTAAAAATATTTAAAAAAAATTAACTTTTTAAATATTTTTAGATATTTTTAATATGCTGATATTAAAAATAAATTTTAAAAAATAAAAATAAAATATTTTAATATATTTTTAAATAAAAAATCCTTTAAAAAACAATAACTACAACAATATCAAACGAGCTTTTAAACTGTCCAATTAATAGTGAAATCAATTAATGCAATATTTCTTGACAAAAAATGATAAGTAAAATTAATTGAAATTAGAAAAAAAAACAAGAAAACCAGAGAAAACACTAATGATTTTTAGCTTTTCAGTAAAAAATTAAAAGAATAAAAACCAAAGTTGAAATATCGATAAGACAACAACTCTAAAATTTTAAGTTACCAGCGTAATTTTCAAGTGAAAGTAAGAGAAAAGAGGAAACAAAAAAAGCCCCAACTAGCCACAATTCATCCCATCATGGCCATCTCATGCTGCCTTATAGGAAAAAGTCATGACGATTCTGACAACACGATGAAATGATATTTTTAGACATTAAAAGGCGTCACATACATTGCTAGAAGGCCACAGACACCTCTCACATGCTGTCATATGTTTTGCACGTGCCAACAATTTTTTTATTTTAATATTATTTTATATATTTAAAGAGCAAATTGCCCTTGATCAAATTGAAACGACAAAAAAGCCCCGAGGCTTATTTTTTAAAAATAAAAGTAATTGAGTCATTTTATTATATTTAAAAATTAAAATGACCAAAAGCCCATAAATATTAATTTTAAGAATTTTTTGTTTTAATTTCATTTTATTCAAAAAAATTATAAAAACAATTATAGCCCTAACCAATATAATAATAACCAGCTGACTTTATCATAAACCTTGATTTCGCTACGCTTGATATGAATCCGAAATAGCAGAAAATAGATTCGCGTTCCACTTCAAAAGTCAGTGTCGTCTTTTCCCAATATAATAATAACCGCTGGTCATGCAGAGAGATAAAAATACCCCAAACACCAAATATATAGGTTTTATTGGAAGGTCAAAACTATAATTACATTATCATCATGAATGAACAGTAAAAATATATCTATGGTAAAAATATTTTTGCGTTTTAGTTTTTTTTTTTACTATATACACCAATTCTAAAGCTTAGGGGTTTCAGATCGGTGTGGTGGTCACCACTCATCAGCAATGATTGTTTTCGAATTCTAATAATAAATTTCATTACATCTCTCTTTTGTCAAATGAGTCTTCGTAGAATATAATTACCCCCACCAAATTAAAATTCAAGTGGCATTAATATTTTTTGAAAGTATTTGTTTTTATACTTTAAAAATATTTTTGAAAAAAATTGTTTTTTTAATTAATATTTTTTTAATGTTTTCAGATTATTTTGATGCGTTGATATTAAAAATATTTTTTAAAAAATAAAAAAAATATTATTTTAATATATTTTCAAATAAAAAATACTTTAAAAAACAATTATAACTATACTCTCAAACATCTTAAAATTATCTGTACGATCTATCATTCCATCTCAAGAACAACTGTTTTTAGAGCAATAAGCACCCAATTGAAGAGTAACTTCTCCAAGACAATTTTGGAAGGTTTTTTATTTAATATTTCTCTTTACTATTCTGACAAGGTAAAGATCATGTGCTAGATATATTTTTAAAAGAAAAAGAAATCCTATAAATAATTATTGAGTTATCCAGGAATTCCTTGACTAAATAAGAAAAATAAAATTACCAATTATAATATCTGATTTCTTAAACTAAGTAGGATAAAATACAAATAACTTAAAGAAAATATTTTCTTAAACTAAATAGAAACAAATAAAAATAATTAACAAAACCAATCATTATTCTACAAAAACAATACAAACCATGAAACAAGATATCTCAAAACCACTTTTAAAAATTAAAATCAATCAAATAAAATAACAAATGGATCTAGATCTACTTTTTTCAGTATGTTTAAAGGGAGATATCATCTTCATTGAACTCTTCTTGAGAAGAGAACTTATCAAAACAAATATCATTATTTTTAGTTTTCATAACATGGTTAATTGACAACTTTCTCTTTATTTCATCATTTTCCAATGATTTTTATTTTTCAAAATCAAGAATTGAAAAATTAACAAAATATATTTTTCAACCAAAATAAAAATTTTAAAAATCTCTCTAGATGTTTTACATTTTGTTTCGCTCTCTTTAAATGCTTTTCTAGTATAATTTAAAATTTTATTTCATGAAATTAGATCGTAAAAGAATTTAATTAAAAAAATAAGAAGATAAAATTTAACACAAAAAAAGAGGTGAGAGGAGCTTTGTCACATAAACAGTAAAGCACCTTTCATCACTTTTAGAATGTATTTAAATTAAGAAAAACACATATAAGCTCTTGATTTTTTTATAAAAAAAACAAAGTTCATAAAAGACATATTGAAAGAATCAAATAACAAATATGAACAAGTTAATTACATTCAATTGATCAACAATGGAAATAGGGATACAAATATTTTTTAGAAAAAGAAGATAATGTTTGAGAACATTTTAGATTTCATAAGTATAAATTATTGATTTAAATAAATTTTTTTTATTAATTTGAAATGCAAAACTTAAATTAAGACTTATTTTATTTATCTTCAAACATGGATTTATTTTCATCTACTTCACTGTGGTTTATTTTATATGGTACATAATTTATATATTATTCAATTTTCACTTTTACAATTTATGGAAACATTTTTAGTTTCATATTAATTAAATATAGTAGTTCTGCTAAAAATTAGTTTATTAATGGTAGTTAATTTTGATAATTAATTTTACAATGTACATGAAAAATTAAATATAGCGGTTCTAGAGGTAGGTTTAATGTTGAAGGTAGTGTAACATATCGTTCCAATATCTATAGTGATGTGTGAAAATCAAGTACTCGGAATGACATGCGATTGAAAAGATACACAGATGTACCTATAGCATCAGGCCAGAATCGTTGAGGCATATGAGTAGCTCCTATAATTGTCCGTACTATCTCTAGTATGTGTCTATTTCTTCGTTCTGCAATTCCATTCTACTGAGGAGTATATGGACATCTAGTCTCATGTATGGTGCCTTTGTTATCACAAAATTGTCTAAACTCTTGTCCAATATATTCATCTCCATTATCAGATCGAAGAGTTTTAATGCTCATAGAGAACTGAGTTTATACCATGGTGACAAATTTATGAAAAATTGGTAGAACATCCTTCTTATATCTTAACATATAAACCCAAGAAACTCGTGTGCAGTCACCAATAAAAGTGACAAACCATCTAAAGCTAGCAGTAATCGTAATAGGTGCAGGACCCCATAAATCAGAGTGAATAATCTCAAATGGTGCATTACTTTTATTATGACTGATGGGGTAATTTGTTCGATGACTCTTACCTCATATACAATCCTTGCATTTAAAATTAGAGAGCAGCATATTGCCAAATAAAAGTGGGAAACAAATGTTGTAAATAGCTCAATGATTGATGCCCTAACCGATAATACCATAACTAGATGTCTTGTCCTTGCCGTTGTGATGATTGAGCAAAATAAACTTTACCAAGGTCTAAATCATCCACACAATATAACCCTCTCTCTTAGTACCACGATCAAAAAAATTTTTCGTGAGAACATCATTAAACAAACAAAATGAAGAGTACATTAGTATGCAACAATTTAAATCTTCTGTCACTTGACCTAATGATAATAGTTTAGTGGAGAATGAAGGAACAAAAAGAGTACTAGGGAGAGTGAATGTGGTGGATAATTCAACTGTTCCCCCCTGTTATTGGATATATATCACCGTTGGCGTTTGATATAGCCTATTGTCGAGGAATTGTCTTTCTTTTAAAGTCATTAAGATCATACGTCATGTGATTTGTCGCCCCTAAGTATATAATCCAATTGTTTACATGTTCACCATGGGATACCAAGTTTGTGGAACCAATAATACCTAGGTCTTGAATGGTAAATTGAGGTTGAGTTTTGAGCGCCACAAGTATGTTTGGATCTGTATTTGTAACGAATGTTGTGTTGTCATGTTTGTCCTTTTTCCCTTTAAGTTCATACCACCGCTTCAGGTATTTGTGTAGCTGAAAACATGTATCTTTGGTGTGCTTATTCTCACCACAATAAGTGCACCCACCATCTTAGACTTTCAGTTTAAAAAAAAATGGCCTGCTAGAATTCTACCCATGTGGACCAGATTTGGGTCGAATGGTCTGTTTATTAGATGATGATGGGCCAAAATAATGTTTTGAGTAGTTGCCACCAGGTCCTAGGTTCCTTATTCCTCCCCTTCTTATCTCACCCTAGTTCTTGTCTCTACCTTTTGTTAGTAAACTGAAACTGTCTCTAGCTTCCTACTTCATCATCATGGTTTGTCTAGTGTTCTCTCAGCATACTTGAGCAAAGGCTTGCTTAATCAAAGGTAGAGGAGTCTGTTGAAGAATATCTTGTCAGGCCTGATCAAATTGATAACCTAAACCATCCAAGAAGGTACAAATTCAATTTTCTTGAATTAATTTGTTGCATTTTTGTAACTCCTCCTCACATGTCATGGGTTTTGGGCATCTGTGGTCAATCTCTCGCCTAGAGAGTTTGTAAGCCAGTGTAGTAATCTTCTAGAGAACCATTTCCTTGTGTTGTTTGACTGACTCTCCTTTTTAAGTCATAGACCTAGACATTATCTCCTCCATCGGAGCAGGTTGCGACAATGACGTCCCAAACCCCTTTAGCTATAGGAAATCTGATAAAATTTCCAATTAAATTTGGGTTTAGAGAATTGATAATCCAACCTTTAACAATGATGTTTTCTGTTCTCCATTTACTGTATGTTGAGTCTGTGAGTGCTTGCTGTCTGATTTCGTCGGTGATTAGTCCAAGTTTGTCTCTACCGAAGATAAATATCTTCATGATTTGTGACCATAGTTCATAGTTTTGGCTATTGAGTTTGATGTTAGGGATGGCTACTGGTAGGTCAGGGTTTTGGGTAGTATTAATTTGAGGGTCGGTTCTAGAATTTGTGGTTGTAATCTGGGCATGGTGCTGTGGGTTTGTTTCAGCCATGTTTTAGGTCATGTGATTTGAAAAAAAAAAAAAGGTTAGATTTGGATCAGTTGCTCTGATATCATGTCAACAATGAGAAGTAATTCTCTGGATTAAATAGAATCATCTACTTTTCTTATTGCATAGAATATGTATATATACATGTACAAGAGTCCTAGCAGGTGTTAATGCTACAGATACCTAGAGAAAAAACTGGTGTTAAAAAGAGGAAATGCCAATGCCCATTGTATTTTTTGGTAAGTTATTATGGCTGGAAAGTTTTCTACTCATTATAAAACAATATCATTTTGGGTAGGAGAAAAACAATCCAGCATGTGACCAACACCAAGTGATATGCCAAGTCATGCCTAATCTAGTTGTTTGCGTGCGTGTTTTCCCTGAAAATTTCAAGTACTTTCATGCCAAATAACATGTCATGCTATCAACACAAGCATATATACAAGGTATTCTCAAGGATCATGTTATATGAATATCTATAAAGATAACTTTCTTCTCATGAATTTGATTTCTAGTTATCTGAAAGATAATGAGAATATATATTTGGAAAAAAAATCATTTAGATGTAAAGCAAAAAAAAGTACTAACTCTATGATGCTTAAGGGTATTAATCAGGTTTCTTTTAGCCATATTTTAAGAGAAGGAAACTCTGTTGCTGAGGATAGCCTCGCAAGGAAAGGTTTAGATGCGCTCACAGACTATATAGCTTGGTTTTAATATTCTTCAACTCCTTTTGCCAGTAGCTTTATCTTACTGGTTTTCTTACTGAAAATATTTCAAATTTTAATTAAAAAAAGAGCAAGAGTGACTTTTCTAGTTGAGGATAAATTCATACCTAGTTCTGATGCATCCATCCGTATAAAAATGTCTTGCTCATTTTGAAAGAAAGTTCTCATACCAATCAAATCATTGAACCAAAGCAAGCGACCACTTCCTCCATCCCTGATGTCCTGGTTTGTATACGCAGTAGAGCTGCAGTTCTTCAAGCATGTGTTCTTCCACTCCTCCAGGTCCATACTCCTGTTGAACCATGATTTTCTTGTCTCCGGCATCTTCACACCCGAGAGCTTCCGAAACCCATCTCTGGAACAATTTAGTGCAGTCTTTCTAACGCAACCACTTGACCAATCGTTCTTGTCCCATTCTATTGGAACTCTTGGTACAAGTCCTTTCAAGCACTTACACACCGGAGAGTTGTTAATGCTACAGATACCATTTGCGCCACAGAGTGCATAAGTTTCACAATTATCTGTATTTGCTGTTTCATAAAGAAGCCAACTTTGAGTTTGCTCGATCCAGAGGATGTGCTGGATATCACCACTCTGAGGTAAGACGACCCTCCAATGCCTTGAGCTATTATGAAGTTGCTCTGTGTAATATATCTCCTTGTCATTATAAACAAATTCAAATATGTACACGGGATTTGGTTTTACTTTAGGCATGCCACTGAACTGCAAGCCATTCCATGGCCCAGCTCGATGCTTCGGTTTCGAATCTTCCAACAGTAGTAACTCCGGATATCCTTCAGGAACAAGGATGCCTGTAATATTACCTCTGGAAGGATCATCAGGTGATTTCCATGATGTCACGTACCAGTCCATGCCAGTTTTGATATTCCGTCCTACCTCCATACCCGGTATTAGTGTGTTGCCTGGATAATCAAAACTCTTCCACAAGGTGTTCTCCACGTTATTATCACCCTCCTCTTTCACAACAAGGTTTCCTGTATCCAAAAGCTGCGAAACTGGATTCCTAGCAGGTGTTGATGTGTTGGAAGACCAAATGATGCTCCACTACGATTGAGAAGGACAAGAAGTCCTTGGTTTGTAAGCCTTACAACACCTGATGAATCGTTAAGTGGAGTTTCTCTGTTGGCAACCCAAACTGCTGTCTGGACAGATATTTTGCCATACCATATCCCCAAGTATCGGCTTTTGGATTTCCCGGGGCTGAAAAATCCTAATTCATAGGTCCCGCCAGCTGAAACTATAGTCTCTCCATCTCTAATGATCTGAGCTGTGTTTATGGTGTCAGTAGGTGTGGCTGTTCTTACAATCAGAAATGAAATGAAGCAGAAAACAAGCATGGGGATGTAATCCATTGCTGCTCTCACTTTGTTATATTACAAAATGGCTGGCCTTGCTAGATGTGAAGTTTTTCGTCTCAAGGATATGCCTATTTAACATCAGAATTAGTCTACGGGGAGAGCTAGCAATGCTACGCTACATAGCTAGGTAAACGCAAGTCTTCGGAAATTATTGGCTCTGAAGTGACCCTTGTGTTCCAAAAATGGTTGACACTGCTTTAAGACTTTAAACATCAAGCTTAAGGAATCATTTACTTTGCAAGATGGAGGCTAGTGGACTCTGAATTACGACCCTATAAGCTTAAGACCCTATAACACCAACCCAATCTTGAAAATCTAGGCTAGTGGAGCGAAGCTTTTTCCTTGTCAAGTGAAAGAGGCCAAGAGCAGTCGGTGCTGGAGACTTCAAGGGAAGACTGATCCGCCGTATATTGTTTATTTATTTATTTTTAAAGTATTTTTAAAAATTATTTTTTCTTAACGTGAAAAGGGTTGAGAAAGAGTTGATAAATAAGAGAAAATAAGGCTTCAGTGATTGAAAAGGGCATTATATTATATACAAATAAATCATATTATATGAAAAGAAAGGGTGCATTGTCCGGATCAGAGCTAAGAAAGAAAATTGAGAAACGCAATTTATAAGCTATACAAAATGAAAACGACAGAAAAATTAACAGTAAACCTATGGAGAATCCTAAGCATATTACCAGCACTGGGTAAACCAAGTAGCTCCTTCTACAATCTACTTGTAATTTTTTTGTTTAAGCCTATGGAGAGGAGTAAAAATGAGAAGATAACTTGCCAAAAATTGAAAATAAACCAAACTTGAATTGAAATTCTTTGTTGCTAGGCAAAGAAGAAAAAAGCAGGGAGAATTTTAGGCCGTCTCAGTTGAAGGATTTTGGTGGGTGAGGACAAGGGAAAACAATAGAGGAAGGGAGGATTTTAGGTTGCTGGTGTGGCTATTGTCTTTTTAACTAGGGATTTATGTCTCTAATGAAAAACGATAACATTTTCCTTAAAAAAAAGAAAGAGACGGGTGTAGTTATAAAATCTTAAGACTTTTGCAATGGCTTTGGCCCCAACTAAACCCCCCCTGCTCGACCCCTGCTCGTGAGAACTTTGCCACCTAACTAATATGCAAACGATTCATCTCTCGGAAAGCCAATAAACCAGCTTTGAAAATGTGACACAGAGATAACCTTGAATCTAAGCGCCAACATAATTGCAATTTGATACCTCCACTTAATGAATAGCAATTCACGAATAAAAAGTATAGAATGATACCATAAAGATAATTATTTTTCAATAAATCGATTTAGTTTTTTAGAAAATTAAAGAGAAAACTCACCTTCACACACTCACAAAGAAAGATGCGACAATCTAAATTATTATTAACTAGGGATTTATATCTTTAATGGAAAATAACAATATTTTTCTTAAAAGAAAAAAAAAATGAGTTCGGTCTAGTTATAAAATGTTAAGAATTTTGCAGGGCCTAGGCCCTCACTAATTAACCCCCTCCTAGCTCTGCCCCTACTCGTGAGCACTTGGTCACATAGCTCACATGCAAACAATACAACTCTAGATCTATCTAATGAAATCTTAAGGATGCCCAAATATTACCTTAAATTTATCATTTTAGCTGCGTGTATGGATTTCAGGACCCAACAAGAATATGGTAACCTAGTATTATGATCATTAAAAATTCTAACTGGTCAACAGAGATTTTATGACATAGAACTAGTTACTCAAAATAAAAGACATTATCACCCTTTAAGCATCCTTCTTAAGACAGAATGCATTGCTGGTTTTGTTTTAAATTTTTAAAAGTTTGTTGTGTTTTATCTTTGATGGTATACCTGTAATATTCCTGACTTTAGTGCTAGTAAATATTCGGCTACGGATACTTCTAACTGTAGTGTTAGTAAATATTACATAGCAAAACAAAGTGTGGTATTCCTGAATAAACCAATAAAATAAATTTAAATCAATGCATACATATATATATATATATATATATATATATATATTTTATCTTTTTAAAGAAAAAAATATATCGTACACTGGATTTATATTTTACAGTAAAAATTCACAGATTGATTATATAGTAAAATATACCTAAAAAAAAACAGGAGGGACTTATAAATAAATTCAAAAAGATCCACAAATTGTTTTAGAAATTTTGATATCCTGAAAGTTCTTTTTTACTAGATATCAAAATAAAAATGGGTGAAAATAAAAGAGTAAGAAATAAGGGTATATTTTATGAAATATAATCTAAGGCCCAAAACAGATTGGGCAGGCTAGGCCTGGCCCAGCACGACTTAATCCCAGTTGTTTTCTGATTTTTTGGGCTGCGTGAACCAACCAGACCGGCCCAGTCCGGTTACTGGTTTCAGACCAGTAACCCGCCTGGTCTTCTTTTCTCCGCAAGCGTGAATTAATTAAATTTGGGGGAGGGAACAGGAAGACTTACCTGTTTCAACTGTTCATTTCGTCGTTCTTCTCTGTTGCCTTTCGCTTCCTTTTCTGTTCTTTTTTTTCTGTTTTAGTTTTTCTCTGTCTCTCAGTCTCTCTCCTGCGTGTTTTTTTTCGTTCCCCTGTTTGTGGGTTTTCCCTATTCCTTTTGGTCTCTCAGTTCGTCCTCTGGTTCTCTCGGTTTGCTCTCAGTTTGCGTCTGTCTTCTCCTCTCCTGGTTTTTGCGTTTATTCTTCCCCCCTGATCTGGGTTCTCCTCCCTCGTGGCCTTTCTTTCTCTGGCTTTATAGCCGGAGAATGCCATACGTTTCAGTAACGTATTGCATCATGGGCAGCTGAGCGAATTTTTCCTTCTTCTTCCTGCTGAAACGGCTTCCCTGGTGTCATGAATAAGGTGGGGAACAATGCTCTTTGAAACGACACCGTTTTGAAATGGGAAATGGTCATTTTCATTTTGCTCACAGATGTTTTTCAATTTTGTAATTAAGCCCCTTAATCAGGAAATTCGCTCCTTTTGTTTTGTAATCCCGTGCCCTGGATAAATTGTTTGCAATAGGACCATTGGAGTTTAGAGTCTTTTACAAAACAGTCCTTGTATTCTAAATGTTTCAATCTAGTCCTTTATTAACTCTTCAACTTTTAATTCTTTCAAAACTACCTCTTGAAAAATCAATTAAGCTCCCTACACTACCCCTGCTTTGATTCTTGAACTTTAATTCCTTGCAATTTTGACTGAATTCAGCCCCAAAATTTAGTGTTGTTTTCAATTAAGACCCTGATTTCATTAATTAAACTAATTTTAAGTTCAATTAAGCCTCCAAACTTATCAATTCTTCAATTAAACTCTTGACTTAATTAATTAAACTAATTCAAAGTTTAATTAAGTCCCCAAACTTTCAATTTATATTGTCTCGACCCAAATATTAATTTATTCTTTATTCATTTCAATATTTATTTGTTTTTCATAATCATTTTTTTTATCGTCATTTTTTATTATCATTTTTTCATTTGTTTTTTCTTAATTTTTATTATCGTTTTTATAGAAAATATAGTAAAAATAAAAATAAATAGAAAGAATAAAATAAAAATAAAAAGAGACAAAAATTGAATTATGACATTATATGAAATGAAAAGGTGCATTGTCCCGAGCAAAGCCAGAGCGTGTTTTGTATGGTGCTCCCTTAAAATTTATTTTTTAAAAAATATTATTTTTTAAGTTGTTTTGATATACTGGTGTTAAAAATAATTTTTAATATATATATATATATATATATATTATAATGTATTTTTAAATAAAAAATGATTGGTACTTAAAAGTGTATTTTTATCAAGGTTTTATATCATCATTTTGCACTTGAAGTATCAATAACTCCTTAACTAAAGCATATTTTATAATAACAAGTCTGATAATATAAGATAACTTTAATTTATAGTAAACGCTCATTTTAAATGCAGGCATATCTCACAATTCAAAGGATTGATTGATGTGATTAACTATTAAAAGTGAAAGGACAAAGAAAAGGCGAAACTTAGAAAGGAGATACCGATTCAATTCAAATTGGAACACTATTAAGTTATTGGGTCATATCTGGAGCTGTACATCTTGGATTTCAGTTTAATTTATATGGATAGAAAGATAAGAAATAGGCTTACAATGTTCATGAATAGTGTAAGACCCAAATCTGACGTTTTTAAATCCAAAGTTTGGCCACAAAAGAGAAGTCAAAATCTATCCTGCAATCCAGCCCAAACACTAATCAGAATTGTACCCATATCTGGAGTTCTAGAAAGCCAAATGACGTGAAATTTGGTGGGTGGAAGGAAAAGATAATTTCCAACAACTTTCATGAAGAAGACCTGCTCGAATTCTGAAGGTAACAATGACATTTCATCCAAACAAAAGCTTGAGGGCTATCCACCACGTCCACCAACAGCACTACTCAGTATTTTAGCCATATCTCAAGCTCTAGTGATCCAAATGCTCTGAAATGTTATGAGTGGAAAGATAAGATGATTGCCAACAACTTTCATGGGAACACTTTGCCAAATTCTGATTGCATTAATGTCAATTTATCCAGCCAAAATGCTTGAGTGCTGTTGTCCACCAAGTCCACTAAATCAATAGTTGGCCACTACATCAATAATCAATTACCAAATGAATAGTTCTGAATTTTAGCCTATAAAAGGAGGTATTTGCCATTCATTTAGGAATCTTAGTTCTTCATATCAAGATCATGTTCTTGCTCTCTCTCTTTATATTTTTGTAATACTTAAGTTTTGCTTTCATTAATCTCTTGTTCATGCTTTTCATTTCCTTTACTATACTTAGTTAACTTATATCATGTTTATGTTCTTATATTGTTTATTTATATTTTTCTTCTTCATAATGTCTAGCTAAGTTAATTATGTCAAGGTAAAAAGGTTTCACTAATGTGTTAGGATAAGTATAATATAAACTCAACATGGACTTTAATGTTTATATCCAAGAAAGTTTGCTATTAATATATCTTATCATTTTTATCTTATTAATTCTTAATACCTTGCTTGTTAAATGGTTAATCTAGATTTGTGTTGTATAACATTTGGTACATCAAATACTTGATCCTTCATAGTCTTCGGCCGACATCGTTATTATGAGAGGAACTTGATTTGTTGTCAAGATAAGTTAGCATCATGAACACCTGATAAAATTTATAAGTATGGTGTTACGTAAATAAGATGATTAATATGATTATGTTGATAATTTATAAAGAGTTTATACTTTACTCATCTCTAATACTATTACCTTGACATTTTTTTTTATCATTGTTTAATTTTCACATTTATCTTAAATCTCAAAGTCCTCTTTAACTCATCATCACCATCATCATCATTGTTGTTGTTGTTGTTGTTGTTGTTCTTATTATTATTATTTATAATTTATATAGTTCACCTCCCTGTGGTTCGACCCCGGTCTTGCTGGGTTATTTATTACTTTGACACTCCTGCACTTGAGATAAGATATCAACTTTTTGATCGTGTCAAGTTTTTGACGCCGTTGCCGGGGAGGTAAATTCTTGTATAAATTATAATATTTATTTTATTTTCACTTTTCACTTTTCTTGTATCTAACTTTTGTTTCTTTTTCTTTTGTTTTCTTCTTCCTTTTATTCTCTTTCTACATGTGCATGAGAGTTTGGTCACGTACATTAAGTAGTAGACTTTGTAGGGTATCCTCATCATTTTCAGAAAATATGGCCGAAGAAGATAACCAATCACTTCATAATGAGAATAATGAGAATAATAAAGTTAGAATACTAAGAGACCACATGAATCCAACAAGAACAAGTGCACCCTCATGTATAGTTTTCCCTCCTGATGCATCTCACTTTAATTTTAAGCCAGGCATTATTCAACTTTTACCTTCTTTTCATGGCTTAGATCTAGAAAATCCATACTTGCATTTGAGAGAATTTGAAGAAGTCTGTAACACCTATAATGACTTAAATTGTAGGATGAACACCATCAGATTAAAGCTTTTTCCTTTTTCATTAAAAGATAAAGCTAAAACATGGCTATAAAATCTTAGGTCAGGATCCATTCGTGCTTGAGATGAAATGCAATAACAATTTTTAAAGAAGTTTTTTCCATCTCACAAAACAAACTCTTTCAAAAGACAAATCACCACTTTCACTTAAAAACTAGGAGAAACATTTTACCAATGTTGGGATAGGTATCAAGACTTGCTTAATACTTGCCCTCATCATGATTTTGAAATATGGAGATTGGTTTCACATTTTTATGAAGGGTTAACACCTAAAGATAGGCAAATGGTGGAATTGATGTGCAATGGAACTTTTGAAAATAAAGACCCTGGTGAAGCAATGGAGTACCTAGACTTGCTAGCTGAAAATGCTCAAAATTGGGACACTACAGGTAGTTTATGAGGCACCAGATAAAACTCAACCTCATACATCTAGTGGAGGTATGTACAACCTTAGGGAAGATCATGACCTCCAAGCCAAATTTGCATCTTTAGCTAGAAAAGTTGAGGCACTAGAATTAAAAAAAGAGTGATCAATTAAAATCTGTTTAAGACATTGTGTGTCAAATCTGTGAAATGAATGAACATGCAACCAATGACTGCCCAACTTTGCCTTCTTTCAAAGAATGCCTCCATGAACAAGCCCATACTTTAAATAGTTTCCAAAGGCCCAATCATAACCTATACTCGCAAACATATAACCCTGGTTGGAGAAATCACCCATATTTTAGTTGGAAGAGTGGTAACAATAATGCACAAACTTCATAGCCACCATTTCAAGCATACTATAATTTTCAAAATTCTCATGGATATGCACCTCCTAGAAGAAATCTTGAGGAAACATTGCATGCATTTATTGAAAAGCAGGAGACAATCAACACTTAAAATGCTCAAACCATGGCAGATTTAAAAGATGCTCTTGCAAAATTCACATCTTCTCTCAATTTTCAAGAGAAAGGTAAGTTTCCATCTCAACCACAACAAAATCCCAAGGGGCAATACAATGCAAATGCAAGTAGTTCCGGAAGGCAACACATGGATCAAGTTAAATCAGTCATCACTCTTCGTAGTGGTAAGGTTATTGAAAAACCCACTCTTGAACCTTGTGAGAAAGATGATGAGTTAATCTCCGAGGGTAAGGAAGGGGTTGAATCTAAACATTGTAAAGAAAAGACTGATTCCCTACCAGCACTTCCATTTCCTCATGCCATGACCAAACAAAGAAAAGTCAATCACAACTCTAAAATCTTTGAAATTTTCAAACAGGTAAGGATCAATATACCTTTGTTAGATGCTATTAAACAAGTACCTTCTTATGCTAAATTTTTAAAAGATCTGTGAACTATGAAGAGAAAACTGAATGTGAAAAAGAAAGCCTTTTTAGCCAAACAAGTAAGTGCCATTCTTCAGAACAATAATGCTTTGAAATATAAAGACCCTGGTTGTCCTACAATTTCTTGCTTTATTGGAGAACATAAAATTGAAAGAGCTTTACTTGATCTTGGAGCTAGTGTGAATTTACTTCCATATTCAATCTTTTAGAGTCTCAATCTAGGTGAGTTAAAACCAACTTCTGTAACTCTTTTACTTGCCGATAGATCTATACAAGTGCTTAAAGGAATAGTTGAAGATGTGTTAGTACAAGTTGATAAATTCATTTATCTTATGGATTTTGTTGTCTTGGATACACAACCTGTTGAAGCATGTAATTCAATTCCTGTTATTTTAGGATGACCATTTCTTGCAACTTCTAATGCATTGATTAATTGTAGGAATGGATTGATGAAGTTATCATTTGGAAATATGACATTGGAGATGAATGTTTTTAACATTTGCAAGCAACCTGGAGATAATAATGATTTACAGGAAGTAGACTTTATTGAGAAATTAGTTTATGATCAATTTCAAACTACTTCCAGTGAAATTGAGTTTAATGAATCTGAAGATTTTCAAATGGTTTATTTTCAGGAAGAATCAAAGGCAAGTAACTGGAGACCACAAATTGAAGAATTGCCATCACAATCAATTGAGTCTATACCTTCAAGTGTTCAACCACCAAAACCTGATTTGAAGCCGTTACCATTCAATCTCAAATACTTATTTTTGGGAGAAAATAAAACTTTTCTGGTAATAATCTCTTCCAAACTTAATGCACATCAAGAAGGTAAGTTATTACAAACTCTGAAACTGCACAAAAATGCATTAGGATGGACCATAGCTGACATAAAAGGAATTAGTCCTTTGATTTGCACACACAGGATTTATTTCGAGGAAAATGCTAAACCCTCTAGAGAAATGCAACGAAGGCTTAATCCTAATATGAAAGAAGTAGTGAGGAATGAAGTTATTAAGCTTCTAGATAATAGAATTATTTATCCTATTTCTGACAACAAATGTGTAAGTCCTACCCAAGTTGTACCCAAGAAGTCTGGAGTTACTGTGATAACAAATGAGAAAAATGAGTTAATCCCAACTAGGACTATTACCGGTTGGCGCATGTGCATTGACTATAGGAAACTTAATTCAATGACTAGAAAAGATCATTTTCCTTTACCTTTCATGGATCAAATCCTAGAAAGAGTTGCAGGTCATAAATTTTATTGTTTCCTAGATGGCTATTCAGGTTACAACCAAATTGAAATTGCATTGGAAGATCAAGAGAAGACTACTTTCACATGTCTATTTGGAACTTTTGCATATAGAAGGATGCCTTTTGGATTATGTAATGCACCAGCCAGGTTTCAAAGATGCATGCTTAGCATATTCAGTGATATGGTTGAATGTTTTCTTGAAATTTTTATGGATGATTTTTCTGTTTCTGGCGATTCATTTGATGATTGTTTGACTAACTTAGAAAAGGTTTTGAGCAGGTGTGAAGAGAAGAATCTTGTGCTAAATTGGGAAAAATATCATTTTATGGTAACAAACGGCATTGTACTGGGTTACATTATTTCATCGAAAGGAATTGAGGTTGACAAATCTAAAATCAAGTTAATTGCCAACTTGCCAACACCAAAATCTGTTAAAGATGTTAGATCATTCTTAGGACATGCTGGTTTTTACAGAAGGTTCATCAAAGATTTTAGTGTCATATCTAAGCCATTGTGCAACCTTCTAACAAAGGAAAATGTTTTTGAATGGATTGAACAATGTGAAAAATCCTTTGTTAAACTTAAAAGCTTGCTTACTTTTGCTCCTCTCATTCAACCTCCTGATTGGTCATTACCTTTTGAAATAATGTGTGATGCTAGTGATTATGCCGTTGGTGCTGTCTTAGGATAAAGAAAAGATAAGAAACCCTATGTGATTTACTATGCAAGTAAAACTTTAAATAGTGCTCAAATGAATTATACTACCATTGAAAAGGAATTACTTGCAGTAGTATTTGCATGTGATAAATTCAGATCTTATCTTATTGGCTCACCTGTTGTTGTTTTTAGTGATCAATACAGCTTTGAAATATCTTCTTTCAAAAAAGGATTCTAAGGCTAGATTAGTACGATGGATTTTGTTACTTTAAGAATTTGATATCACAATCAAAGACAAGAAAGGAACCGAAAATGTTGTCGCGGATCATTTGTCAAGATTGACAATAGATTCCACATCTGACATCACACAAATCAATGATTACTTTCCTGATGAATATTTACTTTCTGTTGCTACAATGCCTTGGTTTGCTAATATTGTTAATTTTCTTGTTTCAGGACATTTGCCAGCTCATTAGAGCACCTAAGACAAAAGAAAGTTCTTGACCGAAGTGAAGAACTTTTATTGGGATGACCCTTATTTATTCAAATATTGTCCTGATCAAATATTTCGAAGATGCATTCCTGACAATGAGGTAAGTAGTGTCATTAAATTGTTATTCTGAGGCATGTGGGGGTCATTTCTCATCAAGAAAGACAACTGCAAAAATCTTACAAAGTGGATTTTGTTGGCCTACCATGTTCAAGGACACGCATGCATTCTGCAAGATTTGTGAAAATTGTCAGGATAAGACATCAACTCTTAAATTAAAGCTATCTTATATTATCAGACTTGTTATTATAAAACATGCTCTAGTTAAGGAGTTATTGATATTTCTAGTGCAAAATGATGATATAAAACCTTGATAAAAATGCACTTTTAAGTACTAAGCACACCCCCCAACCAGCTTATTACTAGTCCCTAGTAATCAAAGCGTTAAAATAGAAAAACAATTTGCAAGTTCCACAAAGCAAGGCATTCATCATTTAACTTCCATTAATCTATCCAAGTAAACAAACTCTCATTAAATTTATATATATCTGCTCAATACCTCTTAAACAAAATATTAATAAACCTTTTTTTTGTGCTCAAATGTATGAAAACATAGATGATAGGGCTTTTATTGGAAGAAAACAATATTCTGTTCTAATGTTTAAGGTTAACTTCCTCGGGTTGGGATTATTATCCTTTTCTTTTTCTTTTTCTTTTTCTTTTTTTATATACATATAACTTAAAACACAATGCATCTTTAACCCATGTAATGAGCTTTCAGCTAATGACTCCCAGACCAGTTGGTCTTAGGGCATTAAGTGTTGAGACACCCCTTCAAGCTTAATAACTCGAGTTGCAGTTATTGATACGTAGATAGTGCAATGTTTGATTCCCTTAAGCTTTTCTCCTCAACCCATGTAACAAGCATTGGGCCAATAACTCCCAAGTCAGTTGACTTTAGGTTATTAGATGTTAAAACACCCCTTCAGGCTTAATTGCTTAGATTAGGGAGGCTACGAAACCAAACTTATCTATGTTTTTATTATTATTATAAATTTTTTCATTTTTTTGTTTTTTTTTTTGCAAATTATATACTATCCCTTTTCCTTAGTTGTTACCTTTAACAAAAGAACATAAATAATGTAATAATCCAATGTGCGACCCACAATCATATGTTAAAGTGTGTGTGAAAATGAAGGTTTAAGAATACTTGTTCAATTAATATATAAGCAGAATCAATTGATAATAATGCGAGAGTTTGTAAACCTGAATATTTCAAGAAGTATTATGATAGACCTTGTTAAGAATGTTTACTAAGATGCATCTCAAGAGTCACTTTAACAAAAGAACTCCTTGACTCTGCCATTTTAGTAACAACGGTTTTGCAAATAGAAAACATAGTTAGTTAAATTTTTTTTTTAGTACAATCAACTACTACCCTTTCCCCCTAACCAAAATGAGACATTGTCCTCAATGTCCTAAGGTAGAAAGATAGAGTATAGAAGACATCACCTGAAACAACGAACATTGACAAACCTGAAACACACTTAAACAAATATAAGAAATAACAAAACAAAATAATATGTTATTAATAAAACCAAAAGACACAAGGTTTCACAAATGAAGGCTAAAATCCAATCTAAGCTTTTTACTGCTTTCCTCAGTTGACCAATGTATGTGACTCATGGAGGGATGAATGATAGGGATGAAATATTGTAGTTGGTCAATCAATTGTTCAACAGTAGCAGCAAAGATTATGATTTGTCATGCCGAAGATGTTAGAAATCCTGTTCCACAGCTTGATCAAGAAAAGACAAAAATTTATTGTAAAAACCATTAACATTTAACAAACCTATAGGTTTATGGTGAATGTGAAGTTGGGCCCAAGAGAAAATATGAAAGATCTCTTCCAATGTGCCCAGACCACCTGGTAAGGCAATGAAGGCATCAGCGTGTTTAAACATTGTATTCAATCATTCAGACATTGTGGAGACCTGTAGTTCCTCTCCAATTGTTTTTCCAATGAGGTCCTCTTTTGCTAAAGCTTTGGGGACGACCCCCAAAACTTGACTGCCTCCAAAAAATACAGCTATTGACACAACCCCCATTAACCCAAGGCTACCTCCGCCATACACGAAATGAATCTTTCTCTCAGCTAATACCTGACCAAGATGATTTGCTGATTCTAAAAACTCTTTTTCTTTCCCAGGACTGGATCCACCGAAAACACAAATATTTCTTATTTGAGGACTTGAGAAACCTGCCATTTCTACACACTTCGATATCTGTTAAATGTGTGGGTTGAGTAGAAATGAAGGGAAGGAAGAGAAGATTTTATAGATGAGAAATTGAAAAAGCAATCATACCACCAATATATAGGCCAGTTGGAGTCTCTCTCTCTCTCTTTTCTCTCTCTCTTTTATTTTTTATTTTAAAAAAACATGTGTATGTACAAGCAGTTGTGATTGTGGCTCACATCTTCCCTTGGTTTTACGTCCAAGAACGGTTTAAACACCCTCTATGGGTCGGGGATATGCTTCCCATCCAATTTTCTTAAAAACTGGCAAACAGGGTCTTTTTTAGTCAGATTCCCAAGACTATGTCGAGCATGTTCCTTATGAAATTGTGGCTATAAATCGTGAATTGCACGATGCACATCTCCACTAGGGTGCGTCTCAAGAGTGAACAGAAGATTATCTAAAGACTCCTTACTCAGGCCATCCTTAATGAACTGTATTTTATCTTCACGATTTACAGATACCATTCCTAAAGAACAACATTTTGCATTACAAGTTCGTCTGGCACATCTGTGACAGACTTGCAGTCGTTTTGCACGACGTTTCTTTGCAAAAGTGCTTTTACCTGTTCCAGGCATGTATGAAATGAAAGAATTGGAGGACTCACCTGATAATCGGACCTTTGCTTCAATTAGCCAGCGAATATCTTCAGGAATTCCATGGTTCATTAACAATCGCAATCTTGCACATCTAGCATTGTAAATTTTTGTAATCGCATTCTAAGGCAGAGCAGGAAAATACTTTTTCAATTTTTCAAGAGTGGTGTCCAATTTTTTTTTTTTTAGATGAGAAGTGAAAAAGAGATGCAAGGAAGGGAGAAAGAGCAAAGAATTGCACAAATATTAGTTATCATGGGAAACTGAAAGAACTGACTTTAAGAGTCACAAATATATTACTTTGACACTCCTGCACTTAGGATAAGACATCAACTCTTTGATCATGTCAAAAAACACTTTGAACCACAATCATTATGACAATCCTAAACAAACCCTAACAAAAATAAAATTGAGAAACACATTTTATAAACTATACAAAATGAAGATGACAGAAAAATTAATAGTAAACTCGTGTAATGAATTCATCTACCAGAAGAACCTAAGCATATTACCAGTATTGGCTAATCCAACTATCCAAGTAGCACCTTCTACAATCTACTTGTGAATTTTTTTGTTGAAACATATGGAGAGAAGTAAAAATGAGAAGTTAACTTGCCATAAATTGAAAATAAAGCAAACTTGAATTGAATTTCTTTGTTGTGGCTTAGAAAAAAGTGTTGGAATATATAGAATGCTATTGATATAATGGAGTTAAAGTCTGTAGTCATGGTTAGCAGGTAAAGTCAGTCATAAGCAGTTATAGTTAGTTATAGCAATTAAAGTTAGTTATAACAGTTGCAGTTAGTTATAGCAGTTATAGTTAGTTGTAACGGATCAAAGTCCTCTCTCTCTCTCTCTCTCTCTCTCTCTATATATATATATATATATATATATATAAGTAATATAAGAAAGATATATCAAAAGAAAGGGGAATTCCATTTCAAGCAGAACATATTTTTCTTCTCTTAAGCTTCACATTTCTCTTCTATACAAATTATTTCTGTGCAGTTTTACATGGTATCAGAGCACATTTCTGATAATTAGATATCTATCTACACATTTCTTTTCACCATTTTCTTGATCTTTCCAAAACTTCACAATGTCTGATCATCTTGAGGATAATGCTTCTACGGCACATAATGATTCATCCAATGCCTCTGTTCAGAATCTTTCTGATGATTCATCCAACTGCTGCTACTTTCATCCTTCTAATAATCCTAATGCCCTAGTGCTCTTCTAGTCTTTGAGATCTTCACTGGTGAGAATTACATTGTATGGAGTCGATCCATGTCAATTGCTTCAATAATAAAAAATAAAATTGCCTTTGTTGATGGTTCTCTAGCTTCTCTAGCTCAGCCTATCACCATTGATCAATCACTTCATGTGGCCTGGCTAAGATCTAACAATCTTGTTCTGTCTTGGTTAATGAATTCCATTGCCAAGGATATCTATAGTAGTCTTCTTTACTTCACAACAGCTTTTGATATTTGGGAAGAACTGAGAATTAGATATCTTAGAAGTGATGGATCAAGGGTTTTCTCTTAGGAGAAATCATTAAGTTCTATTTTTCAGAACTCCAAATTTGTCACCGAGTATTTCAGTGAATTCAAGGCTTTGTGGGATGAATACATTAGTTATCATCCAATTCCCAGTTGCAAATGTGGAAATATTGATCTTTGCTTATGTAATATTCTGAAACATCTGACAAATCAACAACAATCAGATTATGTTATGAAATTTCTTATGGATCTTCATGATTCCTATTCTACAGTTAGGAGTCAACTATTGTTTCAATCTCCTTTACCATCTATGAGTAAAGTTTTTTCTTTACTTTTGCAAGAAGAGAGTCAGAGGTCTTTGACAAATGTAGTTGGCATTTCTATTGATTCACAAGCAAAGGTTGCCGAACAATCTGTGAATCAATCCTCCAGACTAGGTTCAACATATGCCAATCATTTTACTAAACAGAAAGAAAAGTTTAGTGCAATTTGTTCTCATTGTGGTTATTCAGGACATCTTGTTGATAAATGCTTTAAGCTAATTGGATATCTTCTGGATGGAAGGGGCCAAGAGGAAAAAGATTTGTTTCTACACCAACTATTGGCAAGAATTTTCAAAGGTTATCCACTACAAATAATACCGTTATTTTGGAGCAAAATTCTGGCACTCCTAACATTGTTTTCTCTCAAGAGCAAATCCAAAATCTACTCACTTTTGCGAATAGCATTTCCAACTCAAACTTAAACTCTACTGCTAATGTTGCATCTGCATCATGTATGTCTTTTTCTTGTCATACCATTTCTTCATCACAGAATCAACTCACTTGGATTCTTGATACAAGAGCAACATATCATATGATTTGTATCCCTCTTCTTTTTTATTCAATTGTTTTGCCTAGAACTCCTTCCAGGGTTCATTTACCAAATGGTCAAACGGTTCCAATTGTTTTTACTGGAACTGTTAAATTTTCTCCTGATATCATTTTACACAATACTCTTTATGTTCCATCCTTTAATGTCAATCTTATTTCTGTCTCAAGATTAACTCCTGATAATTCTATTGGATTATTTTTTCTTCAAACAAAATGTATCTTGCAAG
The DNA here is from genome assembly GCA_007827005.2 of Populus simonii. Taxonomy (NCBI): domain Eukaryota; kingdom Viridiplantae; phylum Streptophyta; class Magnoliopsida; order Malpighiales; family Salicaceae; genus Populus; species Populus simonii. Next base: position 266,464 of record VJNQ02000359.1, on the reverse strand, counting down.
ATCTAAGCAAATGGAGGATGATTGGGCTTGCTGAAGTTCAATCTGGTCTATACCATCTTCACAAACCTTTTACTTAATCTAATACTGAAATCCTTCCCAACTCTATTAGCTTGCCTTCTAGTTCATTAGTTAAATCATGTATCGTTTCCTCTGATCTTTGGCATTTTCATTTAGGCCATATTCCAATATAAAAAATTAATCTCCTAAGTAGTTCTGATTCTTTTGTAACAGCTACTAGCAATTCTATCTGCGAGATTTGTCCTTTAGCTAAGCCAAAAAGGCTTCCTTTTCCTATTGTCAACTAATAAATCCAATCAAGCCTTTCAATTGGTTCTCATTGATATTTAGGGACCTTTTTCTATTCCTTCTTACTTTGGTTATAGATTCTTCCTTACCATTGTTGATGATTACACTAGATTCACCTAGTTATTTTAAATGAAATTCAAATAAAAAACTAGAGCTATTCTTACCAACTTTCTAGCTTATGTTCATACTTATTTCAACACTAATATTCAAACTCTTAGATCAGATAATGGACAAGAGTATAATATGCCTGTTTTTTTATCAAGAGCATGGCATCATTCATCAATTATCTTTTGTTAAAACACCTGAACAAAATGGAAGGGTTGAGAGAAAACATCAACACCTATTGAATGTAGCTAGATCTCTCATGTTTCAGTCCAAACTTCCTTTACCCTACTAGACAAATTGCATTCTCACAGCCATTCATGTGATAAATCACACTCCTTCATCCATCCTCAATAATCAAACACCATATCACCTTTTGTTTCAGAAACCACCAACTTATGACTATTTTAAAGTTTTTGGTTATTTATGCTTTGCTAGCACAATCATAAGCAACCAAGGCAAATTTCAGCCACAAGCCATGAAATGCATTTTTCTTGGTTATCCTCCACACATCAAAGGGTACAAAATCCTTGACTTATCAACTCTCAAAACCTTTATCTCTCGAAATGTAGTTTTTTTATTAATCTACTTTCCCATCTATTCCAGACACAGTTCATACACCTTTTTTGTTTCCAGATTTTCCTCAAACCTATGATTCCATCTCTTGTATCCCAGCAAAATCTGTTTCTCCTATAAATTTACCTTTAGTAAATTCTATTCCTGAACTTTCTTCTTTTAACAATAATGATGCTCCTAATCTCAGAAGGTCTAAAAGAACTAAGTATTTACCTAATTACTTAAAGCAATATTATTGTGGTACTATGACTCAGATTCCTTCAGCAAATCCAACATCTTTTGGCTGCTCTTTCTCTAGTAAGCCCTACTCTATATTCTTCTTCTTGACTGATTCTAGATTGTCTTTTAAACATAAAGCTTTCACTTCTGCTATTTCATCTATTTTTGAACCAAAGTCTTACAAACAAGCCAGCTCAATTCCTCATTGGCAAAATGCCATGACTAATGAAATTATAGCTCTTGAGAAGAACCAAACTTAGGATCTGGTAATTTTAACCCAAAACAAATCTGCTATTGGTTGTAAGTAGGTATATAGAGTGAAATTTCAGGCTGATGGTAGTGTTAAGAGGTACAAAGCCAGATTAGTAGCTAAGGGCTATACTCAACAAGAGGGAATTGATTTTTTTATACTTGTTCTCCTGTTGCAAAAATGACAATAGTTAGAGTTTTTTTTACAATTGCTGCTGTTAAATAATGGCATTTACATCAACTTCATGTTGATAATGCCTTCTTGCATGAAGACTTAAATGAGGAGGTATACATGCAATTGCCACCAGGTTTTTCCACTCCAAATGACTCTCGGGTTTGTAAACTCAAAAAGAGCTTATATTGTCTAAAACAAGCTTCCAGACAATAGTTCTCTAAGTTGTCTTCCTCTTTACTGCACTTTGGTTTCAGACAAGTGAAGTTAGATCCCATTCTTTTCATCAAACAAACTTCAACCAGCTTCATGGCGTTGTTAATATACGTTGATGATGTGATCATCGCTTCCAATGCTCTTTCAGAAATAGCTACCGTGAAACAGTTTCTTCATGCATCTTTTCCTGTAAAAGATTTGGGAGAGCTGAAATACTTTCTAGGCATTGAAGTAGCTAGATCTGTTAAATGTATTGTTCTTTGCCAAAAAAGTATGTTTTAGATGTGTTGATAGACAATGGTTTCTCTAGTGCTAAACCCATTAGCTTTCCTATGGAATCAACTTTGAAACTCACTGCTGCGGATCCTAGTCCTTTATTATATGATCTTGCATCCTATTGAAGACGTGTTGGCAGACTTCTTTATCTCACACTCACACGACCAGATTTACCATATGCAGTCCAAGCTCTCAACCAATTTATATCTAATCCTCGTGCAATGCACTTGCAAGTAGCAGAGAGAGTTCTTCGATATCTTAAGGCAACCCTAGGTCAATGATTATTTCTCAAGGCTGATTCTGATTTACATTTAAAGGCATATTCTGATAGTGATTGGGGTGGTTGCATTGACACTAGAAGGAGTGTCACTGGTTTTTCAGTTTTTCTTGGGGATTCTCTAATTTCCTGGAAATCAAAGAAGCAACCTACTATCAGTAGGTCCCCAGCAGAAGCTGAATATAAAGCTTTAGCAAATACCATATGTGAGCTTCAATGGTTAGTTTATTTATTGGTTGATTTCCAAGTACCTCACTCTCAAGCTGCATTGTTGTATACTGACAGCAAACCTGCTTCAGAAATTGCCTCCAATCTAGTACACCATGAAAGAACTAAACATATACAACTAGATTTTCATCTTGTTAGGGAGAAATTACAGGAGGGTTTGATTAAAATCATCCACATTCCTTCCAAATTTCAATTGGCTGATATTCTTACCAAACCTCTCGGTTGTCTCAATTTTCATCATCTTCTTAGCAAGATAGGAGTGATGAATATTCATTGTCATCTTGAGGGGGGATGTTGGAATATACAGAATGTTATTGATACAATGGAGTTAAAGTATGTAGCCATGGTTAGTAGGTAAAGTTAGTTATAGCAGTTACAGTTAGTTGTAGCGGATCAAAGTCTATATATATATATATTCACACCATCCTAAAAAGAAAGCAATATACGGAAGATATATCAAAAGAAAAAGGAATTCCTTTTCAAGCAAAACATATTTTTCTTCTCTTAAGCTTCAGACTTCTTTTTTGCACAAATTATTTATGTGCAGTTTTACAAAACACAGCTTTAATTGAAGAACTTGGGTGGGTTAGGGCTAGGGGAAAGCCGGAGAGGAAAGGAGAATTTTAGACCGTCTCAATTGAAGGATTTTGGTGGGTGAGGGCTAAGAAAAACAATAAAGGAAGGAAGGATTTTAGGTTGCTAGTATGGTTATTGTCTTTTTAACTATGGATTTATATCTCTAATGGAAAATGACAACATTTTCCTTAACCAAAAAGAGATGGATTTGGATATAAAATCTTAAGACTTTTACAGGGACTAGCCTCCACCAATCTTTTATTAGCTCCGTCCCTGCTTGTGAGCACTTAATCATATAATTGATATGTAAACAATATAACTCTAAATTTATCTAACAAATTTTTAAGGATTCCTAAATATTATCTTAAATTTATCGTTTTCATTGAGAGTATGGATTTTGAGACACATGGTAACCTTGCAATAAAAAAAGATAGGATGCATACTAAATAAATATATAGACTTGCAAAAGATATTGAAATACAATCCTAACATGTATACTAAAATATATTTAAACAAAACTAGTTTAAAGTAATTATTTGTTGAAGATTTTAGAATATAGCCAATCTTATTTTTTTTTTGTTGCCAAAGGTAAATCATTTATCCTCAAAGTTTTATTACTCATCACTTTGTGCAAACAAACTCACTCCAGTAAGCCTCACAGGATATCAATAACACCATCTTGTTTACACTACCAGAAATTCACCTAAAACCAACGGAATAATTCTATCATTGCAGTGATAATTACAGATGGATACTATTCTGTTTGTAATTCGGTCTGTAATTTAAGTTTTGTGGCCACAACATCCGTGTTCTGATTTATTGTGGATTTTATCATTTTTTGTAAGTAATCTATCTTTTTTTAATTTTAACATTTAAATGTCAATTTTATTGTTTTTTTAGTATATGTATTTTGTCAGTGCATGTACATGTTTTATTGTTATTTCTCAAAGAAACTTGTAGTATAAATGTATAATTTTATACTTGTTATGGTTTGTTTTAGATTTTGTAAAATTGTATTTGTTTGTAAATTATTGAAACTTTGTTGAATTACTGAATTACATATGTTGTGGTGAAATAATTAATAGCTTGTTTAAGAGGTTCGTTTTAATTTTTATCAATGCTATTGCGGAGTTGTAATTTCCGTAAATTGATATGTATAAATTTGTATGGACGTTGATAATTGATAATGAATATTTATGAGAAGTTTTAATTAGTTTATTGGATAATATCGAGGTAAACCAATATTTTTGTAAATTTATTTACCCAACATAGTTAATTAATACATGTTGTCATCATAATTTTATAGAGGTTCGATAGAAGTCATGGATGTATCAAGATTCACCCCAAGGATTATGGAGGATGGATTATTATAACGGGGTTTAGGGTTTTATTAATTTCGCAACATCTATTCCCATAAATTTTACTGAAGGCGGTATTAGGTGTCCATATAGGAAGTGTCAAAATAAAAAGTATTTGTATCCAGATGTTGTAAAAGGGTTCATGAAGGATTACCTGTGTTGGTATGCACACAAAGAACTATTTGTTTGTAATAAGAGCATGGGAGAAAGGGTGGTTGGGTCAACTTCTAGTGCTAGCAACGTGCATGGAGTTGCAAATTACAACAGTAATCCTTACAGGAATATGGTTATGGATGCAATGAGAATGAATCAAGGTAATGTCAGTCAATGTCCAATCATAGAAGAAAAACCTAATGCAGATGCAACAAGGTTTTTTGATATGTTAAAAGATTCTGATGAACCATCATGGAATGACTGCATGAACCACATTAAATTATCGGTCATAGTATAGGTGTTCACCATCAAGTCAGATCACGAGTTGGGTGAGGCCAGTTATGATAAAATTATTGAATGGGCAAGAAGCATTTTACCTGAAGGGAACAGGCTGAAAGAAAACTTCTATGCTGTAAAGTCCATGATGAAACCTCTCGGTTTAGGATACCAAAAAATTGACATGTGCCCTAACTTCTCCATGTTGTACTACCTTGAAAATGTTGAGTTGACCGAGTGCATGCCATATGGGCATTCCCATTACAAACCTATAACTGGCAGGGGAAAGACTCTCGTGGCATATAAAAAACATAAATATTTTCCAATCACACCTATACTGCAGAGGTTATTCATGTCATCAAGGACTGCTGAGTACATGACATGACACTAATCACATGATGCGATTGATGGAGTGATGGTGCATCTTTCCAACGACGAAGCATGGAAACACTTTAATAGTTTGCATCCTCACTTTTCAGCTGAATCAAGAAACGTGCGTCTTGGGTTGTGTACAAACAAATTCAACCCATTTGGGTAATTTGCTACTTCTTATTCTTGTTGGCCGGTCATACTCATGGTTTATAACTTGCCACTGGGGATATGTATGAGGCTGGAGTTCATGTTTTTATCTACTATCATACCTGGTCCAAGTAGCCCGAGCCAGGATATAGATGTTTGTCTTCGACCATTGATTGATGTAATATCATAAACTCATATAATTTGGAACAACCTTGTAGGCAGTATCGACAATATTTACTGTCCAATAATTCACAGCTAACCGAATCCCAAATCTTTCAATTACAAGATGAACAATTTGCTATATGGTTCAGAACACATATAAGTACTATCACAAACTCATTATCTCTAACAAATTTATTGTATGTCCTTACAAAATTCTCGTCGTTTACTATTCATTGTTGTATATGATATACAAGGTTTATCAAATGGGAAGGAGTGCTGTTATTTCATTGTCTTCACTAAGCTTGGGCCCTGAAACAAAAGTTAAGTGCTACAACGAGTATTTTGTCAATGGATATGTGTTCCATACTGAAGAATACGCGCATGAAAGAAAGACATACAACAACGGTGTTTGTGTTAAGGGATCGACTTGTAGTGAGTTTGAAGTTGACTACTATGGTAAATTAGAAGAGGTCATCAAATTGCAATATCATAGCGAGTAAAATATAGTGTTTTTATTCAAATGTTATTGGTATGACACCACTGACAGAGGAATCAGAGTAGATCCTCACTATAGTTTGGTCAAAATCAACTCAAAAGCTAGACTCCGCAATGTAAATGATGTTTTTGATTTCGCAAAGCAATGTCAACAAGTTTATTGCACATACACCCCTTCCTTTATGTCATAACCTAATTTTTTACTTTTCTATTTTATTAAAAAAAATATAAGTGAAATGATAAAAATGAAGAATGAATTAAAATTTGGGTTAAGGGCAACATGTTTGGAAGTTTAGAGATTAATTAAACTTTTGACTAGTTTAATTAATCAAATCAAGGGCTTAAATAGAGAATTGATAAGTTTTGAGACTTAATTAAGCTTGGAATTAATTTAATTAATGGAATCAGGGACTTAATTGAAGAAATATTAAAGTTTGGGGTTTAATTGGGGTCCAAATTATAAAAATTAAAATCCAAAGACTAGCTTGAAAATGGCTCAGAAATGCAAGGATCCAATTACATTTTAACCAGGGCCTTGATTAAAAAATTACAAGAATTCCAAGGACCAAATTGAAAGCAGCCTTTAGAATTGGAAAACAGAGTCGTTTTGCAGCGACCATTCGCTCGTCTTCTTCCTCTGCAACGACTTCGCCATTAAAGGCAGAGACATTTCATCCGTTGGCAGCCAACGTGTACGTTTCTTCATTGAAGGCATCGGTTACAGAGCATTTAGGAGGCCGACCGTTACCACCACTGAGGTTGTCTCTGGCCTTATAAAAGCTGGGAAAGGCAACCTCGCGCTGGGAGAGAGAATGGAGAAAACACCGAGGAGTAGAAATAAGAAACCTAGAAAACAGAGACAAATCAGAAAAAGGAAGAACCCAAGCAGCAAGCCGTCACCTTCATCATCACCAAAACAAAAGGAAAACAGAAGGGAAAAGTCATACACAGACGAGAGCAAAAATCACTGTGCTGCAAGCCTCCTCGCAATCTCCAGAAGCAGGTAAGCCGTTCTCATCTTCTATTCACTTTTGTTTGAAATTGTGCAATTGTAAGAACTGTGCGAAGGTAATTTACATACCTTCGCATAGTTGATGCACACGTGAAATTGCTTCACACGTGCATCCGATTAAACCAGCCGGGCCACTGGCTTAGGGCAGTGGCCGGGCTGGCTGGGCCTAACCCAGCCCCCATGGGTTGCGCTGGGCCCAACCCAAAAAAATAAAAAATAAAAATAAAAAAAATAGAAAATGTAGAAATAAAAATTTAGCATGTCCTAGAAAAAATGTATTTTTATTAATTTATTCACTGATATCAGGATCAAGAATAATATATATATATATATATATATATATATATATATATATATTGATTTTTTTGTAGCTACGAATTTTTACCAACGCTATAGTTGGAATTATTCGTGGTGGAATTTTTACCGACGTCAGAGTTGGAATTATTCAAGATCGAATATTCACTGACACCAGAGTAAGGAATATTATAAACAAATCATCATAGCATAAGCGAATAAGTGTTTAGCAACTTAAGACAAAACCAGCAATGTAGTCTGCCTCAAACAGAACGTTTAAAGTGTGATAATATCTTCCCTTTTACGTAACCAGTCCCGTACTATAGAATCTCTGTTGACCAGTCAGGTTTCCTAGTGACCTTAATACTAGGTGGCGACTCCTTGAACAAAACATTTTTCCTAAAAGAAGAAGATGCTAGAAATCTGTTTCTTTAAAAATAAATCGAGATTATTTTTAGGGCCACTGCGATGTCGGGTGCGACAGAATGACTACTCCACTGGGGACCTTAGGATTAAGCTTTGTCTTTTGTCTTATTATTGCTATTTTTTTGTGTTTATTTGTTTATTTTTCTTGCATTTACCGCTTTAGCATGCATCCTTGTTTATGTTGTCATGCATCACTTTGAGAGCACACACTTTACAACCTAGGATAAGTGGGGGAGTAATGGTACCTCAATGGCTTTAGCATGGGTAAGACTCATGAAACCGTCCAACTCTCGCTTGATTGTTTACTTGGAAGTGGTTGATATGCCAAACTGATATTACTCAGGGCCTCTATTTTCACACTACTTGTAAGCCTTATATCGACCTTAATGGACGATCACTGAGCATGTGAGAGACCCTTTGAAACTAGATAATGACCAACCCGTTGATGCACTCAACAGTTAGGATCTTCCTACTAGGTTGTCACCCCGTGAAGGGCAAGTTTGCATTTCATACGCATTTTTTTAATCAACATTTTTGCATAAATTGCATGATTTACATTTAGCAGGTTAAAATATAGGTTTCCCATTGAAACCCATTTATAACACTAGTTCGAGAAAAAGACAAATGGAAAACAAAGAAAGAGCCCAGTGGGAAGCCCAACATCAAAAAGAGGTGGACAATCTTAAAGAAGAAGTCGCAAGGCTTACTAGTCTACTCGAGTAGGCCTTGAGAGATAAATCCAGAAAAGCAACACTTACTAGTCAACCTGAAGATATGCATGTAACTCATTTCGATCCACATAATCCGGGGGCAAATAGGGTGTCATTTGAATTTCAACAAGCTATGCATTTCCAGCCAGCATACCCCGTAAGAATTTCATCTACCATTGATTCTACAGAGAAAGAATCTTAAAAGGGCAAGATGGTGAAAGAAGAGGGTTTGGAAAAATGGACTGCCCTAGAAGAGAGGATAAGGACAGTTGAGGGAAACCATTTGTGTGACCTGGTGAAAGTTGTCAATATGTGTTTGGTACCTAATGTAGTCATTCCTAAGAAGTTTAGGGTGTCAGAATTTATTAAATATACGGGAACCCAATGCCCTATAACTCATCTCAAGGCATACTGCAACAAAATAGCTGAGGTGGTTGATGATGAGAAATTGTTTATTCATTTCTTTCAAGACAGCTTAAGTGGCGTTGCCCTTACTTGGTATATGCGATTGGTTAATACTAAGGTTAAAAATGGAAGGATTTAGTTGATGCCCTCTTGAGGCAATATAAGTTCAATATAGACGTGGGCCTTGATTGGTTAAGCTTGCAAGCTATGGAGAAGAACAACAAGGAGTCCATAAGAGAATATGCCCAAAGATGGAGTGAGGTAGCTGCACAAGTTAACCCTCCCATGTTGGAAAAGGAGATGATCAGTTTATTTTCCAACACCTTTAAAGCTCCGTACTTTGAATACTTGGTTAGAAGCTCTGCACAACATTTTACTGACCTGGTTGTTATAGCTGAGAGGATTGAACAAGCCATTGGGTTAGGTAAAATTGCTAATCCGACTGAAAAGAATGGTTTCACTTAAAAAGGAAAGGACACTGAAGGGGGTGGCCAAGGCTCTTACCGTTCCTATAGCTAATTTCTTCACGCCGACTCCCAGAAATCAACTATATTGAAGAGAAAGCTATGGTGATATTAGGTCGAGAATGATCTACATATGACTTCAATTGACTGTTGAAAAGATGCCCTTGTCGAGGAGAATGAATGATTGAAAGATTCCAGAAATTCCAATCAATGATCACTAAATGTTTAGCCCCTTTATGTGTTATCATGGCAGTATTCATGTTGGCATAAGATCTTTGTTGTTGAACTTCTTTTTCTAAGCTTCAATGAAACAATGAGTTTGTCATTTAATCGTGTTCACGACAAAACATTATTCATCTGATTAAGAGAGTTTTCTTATAAGAACTCACGAATACACTTTTGAAGCCTCACGTGATCTCATAGACGCAATTCATCTCTTTTACCAAAATCAGTTTCCCTATTGGAGTTTTGAAAATTTTATCTGATATTTTGATTTAAAAAATAATTTGATGTTTATTCAAAAACCATATTTTTAACATTCTACTTGTAGAATGACAAGTGAATCAAGCAACTCCATCATTGAGGTGACTAAATTATAAACCAAAAAAATTATGAAAAAGAAAAGAAAAGAAAAAAAGAAATGAATAAACACCCTTACCCCATGACTCTTGAATCATGTGTTTTTTAATGTATGAATAATGGTATATAGTGAACTCGTTACTCATAACTCATGAAATGCATCTTTGCAAAGACCAAACCATTATACCGGATGAGGTCAAAGTTTATTGATCTTAACCGCTTGCGCTTGAAATGAGGAAAGGCCATCTTTGTTATTCCTTTCACATTCTGAAATAAGTTCATCCCTTGCGATCCCTTTTTGAGCCTGAATAATTTTTCTTTCATGAAAAAAATCCCGACTAGGATCACATCCCACACTAGGGGTGCAAGAGAAAATTTCAATGAGAAAAAAAAAAAAGCCGTGAGAAAGCCAAAAAGGCATAAGAGCTCAAGAACTCAAATGTTAGGGGGCATGCCCAAATCACTAGAAAAAGTGACATCCAAGATAAAGCGAGTATACCCTAGCAAAGCAATAAAAAAAAAGGAAGCAGCAAATCAAAGAAAAGCGGCAAAAGAAAATATGAATGACATCAAGAGTCAAACTATTGATAGTGATCCTCAGTCTTTAAAACCCTGAAACACTCTTTGAGCCTTATAAATCCTTTTCTTTCATAGCCAAGAACCACAGCCTACGTTACGTGCATGTAGAAGTCCTTTCTAATCAAGCAAACAAGCAACCTGGAACAATAAACAATGCTCTCAAAATACAAAGAATACTTTTTCATAAGATTCATAACATCAAGAATAAACTACTCATTATTATTCATGCTGATAAAAATGAATGTTAAAAAAGGGACAAGTTTTTCTCAAACAAAACCTCGAGCTTTTTCTCGAGCCCTTCACTTTGAAAACCTATAAAAACAAAAGGTCATCTCATGATATATTTTCACCGAAGACCTCATTGCCAAACACAAGAGCAAATAATCTCTTTTTCAAGAAAGAAAATAACCAAGTAGTTGCAAGATTTCAAAAACAAATTGTTTTAAACTCACATCGAAACAATTTTTGTTTTCAAAATGCAAGATCAAGATTTCAAGATTCATTCTAGACCCATATTCCTTCATCAAACTAAAAAGGAGAGAAATGAGAGAATGGCTTCTTAAAACCATTATTTGTCTAAATCGCTGACAAAGCACACTTGGGGGCAATGACCAGTACAAGGGGGCAATATTACGCTTAAGGAAAATCTATCTCTTCTAGAAAAAGAGAGGACCATTTCCTACAACAAGACAAGGGGGCATTTTGGTTTACGAAAGATAGTTTAAACCTTTCAGCAAGTGACACCGAATGTTTTTATCAGTGAGACGAGTAATGAATGATCCTCTCAAATTATTTGACGAGACAGAAAATCTCTAGCAAGCAAGTGGGTCATGATGGGCATCACAAAGGCTGAGTTGTGCAAACAAATCTAGAAATAGACTTATATAGGCCAACTCGAGTGGGCTAGAAGCCAAGCGATAAAGAGGACCCAAATCAGTGGTAGCAAGTCCTCATCAATCAAGCAACAAGAAGAAATAGGGGCCTATATTTCAAAACAGGTAAAGATGCATGCATATCATCTAAACTTTGAGACATTGGACAATGAGTTTTGCAAATTTCATTAGAGAAAATTCTGGCGGAATCCATTAAGTGGAAGGCCAACTTGAAATGGCCAAAGATTGAAATTGCTTTTGAAAATTTGTCATTTTTTAGAATTTTTTAACCTGGGCGGGCCGCCCATGAGAATTAGGCCATCTGAAAAATCTCTATGTTTTTCCAACTCCTTTAAATGCGCCTTCTAGCCTTTGATCATCATTTTTATGGCGCTTTCAAGCCCTTATTTCCTTTAAAGTGCGCTTCCGAGCCTTATCTCCCTTCAAATGTGCCTTCGAGCCTTTGATCATCATTTTTAGGGCGCTTTCAAGCCCTTATCTCCTTTCAAGAGCGCCTTCGAGCACTTGACCATCCAAGGTAGTGCATTTCCTAACGTTACCTCCCTTTTCGAGAGTGCTTTCAAGCCCTTATCTCCTTTCAAGTGCACCTTCGATCCCTTCACCATCCAAAGTAGTGCGTTTTCTAACCCTACCTTCCTTTTCGAGCACGCCTTTATGCCCTCACTCCCCCCGAGCGCACGTTTAAGCCCTCGCTTCTTCCCAAGCGTGCCTTTAAGCTGTCGCTTCCTTTTTTAGCACGCCTCTTAAGCCCTCGCTTCTTCCCAAGCGTGCCTTTGAGTCGTCGCTTCCATTTTTAGCGCGCCTTTGAGCCCTCACTTCCTTTCGAGCACGCCTTTGAGCCCTCGCTTCTTCCCGAGCGCGCCTTTGAGCCCTCGCTTTCCAATCGAGCACGTCTTTGAGCCCTCGTTTCTTCTTGAGCGCACCTTTGAGCCCTCACATCCTTTCAAGCGCGCCTTCGAGCCCTCGACCATTCTTTTGAGTGTGCCTTCGAGCCCTTATTTTCCTCTTTTTTTTACTTGGGTAGGTCACCCATCACAATGAGACCCTTTCTCGTATTTTTCCACTGGGTAGGTAACCCATTACAATGTGACCACTTTTGAAAAATCCTCTTATTTTTCCCCACTAGGCAGGTAACCCATTACAATGTGACCACTTTTGAAAAATCCTCTTATTTTTCCCCACTAGGCAGGTAACCCATTACAATGTGACCATCCTGAAAAATCCTCGTATTTTTCCACTGGGCAGGTAACCCATTACAATGTGACCACTTTTGAAAAATCCTCGTATTTTTTCCCCTGGGCAGGTAACCCATTACAATGTGACCATCCTGAAAAATCCTTGTATTTTTCCACTGGGAAGGTAACACATTACAATGTGACCAATATGAGAAATCCTCGTATTTTTCAATCATTGGGTAGGTCGCTTGGAAAAATTGGACCACTCGCGAAGTTCTTCGCGTTCTTTTATCATCAGGCAGTTTGCCCAAATGACTTGTTTTTTGATTTCTACATCTCCCTGTGAAAGTCATATGTCAATCTACTATTTTCAAAGCTTTTAAGACTCTAAAAAAAAAAGAAGCAAAAGTTCCTTTTGTGTCTACTTTTCTTTATAAATTTACTACGCAAAGCCAAAAGAAAACAAAATTTTCCAATGTCTTTGTATCGTAAATATTATAAAGAGGGGGCAACGGTCATAACCTAATTTTTTACTTTTCTATTTTATTAAAAAAATATAAGTGAAATGATAAAAATGAAGAATGAAATAAAATGTGGGATAAGGGCAACGTGTTTGGAAGTTTAGAGATTAATTAAACTTTTAACTAGTTAATTAATCAATCAAAAGGGCTTAAATGGAGAATTGATAAGTTTTGAGCCTTAATTAAGCTTGGCATTAATTTAATTAATGGAATCAGGGACTTAATTGAAGAAATATCAAAGTTTGGAGTTTAATTGGGGTCCAAATTACAAAAATTAAAATCCAAGGACTAGCTTGAAAATGGCTCAGAAATGCAAGGATCCAATTACATTTTAACCAGGGCCTTGATTGCAAAATTACAAGAATTCCAAGGACCAAATTGAAAGCAGCCTTTAGAATTGGAAAACGGAGTCGTTTTGCAGCGACCGTTCGCTCGTCTTCTTCTTCCTCTGCAACGGCTCCGCCATTAAAGGCAGAGACGTTTCATCCGTTGGCACCCAACGCGTACGTTTCTTCATTGAAGGCGTCGGTTACAGAGCATTTAGGAGGCTGACTGTTACCACCGAGGTTGTCTCTGGCCTTATAAAAGCTGGGCAAAGGCAACCTCGCTCTGGGAGAGAGAATGGAGAAAACACCGAGGAGCAGAAATAAGAAACCCAGAAAACATAGAAAAAAAAATAGTACACACAGCAAAAACAAAGACAAATGCAAGCAGTAAACCCAGAAAACCAACGTTAACATCACCGTCTTCTCGATCACCCCTTGCAAATCAGAAAAACGAAGAACCCAAGCAGCAAGCCGTCACTTTCATCATCACTAAAACAAAATGAAAACAGAAGGGAAAAGTCATACACATACGAGGGCAAAAATCACTGTGCTGCAAGCCTCCTTGCGATCTCCAGAAGCAAGTAAGCCGTTCTCATCTTCTATTCACTTTTGTTTGAAATTGTGCAATTGTAAGAACTGTGCATAGATAATTTAATTACCTTCACACAGTTGATGCACGCGTGAAATTGCTTCACGCATGTATCCGATTAAACCAGCCGAGCCTAGCCCAGTTCCCATGGGCTGAGCTGGGCCCAACCCAAAAAAAATAAAAATAAAAAAATAGAAAGTGTAGAAATAAAAATTTTACATGTCTTAGAAAAAACATATTTTTATTAATTTATTCAATGATATCAGGATCAGGAATAAAAATATATATTTATATACACACACACACACACTGATTTTTTGTAGCTACGAATATTTACCAATGCCAGAGTTGGAATTATTCGTGGTGGAATTTTTACCGACGTTAGAGTTGGAATAATTCGAGATCGAATATTCATTGATGCCAGAGTTAGGAATATTATAAACAAATCATCATAGCATAAGCGAATAAATGTTTAGCAACTTAAGACAAAACCAGCAATGCAGTCTATCTCAGGCAGAACGTTTAAGGGGTGATAATATCTTTCCTTTTATGTAACCAGTCCCGTACTATACAATCTCTGTTGACCAGTCAGGTTTCCTAGTGACCATAATACTAGGTGACGACTCCTTAAACAAAACATTTTTCTTAAAAGAAGAAGATGCTAGAAATCTGTTTCTTTAAAAATAAATCGAGATTATTTTTAGGGCCGCCGCGATGTCAGGTGCGACACTTTAGAAAGGATCGATCAAGAGTTGATTGGTTATTTGTTTTAAAAATGAAAACTCAGGGCATTTTGAGGTTGTGTCATGATGAGAACGAAGACACAAGTGTGCGAGATGAAGTCTTTCAAGTTAGTGAGTTGGTTGAATCATATCGAGTTGCTCCTTCGATTGACTTGGAAGAAAATTCAAATTTTCACGTTTTCGTTGATAGTCTTGTTGATGTTGATGTTGATGTTGATGTTGATGTAGAGGAGTTGAATGTTGTTTTGAGCTCTATTGGACAAACGAATGTCGATGAAGATGATGATGATGATATCTATATTAAAGATTGCGATGGAGCTGATGACTATTCAATTGACGAGAAGAAGAAAAATTCTGACTAACTATCAGAATTAAGGAAAGTGTAAGCATTTTTTTTATAATTATATATATATTATGGATGATATTTTGTATCACGAAATATTTATTTTATAAGTGTTAACTGTTGTTATTGTTTTGTGCGATGGGTAGTTTGTAATTTAAGTGTTTGCAGGAAGGTAAATAGGCAATACAAACATAATCTTTCATACATAATGCACGATCATTGATGTCTATACTGACGGATTACACGTCTATCGGCATTTCGCAGAGAGTTGCAAAAATATTTACTGGAAATGCCACAATCACTGACGACTCTATAGACAGATACATTCTGTCGACATTTTACAGAGAGTTGCAAAAATATTTACTGGAAATGCCATCATCATCGACGTCTCTACAAACGGATACAGTCTGTCGGTATTTGTCGACGCAGTTCACAATTACCGACAGATTCACCGACGGATAGTGCGAATTTCAAAGAGTGGGTATTAATGCATCTCTGGCCGTGTGTATTTGTCGACGGAGACGGACTATGAAAATTCTGGAGGGTCATTTAAAATTTTTAGTGCGAAATTCAAAATTTACCGACAGATTTTAGAAAATACACCGATAGAATAATTAAAAATAATATTATTTAAATAGTCCGTCGGCAAAACTGCGCTATAAATCCCAGCAACTGCCCCTTTAGTTCATTTTTTCTCTGCTTTGTTTAAGAGAGAGTTCTCTTGTTTTTGTTTTTTTCCCTCTCATTTCCATCAAAGCTTTTGTTTTTTGGCTTGTAATCTCTAGTTCAATCTTCAGCAAATTAAAAGGTATGTGTTTCCATTTAATATGCTTAATGATTTTATTTATTTTATTTTCTTTGTTTTTGTTATTGTTATTTTTGTTGTATTTTTTGTTTTGGTGTATTTTTATAATGTAGATAAAGTCTTAAAATAAACACATTATTAAAGTAAACATTTTTCATTCCTAAAGTCTATAGTTTTTTTTTAATTTGTTCAATAAATTTTATTGTTTGTATTGCCATATTAATTGAATACTTTGTTGAATTTTAATTGTTATTGTTGAATTTACCTTCTAATTAATAATTGAATATATAGGATTTAATTTAATTATTTTATCTCAATTTTACTCTATTATTGCATGGTATGTGTTTAATTTTTTCCATTAATTTTAATTCTTATTTGTATAGATGTTAGGTTATATATAAGATTTTTGAATGGGGTCAAGTGGTTGTGGCTATTGTCAATATTAACAAGTTTGAAAACTTTGGGTAGTCTCTAGTATAGGGGAGGTGCTGCCAATTTTTTTTTTTTAATAATCAAATTTAATTATGTAATTATTCGTATAAAATTGTGTAGATGCATAGAACGAAATCAAGAACTTGTCGCTCACATATTGTCGCAACTAGTTCTTCTAGCAGTGAGGATGACATGTCCTTAGCTACCAATCAAGAAGAGGCGCCTGCGCCGACTCGCGATGCTGCCTCTTCCAGCGCGATTTCACAGCGCATAGGCGGTGTGCCTTCACAGCAGAATAAATTCACCTGCAGGTACGAGGCACATTGGAAGGACGACCTTTCAATGTAAGTTTGTTTCGGTTTTAGTTTTTTTTTAATTATAACATAATTTATGAACAACTAATCAATATTTCATTATTTTAATTTATTTTTAGGTTCACAAACATTGAGGCCGCCCGAGTAATAAGATCGGCGTTTAAATCATCGATGGAGATTCAATTATTTCAATGGAGTCAGGTTTTCAGATATCTTGAATGGAGACCTTATATCGATGCTTGGTTTGAAAAATTTGAGGTTGGTGTTAATTTCTAATTTCTAGTTTATTTTTAATAAGTTATTATTATAATTGTAAATAAATTATTATTTTTATATTAAATAAATTATTTATACACAGCACAAATTCGACTGGGATAGCGCGCTTGATAATGTTGTGAGGAGGGTGTTGGAAAATCACGCGTCAACTAGGTACCATCGAAAACTATACGATATTTTTTTAAAACAAATTATGTTTTAAAATCTAATTTGTCACTATGGAAGTAGGTTGCATGACTTTTGGTATGAAGTACAAAAAAAGACAAAAAAAAAAACGTGAGAGATAACGGTCTCCAAGGCTGGAACGACGTGGTGGTTTGGAGGGATTTCAAACCCCTATACATCCCGGGAGATATATGGCTGCAATATATTAAGCACGTGACATCTGAGCGGTTCACACGATGCTCACAGTCCGGTGTTGGCATCCGAAACCGGCAAATTCATGGTTCGATGACAACGCATATCGGCAGCTTCGTTCTGTTTGCTGCACATGCGAAACAGATGGTAAGATTAATTTAAATGAAATATATTGTTAATTAATTTGTTGTTACTTAATTAATGTTTTTGCTTAAATGCTATGTCTCTTGGACGTGAGTCGAGCCCAATGGAGCTGTTTGTAGAGACGCATGTGCAGAGTGAAGACCGTCAAAAAAGGGTGCAACAGTTCATTGACAACCACGCTCAACACTTTGTGGTCTGTTAAAAAGAACATTCAACCATTTTATTTCGTAAGTATTATTTTTCTTGAATTAAATATGATGATTTCTTTTTTCATTTTCAAGAGACCTATAAAAGCTGGTTGAGGGAGAGATATGGGGACGATCCTTCGACCCATCCGGATTTATGGATGGAGGTAGGATCATCCGGTGGACCGGATAAAAATCGGGTGTATGGGCTCTCCAACACTATAGCCGAGAACTTGCGGGCGGCCCGTAGTGTCTCAACCGTTGGGAGCTCCCCAATCAGTATCAAGCACCTAGTCTGAGGAGTTCATGGCCTTGAAACAACAATATGCTTAACTCTCGGCGGATTATCAACACCTCTATCAATTCAAGATAAAAATAGAAATAAATGAAATGAAAGTGAATATAGTACTAAATTGTTGAAAAGAAAAATATTTGTGGGCACAAAATGAATACGTAAGACTCAAAGAGGTCAATATTCAAATAACAGAAGGTTAGGAGTTTATGTACAAAAGATAAAAATGGGTGGGGATAAATGTGCAATTAACAAGATGATAGCACTATAAATATCATTCTATTTTTCTCTTAGAGTGACTTGCAAGAGCAAGAGAGAGTTTAGAGGGGCTGGAGAGAAGACATATTGATGGATAAAATCCGACAGCTATAACTCCACCTTCCACCGTTGGATTAAAACGATATTTAGATATGTTGTTCTCCTCCATGTCGTGTATAGTTTCACTAGAGGGAACTTCTATATCAGTTCCCATGGGATAGATATCGCGGGAGGAAAATAAATGGGAAAATACAGTTCTGGACAGTCTTCTTCCGCCGACTATTTTCTCCTCCGGCCACCGTCGGATTAGGCTATATGTAGATTCTAAACGGTGGAGATCAGAAACAAACACTGGTATAGAAGTTGTGCTTCTCGCACAGTAGGACTGCAAGTTTGAGGTCAGTTCGGTTAAACCAATATTTCTGGAAATTTCACCATTTGATGAAGTTGATATTTGGATATGTTAATGCATTATAACTGGACCGTATGGATTGTTTGGAATATTATTTGTTTGTTATTTATGGTTGATTGAAACTGTTTTCAAAATAAGTTTTGTGTGAATTTAATGAAATTAGCATGAAAATAATGAAGGAACTCTTGGTTCCTTAAGGCATGCTTCGATCAATTATGCATCAAAGGTGGAAAATTGAAATAAATAAGATAAATTGGCTCTTAAAAAGATATTTTTGACACTCTTAAACAATATGTGATATGGCTAGGGGTTGAGATAGAAGAGAAAAAGTTAAATTGTGAATGTTGTGTGTAAATGGAAAGATTGATGAATCTGGACAGATTCGTCTCCAGACTTTTAGAGAGAATTCGAGTAGGAGGATGAGGGAATTAGGATCAAGTTTCTTCATAGTAATTGTAGTCTTGGATGTTAGCTAACTAAGGAAGTTGGTCTTGCTCAATTTGGAGCTGTAGAACTCCAGTTATGGGTTACCAACCGAGACTAGGTCATGACCAACTTTGTAAGGTAGTAGGACTGATTAATTGATGAGTAATTTTGACTGTCTTGGAGGCAGAACTGGGTTCTCCTTTCTTCATAGACCTTGTAGCCTCGTGTCTTAGCTTTCCGACGAGACCAATCTCGCCTGAAATGGAGTTCTTTAACTCTAGATATAGTTAAAAATGTGAGGAGAGGTCGGATAGTAACAATTCGATTTCAAGACAGTAACAGTCCAATGTCTAGACAGTAACAGTTCAAATATAAAGAAAGGAATGATAACTATGGTTGGATAAAGGATGACCACAATAATAGGTGTAATGAGAAAAGCGTAAAGTATAAAGAAAGAAATGATTGAAAGAAAGATTTATTAGTTATTGATAGATTATTATAAAACATATCCTTGAATGAGGAAAATTTATGAGATGAGCCTGTGACTGCAGGACGGACCACCGGTGTGGTGCAACAACAGCAATAGGGGAGCACGAGTAAAGCTTCTACTATAGGTAGGTGACTTTCACCTTCCTTTTTAATAACGTTGAATAATGAAATACCTTATCATGAATGTTACCGTATTGTGTTAATTCAGATATCAGATTGCCAAATGCTTAAATGTTGACAAATGGTTGATTAGCTTCGGCTAATGGCATCTAAAGAGATGACCTTGAACAATGAAATACCTTATCATGAATGTTACCGTATTATGTTAATTCAGATATCAAATTGCCAAATGCTTAAATGTTGACAAGTGGATGATTAGCTTCGGCTAATGGCATCCGAAGGGATGACCGGGACAAACGATTGATTAGCTTCGGCTAATAGCATCTGAATGGATGACTGGGACAAATGGTTGATTAGTTTTGGCTGATGGCATTCGAAGTGGATGGCCGGGGTAAGTGAACGATTAACCTCGACAAATGATGCCTTAAGAGGATGGCCGGAATTAAGATTATAACTGATTGCAAGAATTGGTGCATCTATATGTACTACAAGTTGTTTATACCAGAAACATGAAGGAACTACAAGTGTCACGCTTCAAACATGAGACAATACTAATGCTTCATTAAACTGCTAGACCGTTTTTTATCATTATTATTATTAAATAATTGCATTCTTGTATATGTTTTTGTACTGCAGCAGGGACATCATACCAACAAGGTGCCTAGGAAACCCAATACATGGGAACCTACTTTTGCAAGGAATCAAGTAGTTGTATTCTAAATCATGATGTATTTTGTATGAATCAATATACTGAATGTATAACTATTATTAGATCCTTTTTGTTTAAATTCGTGATGACTACTTGTAGGATAGAATACAAACTCATGTCTATGCATGTATATTTTTAATATGAACTTCTAATTATGCAAACATAATATTATGTGTTTATGTAAGAATCATTTTTAAATGAAATGTTGATTGTTGTTGATGTATGGATTGTATCTTGATGATGTGAGAGAACATGTTCGCCGATTTCTAACACGAAGTGTGTCAAGTACAAAAAATAATTATTGTTGTTTTGGGCTTGAAAAGCCGGGCCGTTACAGGAAATGCCACAATCACCGATGTCTTCACAGACGGACAAATTCTGTCACTATTTTACAGAGAGTTGAAAAATATTTACTGGAAATGCCATAATCACCAACATCTTCACAGACGAACAAATTCCAATGGTATTGTACCAAGAGTTGATAAATATTTACTACAAATTCCATAATCAACGACGTTTTCATAGACGGATTCATTCTGTCAGTATTTACTTCATATGCCATTATCACCGACGAAATATTTCAATCAGTATATTTCTAGAGGGAATTGTTTTTTGGCGCGCATTTTCTGTTTGTAAAACCATCGGTGAATTTTTTTTTCCGACAATCTTAGCAACAAAATGGGGAATTACCGATGAAAAACATGGCGACGGAGACTTTCCATCGGCGATTCAATCGGTAAAAATTTTACCGATGAAGTCTGAATCTCATACCGACGGATTCGGTTTGTCGGTAAAACTATGAAATCTTGTATGTTAAATGTACTCATAAACAAGGTCCAATAAACACAAATGAATTATACTTAATGTCTTTCTACAAGGAATGAAACTAAGCTCTAGATTAAGAGGAAAGCAAAAGGGAATAAAGCTTAACGAACCAAAAGATTTAAGATGAGAAAATATATGAAGAAGAATTTCAGATTCTGCAGAAAAATCTATCCAAACAGTACAGAAAAACAAACCTAAAAACACTCTTCTTCAATAATTTTTATAGTTAATTTTAGAAACCAAAAGCTAATAGAATTCTCTCATTATTAGCTTTGATAACTCTCCATAAAATTTGAATTAAACCTAAATATTTATAGCTTTAAATTAGATGTCTTTTGAGCTAAAAAAACTGTTCAAATCTACAAAAATCCTTCTAGAAGAAAATCAATCAGTTTTACCATTCATGGATTGGACTAGTAATTCTTGAAGTACTAGACCCAAACTTAAATCTAAGTTGGGATAAAATAATGTTTTGGAGTGCAAAAAGTCATTGTACAATAAACCCAAGTTTAGATCTTAGTCGAGCCGAGCCGAGAATCCATTTTGCTTAAATCCCTCCCCTCTAAAAGCTTGAGAGATATCTGTGTTAAATTTTAACTTGTCAACTTTTTATTATATAAATATCAAGAAAGTTTTGTTTATTTACTATGTAGAATAAAAGTGTTTTTAGAGTTTTATTTGTTTTACTAAAATATATTAATTACACATATTATTTGAGATCATTTTTTTTATTTATGGTTTATTTAAATTAAGTTAATGGTTTTTTTTTTTTTTTAAAGCAAGGAGTAAAAGAGGGAGGAGGAGGAGGAGGAGAAACAAAAGAAGCTAAGTTAGAGTCCTCCATTTACATAGAAAAAAAGAAAACATCGGAGGTAGAATTGTCTAGAAGATAAAGCTTGGTGTGCCATCCATTTCATTGGCTAGTGAGAGTAAGCTCTACACAGTAGAGGATTTTTGGTCAGTCGGTTAGCGTCAAAGTCAACAGTCGTGAAAATAATTATAAGAAAGTTAAAATATTTGAGTAAAATCATGTATTGTTTAATGAAACTAAATATAATTGTTGAGGAAAATTAATTGAAAAAAGATAAACTTCTTGTTATATATTCAAAAAAGCTAAACTAAACATTTTGTATTTTCCCTTTCAGTAATTGAATTGCCAATAATCTCACTAATCTGTAAACAAAAGGATGAATGATTTCCAAGAAATTAACCTTGCCATGGAAAACATACAGCAGAGTTTTTATGAGCACACGATCACAAACATCAAGACCACGCAAAACAAGCACACAAGTTTTCATAAAAATAAAAATACAAGTAATCTATCTTGCCTCTAACACTGAAACGGAGCATACGTTCGCCGAAGGTGGTTTGCTCTGTCTCGATGAATAGCTTGCTTCAACAAGATCCCTTTCAGTGAAGAATCCTGGTTGTTTAGGCTGAGGCAATTCATCTTCATTACCCAACATCAAAACCACATATGACATGTTTGGTCTATCTTCTGGATTTTCTTGGACACACAATAGCCCCACGTGAATTGAACGTAGCACTTCAGACATATAGGGTGTTTCAACTTTTGATCCCGCAGCCAGTTCCAGAGGCCTGCCTTGTTTGAACAGTATCCAAGCCTGATAAACAAAACCATGCTGTCAATAAATAACACATTGAGGATTTAAAGTGTTCAGGTCTCATTAAACATGTGCAGGCATCTGGTTTCTGAAAAAAGTACTCAAGAATATATTGAAATTAAAGATAATAAGTAACATAGCTTTGACTCCTACATGCCCAATAAGGTTGAGGTGGTGATCTGGATGACGGAATCCTCTGTTCCTATAGCCACCCACTATCTCTAGCACCAATACTCCAAAGCTGAAGACGTCTGATTTTAGCGAGTAGAGCCCATAATTTGCGTACTCTGGAGATATGTAACCACTGCATGTATTCATAGAATTTTAAGTTCCATTTGCAGACTATGAAGATAAAATGCGTATGATGGAGATGAAGACACTCACTACGTTCCAGCCACTTTATTAGTATTGGCTTCAGTTTCATTTTCTCCAAAACTTCTAGCCAGGCCAAAGTCTGAGATTTTTGGATTCATTTCGTAATCCAACAAAATATTGCTGGTTTTCAGATCTCTGTGGATTATTCTTAGTCTCGAATCTTGGTGAAGATAAAGGAGTCCTCGAGCAATCCCGTTGATGATGTTGTAGCGCTTAGACCAATCTAGTAGCAAGCTTCGAGTCTCATCTGCCCAAGTCAATCCATTACATCTCTTATCAGATTCATAAATGGAGATGATAAGTTACGATCAATGAATTTTGAGTTACAATTACATATGCATATATGGCAGAATTTGTCAGCATGAAAGTGGAGAAATCTTCCCCTACAAAGCCACCTTCCCAGGGGCTTTGAACGATGCTCAATAGATGGCTAAACAATTGATGTCAAATCCATTTTGGAAGCTCAATATTGCTAAATTTGAAACATTGGATTAGCTTTTTGAAAAGTTTTGTGAGATGCATACCAAAAATATAGAAGTCCAAGCTTTTGTTAGGCAAAAGCTCGTAGACCAACATATTTTCATCTCTTTCAATGCAGCATCCAAGAAGCCTCACTAGATTCCGGTGCTGAAGTTTCACGACATGTTTGACTTCATTTTTGAACTCATCAAGTCCTTGTCTTGAATTCTTAGAGAGCCTCTTGACAGCTATTTCTCGTCCATCTGTTAATGTTCCCTGTAAATAATTACTCAGCATCATAAGCAAATCATACGTTGTCTGCTGAATTCTTGGAGAATTTCATGCAGCTTGTATCTATTCAGGAATTCATCCAATCAGTCATCCTTTTATGCTAAAAAAAGGTTGGTTCTGTAGTGGAACAATTTCAATACCACAGAACTCCATTGGTTCCTGGAGTTTCTGCCATGAAAAGTCAGAAGCTATATTGCACGGCTGTTTATAGATAATTATTACCTTATAAACAGGTCCGAAACCCCCTTGTCCTAGTTTATTGGATACAGAAAAGTTATTTGTTGCACAAGCCAACTCATCCATGTTAAAGAAGGGTAATTCTAGTTCTTCCTTCAAGTCCTTGTTATTTGATCTTCTTTGCAAATTACCTGTCATTTTTCCTGTCAGCATAACTGTTATGCTTGTTGAAAAAATAGAAAGAAAGACAAAGGATCTCTATTTGCTGCTAAACTCAAGATTTTTATAGCATCAAACAAAACTGGGCTTTGAACAACTTACAGTCATTATATTACAGAAAATCAAATTTAATTTTTTTATTTATAAAAACTAATCTTGATATCTGATAATCCAGGACTGGTGCGATAGGAATACTTAAATTTTGATGGTGTGAATACGTACTGTTTTTCTGCTGCTTCTTTTTCCAAACATACAAGACCAAGATTAGGCCAATGAACAGAATCCCAGTGGACAACACAGAGCTTACTATGATCCTTTTGTTCACTTTGGATTTGGTATTAGCCTTTGCAGAGTCACTGTTATCTATAACATGGTACAGAAAAACTGGTGTTAAAAAGAGGAAATGCCAAATGCCTTCTCTAATCTGAGGATAAATACATGATCTGGAAAGTTTTCATGGTACAGAATCTAGTTTTCTATCTGAATATATTTCGAGTTTTAATAATATTAAAAACAAAAAAAATGACTTCTCTAATCTGAGAATAAATACATACCTAGTTCTGATGCAGCCATCCGTATAAAAATGTCTTGCTCAATTTGAGTGAAAGTTCTCATATCAATCAAATCATTGAACCAAAGCAAGCAACCACTTCCTCCATTCCTGATGTCCAAGTTTCCATACGCAGTACAGCTACAGTTCTTCAAGCATGTGTTCTTGCACTCCTCCAGGTTCATACTCCTGTTGAACCATGATTTTCTTGTCTCCGGCATCTTCAAACCTCTGAGCTTCCGAAACCCATCTCTGGAACAATTTAGTGCAGTCTTTCTAACGCAACCACTTGACCAATCTGTCTTCTTCCAGTCTCTTGGAACTTTTGGTACAAATCCATTCAAGCAATCGCAAACTGGAGAGTGGTCAATGCTACAGATACCATTAGCGCCACAGAGGTTATAACGCTCACAATTATCTGTATTTGCTGTCGAGTAAAGAAACCAGCTTTGGGTTTGCTCCATCCACAGAAGGAGCAGGAAATCACAACTCTGACTTAAGACGACTCTCCAACGCGTTGAGTTATTAACAAGATTTTCCCTGTAAAATATCTCTTTATCATTAAAAACAAATTCAAATGTGTATACTGGATTTGGTTTTAACCGAGGCAAGCCACTGAACCCCAGACCATTCCATGGCCCAGCTCGATACTTCACCTTTGAATCTTCCAACACTGCATACTCCGGATATCCATCAGGAATAAGGGCGCCTGTAACATTACTACTGGAAGGATCATCTTGTGACTTCCATGATGTCAAGTGCCAGTGCATGCCAGTTATTATATTCCGTCCTACCTTCATGCCCGGTAATAGTGTGTTAGATGGATAATCAAAACTTTGCCACAAGGAATTTTCCATGTTATTATCACCCTCCTCTTTCACAACAAGGTTTCCTGAATCCAAAAGCTGTGCAACTGGATTCCTAGCAGGTGTTGATGTGTTGGAAGACCAAATGATGCTTCCACTACGATTGAGAAGGACAAGAAGTCCTTGGTTGGTAAGCCTTACAACTCCTGACGAATCGTTAAGTGGAGTTTCTCTGTTGGCAACCCAAACTGCTGTCTGGACTGATATTTTGCCATACCATATCCCCAAGTATCGGTTTCTGGATTTCTCGGGGGTGAAAAATCCTAATTCATAGGTCCCACCAGCTGAAACTATAGTGTCTCCATCTCTAATGAACTGAGCTGTGTTTATGGTGTCAGTAGGTGTGGCTGTTCTTACAATCAGAAATGAAATGAAGCAGAAAACAAGCATGGGGATGCAATCCATTGCTGCTCTCACTTTGTTATATTACAAAATGGCTGGCCTTGCTAGATGTGAAAATATTCGTCTCAAGGAATCGCCTATTTTACATCACAATTAGTCCACAGAGAACGCAAGAGTCTGGAAATTATTGCTCTGAAGTGACCCTTGTGTTCCAAAAATGGTTGACACTACTTTAAGACTTAAAACATCAAGCTTAAGGAATCATTTACTTTGAAAATGGAGGTTAGTGGACTCTGAATTACGACCCTATAAGCTTAAGATCTCTTCTCCATTGCTTGAGTTCGTCGGAATACCAATCTTCTGGTACAGAGAACACCTACCCAATCTTGGAACACCTGATGAATCGTTAAGTGGAGTTTCGCTGTTGGCAACCCAATAGGGAGAGAAGAAGAAAAAGACAAAAGAAATTAGAGATTTGATATTTTAATTGAGGCCTTATAGTCCCTCAAAAATAAATTTTTGACGCCACACAAAAAATACAATACAAACTTGGATAGTAAATATAAATTGTAAAATCATAAGTAAATAGTATGTGCTTGGAGTTGCTTCGTGTGGCCAACAATGTTTTGCCTGAACGGTTGCTTGGAAGGATAAATTGGACGGTTAGCATCAAATAAATGGTGAAGTGACATATAAACAAGAAATTTCAGGAACACTGTATTATCAGATTTTACCTATTTTAATCTGATTTTACTCTATTTTATTTATTTTCGAGTTTTTAAAGTGATTTTACACGTTAAGCATGTATTAACTTATAAAATCATATAATTTTATGAATTAACTCGCGAGTTTAACAATCTTATTTGGAACTCTATGAGAGATTTAGTCCATCAGTTATTCAAACTGTATTACTTAACCTGTCCGTCATGTAATTGTTTTTCAAAGTGTTATTGCATTCCCTATTTATCCAACTTCTATATATAGTAAAATCACAACATAAAAATATTATTTTTGTTTATAATAAAAAAATCACAACAATAAATGTTTCATCAGTGTTTAACAATTTAATTAGAATTATCTTCTTCTTCATCAATTTTATTATTGTGATGTCTATCATAATTTTCTTCATTAAATTGATACTCGTGGATATCATCATCTTCATCGACTTCTATATATTTATTGGTTCTCAATATATTATTTAACTAATTAGGACAAAATAAATATAACTTATAGAAAATATTCTCTTAAACTAAATAGAAACAAAAAAATTAATTAATCAAACCAATTATTTTTCTCTAAAAACAAAATAAACCTCGTCATAAGATATCCCAAAATCACTTTAAAAAATAAAATCAATCAAATAAAATAACAAACGGACTCAGATTTACTTTTTTTCAATATGTTTAGAGACATATACTATTTAAATTAAGAAAAACACATATAAACTCTAGATTAACAAAAAAGTTCATAAAAGACATATTGTACGAATTAAATAACAAATACGAACAAGTTAATTACATTTAATTGATCAACGATGGAGATACGGATACAATTAATTTTTAGAAAATGAAGATAATGATTGAGAACATTTTAGATTTCATAAGTATAAATTATTGATTTAAATAAAAGAATTTTGTTATTAATTTGAAATGCAAACCTTCAATTAAGACTTATTTTATTTATTTTCGAACATGGATTTATTTTCATCTACTTCATTGTGGTTTATTTTATGTGGTGCATAATTTATATATTATTCAATTTTTCACTTTCAAAATTTATAGGACACATTTTTGGTTTCATATTAATTAAATATAGTGGCTCTGCTAAAAATTAGTGTATTAATGGTAGTTAATTTCGATAATTAATTTCACAATGTACATGTGTGTATAAATTATCCCTTAATTTGTAACAAAGTAATTAGTATTTGTATTGTAGAAACCTAATAAAAATGAGCAATCATATGTCAAAAGCATATTATTTTCTTATTATCGAGACTAAAACATCCATTACCACGAATTGTAAAATAATTATAAAATTAATGTGCCTTATATTATTCAAGTATTTTCCTAGTTGCTAAAATACTCTTTAACTTAATATAACAGTAGAACGACACTCTTTAACAACGTGCCAAAAATGATAATTGTTCCACAATTCATGATAATTTCAAAAATTACATAAATTAATAAAAGTTTTCAAAACATTATGTTAAATTACGTGCTATAATATATTTTTAACATGATTTAAATCAAATAACATATAAATCCTTAATTAAAAAAAGAAAAACTAATTATGAACTTAAAATTTGATGTTTTATTAATAAAATAGATCAAGAATTACATGCACCAATAAAAATAAAAAACAATTAGTTAATGTTAACTAAATACTAAGTCATAAAGTTGAGAAACATATGCAGAGTAAGGATTCCACATTAATATGGAGTCCATACCACACATGGAAACTATATTGTTGCCCATTAAATATTCTTGCAAGACTAGAAAATTTTCAAAACCAGTTGCCACTTCCTTGTAGGAAAAGAATCCTAGCCAAATAGGAAGTCCATAAGTCAAAAAGTAAATAACAAAATTCATACAACCTATGTTGACCAGTATTGCGATGCCTTCCCGAACTTCGATTGACCTGAAATTTTAACCCAAAGTAGAAAAACACGTCAGGAGACTCCACGTAAAATTTCAGCCCAATCCAACAGTTGGATGAGAATTATGATTGTTGTCGTGAAACTGGACAATTGTGCATTTTACATCAAAATCCGAATCTGATTGTTTTTTTGTTGCTCGGATTGTATCACTTTGTATTAATTTCAACGGTGGGGGATCTTCTTGTATTCCTCTATCGGTGGTATCATACCAATAATATTTAAATAAAAAGACTTTATTAACTATGATATTTTAGTTAAATAACCTCTTCTAACTTTTCATAATAATTAGCTTCAAACTCATTAGAGGTTCTTGCCAATCAATCACAAGTATAGAAAAGACTTTCTTATAGGTAAAGTTGAAAGGAATGTTACACCATCGGTACCATTAGGTGAAGAATTGTATGATGTAGTCTCACAATACAAGGGTATTGTATTTGGTTTTCAATCTAGTAAGCAGAAGTTTCATGGTTTTGGTGTAACCATCAATTGGGTTAAGCAAAGTATTTTTTTGGGAGCTTTCTCATTGGAATAATAATCTCCTCCTCCATAATCTGGATGTCATGTAAATCGAAAAGAACATGTTTGAAAATATTTTTATCATGGTGATGGACATGAAAGGAAAGACAAAGAATAATATGATTGCTAGAATAGATATACATTTGTTATGTCACTGTAAAAGTATAATTAACACTACCAGAAATTTGCTTAATACCAACGGAATTGTCAATGGAATAATTCTGTCGGTAATTTGGGGTCGCCATTACCGACAGACTTTCCTTCGTCCGTAATTTCGTCGGTAAATACCGACGGCACACATCCATCGGTATTTACCGATGAAATTACGGACGGAATGTTGAGAATTTTAAAAAAGAGGGTGGTTCGCTGACGTGGAGGTTATTGCAGGTATTTTTACTGACGGAATCACCGAGGGATTCAAAACATCATCTTCGTACGGTGACGTGACGGAATCACCGATGGAAGCACCGAGGGATTCAAAACGTCAGCTCCGTACGGTGACGTGTCCTGTTTGCCGACAGATTAGCCGACGGAATCACAGAGGGCATATTCCGTCAGTGAATTCGTTGGTAAAAGTTAATATATCCCCTCACACTCGACCCTATCCTCCCCTATTTCTCCTTCTTCCTCATCTCAACTCTCTCTAACTGCAAACAACCAGCGCCCCCCCAAAAAAAATCTCCCTCACTACAAGATTTAACAGTTTTACCGACGGAATTTTTCCATCGGCGTAAGACACATATTCCGTCGGTAATTAATTTACCGACGACATCACTGACGGAAATGCTCCGTCGGTGAATCCTTCATCGGTAATTTTTTATCCGTCGGTAAATACGTCGGAAATAAAAAATAAAATTACCCGCTTCATTTCATCGGTAAATCCCTCGGTAATAATATTTTTTATTACCAACGGATTTACCGACGGAATTACCGATGGAAATTCCATCGGTAATTATTTAAAATTTTTTTTTAAAAAATTCATTTTATAAAATTATAAAATAATTAAATTAACATAAATCAACACTGTATAATATATACTCAAAATGCTTGAAAAAAAAAAAAGAAAATCAACTCAAACAAATTTGCAACAAATAAATAAAATGAAAAAATAAATTCAACTAAAAAAATTCATATGAAAAAAATGAAGTTGCAATTGCTAAAAATTTAAAAATCCTATAAATAAATCAACTAAAAATTAATCTCATATGAAAAAACAAATCTCACAACAACATTTATACAATTATTAAGAACAAAACCAATTAAAAATAAAATAAAAAACAAATATAAAGGGTTAAAAAATCACGAAAAAAGAAGAAAAATCTTACCTTAATGTAGTTGCAAGTGAAGCTAAGGAGAGAAATTTTTTTTCGTAAAGCATATTAATTAAAAAAAACTAAGAGGATAAAAGAAGAAAGAAGAAGAAGACATACCCGAGCATGGAGAAAAAGAGAAGGAGATGAGGAGAGAAAAGAAGAGAAAGAAATAGATATTGATGTTTTTTACATATAGTGAAGAAGAAGAAGAAGAAGAAGAAGTAGTAGAAGAAGAAGAAATAAGTCTGTCTCTTGTGAAATAAGGGTTTCGGGCTTTTTATTGGGGCGCGTTAGCGACGGATTTACCGACGGATAATTGAATATTAATATTTTTTAATTATTCCATCGGTAATTCCGTCGGTAATATTTAATTTAAATTTTCAATTTCGTAAAAAGTTTTCAGAAACCGCCAACAATTACCGACGATTTTTCAGTCCGTCGGTGATTCCGTCTGTAATATTTAAATGAAAATTTTAAATCAATTGAATTTTTTCAGAAAACCGCCAAATAACACCGACGACTTTTCAATCCGTCGGTGATTTTGTTCGTAAAGAACAACAATTAACAGTGCAATTGGAAAGTGAACAGTTCTGGAGCTCTCTGGAAAATACCGACGGATTTTGTCCGTCGGTGATTCCCTTTGTAATTGACATGATGAACAGTGTAAACAAGTTTACCAACGGATTTACCGACGGAATTTACCGACGGAATAAATTCCGTCGGTAATTCCGTTGGTAAATCCTGACACGTCGTCATTTTTTTTTTTTTGTTTTAATTTTTTTGTCCCTCCGTAATTCCCTCGGTATATACCGAGGGAATATGTCCGTCGGTAAAATCCCTCGGAAATTTACCGACGGAAATATTCCCTCGGTATTTCCGTTTGTATTTATCGGTTTTCTGGTAGTGCCTCTTCTCAGCACAACAAGTCATATATCTTGAAGTCTTCTTGTCACAACATCCGTGTTCTGATTTACCGACGGATTTTTATCAGTTTTTGTAAGTAATTCTATCTTTTTAAATTTTAACATTTAAATATCATGGTTTGTAGTATATGTACTTTGTTAGTAGATGTACATGTTTTATTATTATTTCTCAAACAAACTTGTAGTATATGAATGTATAATTTTATACTTGTTATGGTTTGTTTTAGATTTTGTAAGATTGTATTTGTTTGTAAATTGTTGAAACTTTATTGAATTCGGAATTACATGTGTTGTTTTGAAATAATTAATAGCTTGTTTAATGGGTCCGTTTTAATTTCTATTATCAATGGTATTGCGGAGTTGTAATTTCCGTAAATTGATATATATATGTATTAATTTGTATGGATGTTGATAATTGATAATGAATATTTAATATTTATGAGAAGTTGTAATTGGTTTGTTAGATAATCTCGAGGTAGACCAATATTTTTGCAAATTTATTTACCTAACATAGTTAATTAATACATGTTGTCATCATAATTTTATAGAGGTTTGATAGAAGTTATGGATGATCGTTCATGGATGTATCGAGATTCACCCCAAGGATTGCAGAGGATGGATTATTGTAACGGGGTTTAGGGTTTTATTAATTTCGCAACATCTATTCTTAGAAATTTTACTAGAGGCGGTATTAGGTGTCCATGCAGGAAGTGTCAAAATAAAAAGTATCTGCATCCAGATATTGTAACGATGCATCTTCTACACAAAGAGTTTATGGAGAATTACCAGTGTTGGTATGCATATGGAGAAGTATTTGTTAGTAAGAGGATAATGGAAGAAAGGGTGGTTGGGTCAACTTCTTGTGCTAGCAACGTGCATGAAGCCACAAATGACAACACTAATCCTTACAGGAATATGGTTATGGATGCAATGAGAATAAATCAAGGTAATGTCAGTCAATGTCCAATTGTAGAAGAAGAACCTAATGCAGATGTAGCTAGGTTTTTGGATTTGTTGAAAGATTCTGACGAACCATTATGGGATGGCTGCACGAACCACAGTAAATTATCGGTCGTAGCACAGATGTTCACCATCAAGTCAGATCACGAGTTGAGTGAGGCCGGGTATGACAAGATTATTGAATGGGCGAGAAGCATTTTACCTGAAGGAACATGCTGAAAGAGAACTTCTATGTTGCAAAGTCCATGATGAAACCCCTCGGTTTAGGATACCAGAAAATTGACATGTGCCCTAACTTTTGTATGTTATACTACCTTCAAAATGCTGAGATGACCGAGTGCATGACATGCGGGCATTCCTGTTACAAACCCAGAACTGGTAGGGGAAAGACTCTAGTGGCATATAAAAAACTTAGATACTTCCCAATCACATCTAGACTGCAGAGGTTATTCATGTCACTAAGGACTGCTGAGCACATAACATGGCACCAATCACATGATGCAGTTGATGGAGTGATGGTGCATCCTTCTGACGACGAAGCGTGGAAACACTTTAATAGTGTGCATCCTCACTTTTCAGTTGAATCAAGGAACGTGCATCTTGGGTTGTGTACAGACGGATTCAACCCATTCGGGTCATTTACTGCTCCTTATTCTTGTTGGCCGGTCATACTGACGGTTTATAACTTGCCACCGGGGATGTGTATGAGGCCGGAGTTCATGTTTTTATCTATGGTCATACCAGGTCCGAGCAGCCCGGTCCAGAATATAGATGTTTGTCTTCAACCATTGATTGATAAGTTGACGCAGTTGTGGTCCTCTGGAGCTTTGACTTATGATATATCGAGGAAACAAAATTTTCTTAGGAGGGCGGCTTTGATGTGGACTATCAATGATTTTCCACCTTATGGAATGCTTTCTGGTTGGAGCACGCATG
Source organism: Populus simonii (assembly GCA_007827005.2). Taxonomy (NCBI): domain Eukaryota; kingdom Viridiplantae; phylum Streptophyta; class Magnoliopsida; order Malpighiales; family Salicaceae; genus Populus; species Populus simonii. Next base: position 232,993 of record VJNQ02000359.1, on the reverse strand, counting down.
GGAAACTAGCATGTCCATATTGCATGGAAAACAACAGGCACTCACGCTAACAAACGGAGGTAAAGCTTCTTTTTTTGATTGTCACCATTGTTTCTTGCCACATAATCACAGGTAGAGAAAGAACATAAAAGATTTCTTTGTTGGCAGAGTTGAAAAGGATGTTGCACCCCCGCGTCTTTCTGGTGAAGAATTGCATGATGTTGTATTAGAGTATGGTGACATTGTGTTTGGTCTCCAATTAGGTAAGCGGAAGTTCCCTGGTTTTGGTTTGACCTATAATTGAGTAAAGCAAAGTATCTTTTGGGAGCTTCCTTATTGGAAGACCAATCTTCTCCGCCATAACCTTGACGTCATACACATTAAAAAGAACGTGTTTGAGAACATTTTCAACACCGTCATGGATGTGAAGGGGAGGACTAAGGACAACATCAAGGCTAGATTGGATGTAGCGTTGTTCTGTAACCGTAAAAATATGGAGTTGGTTTGTGATGATTCACGGGTCGCAAAACTAAGAGCAAGCTTCATGTTAGAGAAAAACGCACAACTACTAGTCTACAAATGGCTTACGAGTCTGCGTTTTCCTGATGGACATGCCTTGAACATATCTGTAACAACCTTGATTTTTCTACATTCTTTTTCGCAATATATTGGAAATTTTCAGGTAATTTTTTATATATATATATACAGGTTCCACCAAAAATTTGGCTAAGTCTTCCCTATACTGGTAGGTCCCAAGTTGTCGACATATACCCTGTTTACACTTCTAATATCTCACATCTTATAACTCAAAATCACGACCTAATCATCTTGGGTCTCAACCCAATTCATTATCATCAACACAACACATCTTATTTAATAACATCATATAATGTAGTTCAAATGAAAGATTCAATTTTAACTATAAACATGCATGGTCAATAGGTACTAAGAGTTTCAACCATTAGATTAAAGACATACATTCAAATTTATAGATTAATATTACATCTCAAGTTTTAGGAGATAAGCCTTTTAATTTACAAATAATTTACATGGTCAAAAGCAAAAGATAACTAAACTAATATTACCCTTGGCGTGACCCTGATGGACCTGAAAATAGAAATTAACATGTACACATAAATATAAAAGATAGTAACAAGCAATAACAATGGCAGACAATAATCTCTACGGAATTTCTTTTGATATATAAAATTAGGCATAAACTTCTTTTACAACATATATTTTCCATCTATTACCATATCCACCTAATTTCCTATCTCATTTGCCAAGAATAATTCCATCTTGGAAATCTCAACACAACTCAACGGTTTGCGAACACCATCTCCTTATAAATCAATTCTCACTTGATACCAAGATATTCCTCTCTTGGTATCATTAGCTTATCTCATTCTTTTGGAATAATTAATCAATATTTTTCCTTTTCTAAATCTGTTGCTAGAAGATACTCGCCGAAACTAATAAATCTCATTAGTATCATTAGTCTTCTAATATTGGGCTAGACTAATTAATTTAAGAAATACCGGCACTGATGAAATCTCATCGATACCATTAACAATCCAAACCTGGATAGCTAATCAATGCCATTTGATTCTTCCATTCGTACCGAACCCCTTTCATTTTTCTTATTAACATCATATGCATTGTAACCACGGTTGCCAAGTATCATTTACACACAATTTTAGTTATCGACACTACGGTCACTAAGCATCCTTCACATAACCTTGGTCACCCTCATCACAGTGCCAAATATCAATTTATGTCTTAGCCACCATCATTATGGTGTTAAGTATCATTGTAATGTATACTTAGCCACCAACACTATGGTAACCAAATATCTATCAATTCCCCTCTAATCTCCAAATCATTGTGTCTACCCAATAACCACATTAATTAATTTACTCAATATCTTAGTCATATATTATATATTAATTATTTTACTCATAACATTTAGAATTTACTACTTCTAACTTCAATCAATTAATTCACATAATCTTTTCAAAACTTAACTATCCGGCTAACTCATCTCGATTGCCAATAATTCTGGTAATTTCATATAATTACCCACACATTTGGTTAACCTTCCTCGGTTACCAGTACATCTAGTAATTTCATACGAATTACCCAGCCTCCAGCTAACTTCTTTTGTTAGTCAATCAATCCTGTAATTCCATACGAATTACCCCATATCCAGTTAACTTCCTTGTTAACCAATGCACCCGGTAATTCTCTTAATTACCCAAGCAATTTGGCTAACCCATCTTGGTTGCCAAAGTCAATCCGGTAATTCCATATGAATTACCTAGCATCCGGCTAACTTCTTTTGTTAGCCAATGAATCCAGTAATTCCATACGAATTACATAACATTCGGCTAACCTCTTTTGTTAGCCAATCAATCCGGTAATTCCATACGAATTACCCTATATCCAGTAAACTTCCTTGTTAACCAATAAACCCGGTAATTCTCTTAATTACCCAAGAAATCTGGCTAACCCATCTTGGTTGCCAAAGTCAATCCGGTAATTCCATATAAATTACCTAGCATCCGGCTAACCTCTTTTGTTAGCCAGTCAATCCGGTAATTCCATACGAATTACCCCACATCCAGCTAACCTCTTTTGTTAGCCAATCAATCCGGTAATTCCATACGAATTACCCAGCACCCGACTAACCTCTTTTGTTAGCCAAATAATTTCGGTAATTTCTCTTAAATTACCAATAATTCTCATTTGTAATAATCACTCAACTTATTCATTTGTTTCATTCTTTTAACATCAATTAAACACACAACATAGACATTTAAGAAAAACTAATAATTACAAGATAAGGTGATGAATCACCTACCTAGAATAGGTGCACGTGCTGCCACTCCATGCAATTGTCCAGTCCTCACAGCTTCCCCTGTACCACCAGGGATTCAATTTTTATCAACAATACAACCAACGTCACATCTTCATTTAATTCTCATTCAACTAGTATTCTCAAACCAATCACAAGGAATTTTCTTTAAGATCTCATACTCTTACTCATTTTCATGTTTATATTCATTCTTATAATTTTGTTATCAAAACCATCACTCAACAGCAATTCCAAGCAAAGATTAAAAATTGTCTAATTCCGATCAATTTAGCTTAACCAACCCAGAACATTATCTAGTGTCTTAATCATAACTAAAGCTGTAAAACACAGTTTTGGGCATGATTTATCTCTATGAAAGGCTAAAACATGGAGATACAACTTTTATGAAGAAACCAACTCCAAATTATTTTAGTTTTAAGGCTAAAAATCAACAATCACAATAGCCCCTCCTTTATAGCTAAAATTTTGGACAACGAGGATTTCCATTCCTTGGAAATCCTTTTCAACTTCCAACTTATTTTCATGCAAAAACAACATCATCCAAGGTCATTTGGCATCACTAAATCACAAATTCAAACCAATTCTAAAGCAAAACATTCAAACAATTTCCCTACCTCTACAATGTAGCAATATTAGACCAAAAATAAGGAAACTCATTCCTTTTGGGATTTGTCCTATTATTATTATTTATACAACAGAATGATGAACTATTCATTTTCTTTCACTTTCTCCTCGTGCGATTAAACATATGCGGCAAACCTTAACAATTAATATTCTTAGATCATTATCACAACAACAATTTTACCCTACTAGTTGGAATCCATGACAATCTTCATTAACTAATCAATTTGCCAAAAATACTTATGGCTAGCTTTAAATATATTTTATTTTTTAAATTTCTTTCAATTCAATTTCTTCATGGTTCCACCCCATTTATATCCACACAACCAGCAAGTTAGCTTTGTATTCAATCAACATGTTCATATATCAATGTTCCTTACTATTCTTACACAATAATCATTCTTTCCCTCATATAAAGAATACACAATTAATCTATAATAATACTAATAACAAGAACATATTTTACCATTATATCTTCCATAAAACCTACACCCACACAATTCTAATTTCATCAAAACATGTATTTAATCAAGCTTACTACATTTTGCCAAAACTAGCAATAGATTCAAAAGGCAATAAGTTATCGACCTCTGATTATTGTTTTAAATCCAACGGTCAGACTACATATCATAGAGTTGTGCATAATATATCTCAAAATAACAATGATCCAACAGTTAGATTTCCCTAGATCTGCATAAAACCGAGCTTACCTGAAAATGAATGAGCTGCTGTTCAACATGCACAAAACCTTGCCGGAGAATGAGTTTCCGATCTCCACCGTCCAGAATGAAGGCAACATCTAGGCGCACCACATATCCACGGATGAGCATGATCCAACAGTGGAAGAGAGAGAAGTCGGTCGGCGACCAAACTGCCCTGCAGGTGCATTTCCTTCTTGTTTTCCAGGAAATTTCTGATGATGAGTTCTCTCAAACGGATTGTGTTTCTTCCAATCCTCCGGTCAGTTTGTAGAGGAGTGTAATAAGAACAACATATCCAAAACTCAGCATGATCCAACGGTTTATTCCAGAGATATAGCCACCGGAGCATTATTGGTTTTTCTCCAAAATCTGCAGCTCTCTCTCTTTATCCGCTTTTCTCTATTTTTTTCTTCTTCTTTTTTTTTAACTGGTGGCCTTTTGCAGTTTTATAGGCTCTTTTTTCCATAATTTCCATTTTTGTCCCTCATTCATGCCTTTATGTGTTTTATTTTATTTTTCATGTAAACTATCTGGTTTATTTCTGCTTAAATCGCTACTCTTTACCAAACTCCGATTGGGATGAGATATTTAACCAAGGTAGGAAAACATATTAATAGACTTAATGCAAAATTTCATCCCGATCCAACGATTGGATTAAGAGCTCTACTTCCTAATGTAAACTTGTTCAGTTCATGACTTTTCATAAACAATCTAGATTTTTCTTGTTCAATCTTCACAAAAAGTCATATCAATTATCCTTCTAAACCTTTAAGTTCATTTTATTATTTTGGAATGTATTCATTAATTTCCACCTTTATTTATTTATCGGGCTTATTACTGTTTCAAAATAGCATCACTTATTTTTAATCGGTGCTTGCACCTTCGGTCCTATCCTTTTCATTGCATTATCCTTTATTATAATGCATTCTTTATTACCTCACTTATTTCCTAAAAATATTTTGTCATTTTTCTCATGATTTTATCCATCAAAACTTGTTACCAGTTTCTCTGTCCTTCTGAATTCTAAACCAAAAATTTATTTTATGGAGGTCATCTCTTCCATTATATATCATTATTTATCTATTATTTCTAATCTTGGTTTCCATCACTCATTGAAATATTATCACTTTCAGTCTTACATTTACATGAGGGTTTACACATCTATATATTTAAATTATAAATTTCCAGGGTTTTCACAATATCAAGGCTGGTTAATACGGAGGAATGCAGATTGTATGGAATGAAGAGTCATTACTGCCACATGTTTATGCAAACACTCATCCCATTAGCTTTTCGTGATTTGTTGCCATAGGGGATATGGGATGCACTCATAGAGATCAGTCATTTCTTTAGAGATTTATGCTCCAGCAAGTTGAATGTTGATCACATTGAGAGGCTTGAAACGAATATCGTCGAGACACTATGCAAACTTGAGATAATATTCCCTCCATCATTTTTTAACTCAATGGAGCATCTCCCCATACATCTACCGTTCGAGGCAAAAGTTAGAGGACCGGTCCAATATAGATGGATGTACCCATTCGAATGGTTAGATATTACAGTTGCAATGTAATTCATATATAAAAGTATTTTCTTTGTTTTTCTTCATTGCAAATATTTGATTAATTCAATGCAGGTACTTGTTCAATCTCAAGAAAAAGGTTAAGAACAAGGTGCATGTTGAGGCTTTGATATGTGAGGCCTATATTGTTAAGGAGATCTCAACATTTATCTCGTACTATTTCGAACCTCATCTGAGAACGAGAATCAATCGCGTTCCATGGCATGATGATGGTGGTGAAGTGTCTTCCAGTGGAAACTTGTCAATATTCTCCAATCCTGGACGACCCACACCTAAAAATGCTATAAGAGGAAGATATTTGTCAGAAATAGAGTTCAAACAAGCACACAATTATGTTCTATTTAACTGTGATGAGCTGAGATCTTTTATTCAATAAGTGTATATATGTGTAATACTAATTAAACTTTGTCAATAATATATTGTTAATTATGTAATGTAATATAATACACTCATTACCACTTGCAGGGAACATCGACAATATTTTTGTCCAATAACTCACAGCTGACCGAATCACAGATCTTTCAATTACAAGATGAACAATTTGCCACATGGTTCAGAACACATGTAAGCACTATCACAAACTCATTCTCACTTGCAAAATTATTGTATGCATGTCATTACGTGATTCTTGTTTACTGTTCATTGATGTACATTATATACAAGGTTTATCAAATGAGAAGAGGTGCTGCTAAGTCATTGTCTTCACTAAGCCTAGGCCCTAAAAGAAAAGTTAAGTGCTACAACGAGTATTTTGTCAATGAATATGTTTTCCATATTGAAGAATACGGGCATGGTAGAAAGACATACAACATCGGTGCTTGTGTTAAGGGATCGACTAGTAGTGAGTTAAAAGTTGACTACTATGGTAGATTAGAAGAGGTCGTCGAACTGCAATATCATAACGAGCATAATAGAGTGTTTTTATTCAAATGCTATTGGTATGACACGATTGACAGAGGAATCAGAGTTGATCTGCACTTCGGTCTGGTCGAAATCAACTCAAAAGCTAGACTCCACAACGTAAACGATGTCTTTGTTTTCGCAAAGCAATGTCAACAAGTTTATTACACATACACCTCTTTTTTTAGAAATGATCGATCAAGAGTGGATTGGTTGTCCGTTTTAAAAACGAAACCCAGGGGTCGTGTCGAGCTTGTTCAGGATGAGAACGAAGACACAAGTGTGCGAGATGAAGTCTTTCAAGTTAGTGAGTTGGTTGAACCATATCGAGTTGCTCATTCGATTGACTTGGAAGAAAATTCAAATTTTCATGTTTTCGATGATAGTCTTGTTGATGTTGACGCAGAGGAGTTGAATGTTGTTTTGAGCTCTACCGAACAAGCAAATGTCGATGAAGATGATGACCATATTGAAGATTGCGATGAAGGTGATGACTATTCAATTGATGATGAAGAAGAAGAAAATTCTGACTAACTATCAGAATGAAGCCCTGTGTAAAACCTTATTTTCATGTAATATAGATTATGGATGATATATTTTGTAACACGAAATATGTATTGTTTAAGCATTGTTGTTATTGTTTTGTGCGATGGACAGTTTATCATTTAAGTGTTTGCAGGATGGTAAATAGGCAATACAAATATAATCTTTATTGTACAATGCCACAATTACCGACGGATAAACGTCTGTCAGCATTTCACAGAGAGTTCGGAAATAATTACTTGAAAATGCCATAATTACCGACGCCCATACCGACAGATAATAGTCCGTCGGCATTTCACAGAGAGTTCGCAAATAATTACTTGAAAATGCCATAATTACCGACGCCCATATCGACGACTAATAATCCGTCGGCATTTCATAGAGAGTTCGCAAATAATTACTTGAAAATGCCACAATCATCGACGACATGACGGACGAAATAAAGTCCATCGGTAAGTTTTCGGCGGGTAATATTACAGACGGACTGTGCGAATTCCAAAGGGCAGTGCATTAAATGCATCTCTGACGCGTGAGGTTGCCGACAGAATTACCGACGGACAGTGAACAATATGGAGGGTAATTAAAAACATTGGTGCGAAATTCAAAAATTATCGACGGATTTTCAAAACGACACCAACAGAATAATTTGAAATAATATTTGTTTTAATATCCGTCGGTAAAACTGCCCTATAAATCCCAGCGACCGCCCCTTGAATTCATTTTTTCATCTCTTCCGTTCTTCACCTTCATTTTCAATTTTTTTCCTCTCATTTCTTCAAGGCTTTCACCTACAATCTCTAGCAAGTGTCCTTGTGAATCTTCATCAGACTAAAAGGTATATGTTTCCTCTATTTCATTTTACTTTAAGGGTGTTTTTTTTGTTTTAGCTATTTTTTTTATGTTTTATGTTTTGGTGTATTTTTATAATATAGATAAAGCATTGAAATCAACATATTATTAAGGTAAGCATGTTTCATTCCTAAAGTCTATAGTTTTTTTTTTGAATTTATTGAATATATTTTATTGTTGTATTGGTATAATTATTGAATAATTTGTTGAATTGTAATTGTTAATATTGAATTTACTTTAGAAATAGTAATTAAATATGTTGCAATAATTAGTAATTTTACTACATTATTGCATGATTTGTGTTTAATTATTTGGATTAATTTTAATTGTTAGTCTAGAGTTTTTTTGAAATTATTGAATATTTGTTATTGTTTGTATTTATATAATGATTGAATAATTTGTTAAATTGTAATTGTTAATGTTGAATTTACCTTAGAATAAGTAATTGAATATGTTGGAATAATTAGTAATTTTACTACATTATTGTATGATTTGTGTTTAATTATTTGCATTAATTTTAATTGTTAGTCTAGAGTTTTTTTGAATATTTTTTATTGTTTGTATTTATATAATGATTGAATATGTTGTTAATGTTGAATTTACCTTGTAATTAGTATGAATGTTATATGTATTGATGTTATGTTATATACAATATTAGTATAGATGGAGTCAATTGGTTGTGGCTTTTGTCAATATTTGCAGGTTTGTGGATTTGGGTAGTATCCAGTATACAGGAGGTGCTGTCGAATTTTTTTTAACATTCAAATTTAATTATATAATTTTTCGTATACAATTGTGTAGATGCGTAGAACGAAAACCAGAGCTGGTCACTCACGTATGGTCGCAGCTAGTTCTTCTAGCAGCGAGGATGACGTATCCTTTGGTGCCTCTCAAGAAGCGGCACCTATGCCACCTGCACCGTCAACCGATGGTGCCTCTTCCAGCACGGGTTCACAGCGCAGAGGTGGTGTGCCTTCACAGCGGAATCAGTTCACCCGCAAGTACGAGGCACAGTGGAAGGATGACCTTTCAATGTAAGTTTGTTAAGGTTTTAGTTTTTTCTTTTAAATTATAACATAATTTATGAACAACTAATCAATATTTCATGAATTTAATTTATTTTCAGGTTCACAAACATTGAGACCGCCCGAGTAATATCATTGGCGTTTAAATCATCGATGGAGATTCCATTATTTCAATGGAGTCAAGTATCCAGACATCCTGAATGGATAACTCAAATCGATGCATGGTTTAGCAGATTTGAGGTTAGTGTTAATTTCTAATTTCCAGCTTATTTCTAATAATTTATTAATATAATTGTAAATAAATTATCCTTTTTATTTATCTAATTATTTATACACAGCACAAATTCACCTGGGACAGGGCGCATGACAAAGTTGTGAGGAGGGTCTGGGAAAATCACGCGGCAACTAGGTAACATCGAAAACAATACAAGATTTTTTTAGAAAAAAATTTATGTTTCAACTTCTAATTTCTCACTATGGAAGTAGGTTGGGTGATTTTTAGTATGAAGCACAAAAAAAGACAAAAAAAACCGCGAGAGATAAGGGTCTTCAAGGCTGGAACGACGTGGCGGTTTGGAGGGATTTCAAACCGATATACATCCCGGAAGATCTATGGCCACGCTATCTTGAGCACGTGACATCTGAGCGGTTCACATGACGCTCACAATCCGGTGCTAGCAATCAGAATCGGCCAATTCATGGCTCGGTGACAACGCACATCGGCGGCTCCGTTTCGTTTGCTGCACATGCGAAACGGATGGTAAGATTAAATTAAATGAAATATATCGTTAAATTAATTTGTTGTTAATTAATCTTTTTTCATTATAGGCTACATCTCTTGGACGTGAGCCGAGCCCGATGGAGCTGTTTGTGTAGATGCACGTGCGGAGTCAAGACCGCCAAAAGGGGGCGCAACACTTCGTGGTATGTTTGTTCAACCATGTTATTTTGTAAGTTATTATTTTTATTGAATTGAATATGATGATTACTTTTTTTATTTTCAGGAGATCTATAATAGCCAGTTGAGGGAGAGATATGGGGACGATCCTTTGACCCATCCAGATTTGTGGATGAAGGTTGGATCGTCTGGTGGACTTGAATATGATGATTACTTTTTTTATTTTCAGGAGATCTATAATAGCCAGTTGAGGGAGAGATATGGGGACGATCCTTTGACCCATCCAGATTTGTGGATGAAGGTTGGATCGTCTGGTGGACCCGATAAAAATCAGGTTTACAGGCTCTCCAACACTACGGCCTAGAACTTGCGGGCGGCCCGTAGTGTTTCAACCGTTGGGAGCTCCCAATCTATATCGAGCACCCAACCTAAGGAGTTCGTGGCCTTGCAGCAACACACGGCTCAGCTCACCGAAAAATACGACCACCTATCAGCGACGTATGCACAAATCAAAGCGGATAATGCACAACAAAAAGCGGAGCATGACCAGCTTCGCGAATTTGTCATGAACATGGCATCATAGAGTGGTGATACATTTGCCCCTCCTCCTTTTTGGCCGTATAATTAACAACCAGCCTCCTCCTCTCCAACAGCTCCACCATTATGTTAATTTGTAATGAATATTATTTAACTTTAATAGTTAATTTAAATTTTTTTAAAACACATTCAGTTTGTAATGAATATTATTTAACTTTATTTCTTTTGTTTTTGATGTGTAATAAAAATTTTATTTGCATAATTGGTTTTTATTACCATTAATTTATATAATTTTATATTATGTATTCTAAATAATTTTTTAAAAACATATTTAAAAATAATCACAGAGGGTTTTACCGATGGAATATATCCTTCGGCATTTGACAGCAGCTGCCACATTCACCGACGAATTTATAGACGGATATATTTGGTCGGTATTATGCATTCACCGACAAAATTACCGACGGACTTAAGCCGTCGGTATTTGACAGTACCTGCCACAATGACCGACGAATTTACAGACAGATATCTTCAGTCGGTATTCCAAACACTCACCGACAATTTTACCGACGGTATGTCACACTATCACTGACGGGATAAAATCCGTCGGTATATTTCAAGCGGGAAACTTTTGTTTTTGGCGCGCAATTTCCGTCTGTAAAACCATCGGCAAATGTTTTTTTTATTTTTCCGACAGATATAGCGACGGACTCTGGTATTACCAACGAAAGGAAAGCCGACGGACGCATTCCGTCAGTGAGGACGTCGGTAAAGAAATTACCGACGAACTCTTAATCACATACCGACAGAATATTTCCATCTGTAAAATTATGAAATCTTGTAGTGTAAACACAAAATCAAAGAATTAGAAGTAATCCACCCCATTTTGTTTTATAGTCTGTCTGATGACATTCTTTCTCCAGTATTTCATCAATTTGCACCATAAGAAAGGGAGGTGATGAGGAGGAAACGTTGGAACCAAAGAAAATGAGAGTTTTTGAATGAATTGACTAACCTAGCCATAAAATGATGCATGATTTTTTTGAAAAAAGTAAATATTTCTTTAATTATCTTTATTTTTTACATTTTAAAAAATTATTTTTTCTTATTTTTATTTTACTATTAAATATTATTAGGCTTTTCTAGTTTTCTTATTGGAAGAGAATATATTTTTTTTAATTTTATTTTTTTATTTAGTATAAATAGGGTTGTAATTGCTTTGCCTGATTTATAATGGAAGTGGAAGCTGTAATTTGCATTTGTAATGCAATCTGCAAGAATGTTCTATGTTGATTCCAAAACAAAAGCTTTTCAGGTCATGATTCCAGCTTTAAACACCACCGAATGAGAGGGAAAAAGAGAGAAACAACTATGTGCGCAGAAAACATTGCAATCGCCATATTTCTAAGATGTTCAGCTGGTATTTTTACCAAAGCAGTAGGTCGAGACCAATTTCAATTTCTTTTGCGCAAGTTAATTGACTTCCATGCTTCTTTAACATAAATCACGCAGCTCACATATGTAAAGTTTTTTTAGTATCAGTATTCGTTAGTGTCAAAGTAAATGATTGATTCATTGAACTGAGCTTCAAGTCTTGATGCAGCGTCATACACTTCTTGGTGCCCAGAGGCCACGGCACAGCAACGATGACGATCACTGGTACTTCCCTTAGCTCTCTGTAGTGATGACTATCCGTCAATTATGCATGTTAATTTCATCAACCAAAAAACTTCCAAGGCAAGAGTTTACCTCACTAGTGGAACATTGCTGTACCGGTAGACTGATTGTGGTGTAAAATCGTTTGCCTCAGTAGTGGAACATAGCGCGCAGTACCAGTTGACTGATTGTGGTGTTGGATAGGCAATTTCTTAAAACGAATATTTTCACATCTAGCAAGGACAGCCATTTTATAACATAACAAAGCGAGCTACTTAAAAGAGTCATCAGTGCTGATGGATTATATTTCCTTCGTTTTTGCTTCACTAATTTGTTGCTGTTTGTAAAACTAGCCAACCCTATTGACTCCATGAACACAACTCAGTTGCTTAACGAATGAAATAATGTTGCAATGTGCTTGGTTCTACTATGAAAAACTGGATTCCTTACCATTTCTATAGCTGATTTACTACCACTAAAAAAATGTTGTAGGTTCTTCTTTGCTCTTCACCCACATCCTTCATAATTCTTCTAAACCAAATAGCTTGTTGAGTACCCAAATCAATTGCAACATATTCAACTTCATAAATAATCCAGCCACTAATTGTTGCTTCTTCAAACACCGAGCAAACACTCCTAAACCAATAAAAAAAACATAGCCTGAAGTACTTCTCATATCATCAATATATCCATCTCAATCACTATCACAAAACTGAGAAATTCAATCAAATTTGATTCCATGCTCCATAATGTCTTGAATGTATCTAAGTACCTTTTTAGCAGCTCCAAGATGGAAGTGACTTGGAGATTTCATGAACCTATAAAGTAAACTTGCTACAAACATTATATTTGGCAATGTAGCTTCCAAATACAATAAATTCCCAACTAAACTTCTATTAAAAATAGCATCAATCTTTTTTCCTCCATTATCTTTCATTAGCTTTTTCATTCACCATCAAATGCACATCAACAAGTTTGCAGCCAAACATTTTGAGTATTTTTAGAATTCTTTAAACAAACTTCTTTTGACAAATGAAGACACCTATATCATCTTGTAAACCTCAATACTTAAAAAATGATGTAGCAGCCTCATATCATTCATCTCATATCTTCTCATCATTTCTTTCTTAAAGTCTTCAATCCATCTTCCATTACTCCTCATAATCACTAAATCATCAACATATAATGCAACAATAAGAACATCATTCTCTCCCTGTTTGTTCACATACAAAGTAGGCTAACTTTTGCTTCTCTCAAACCCATGTTAAATGAAGTAATTGTCAATTTGGATGTACCAAGTTCTTAGAGCTTGTTTCAACCCATATAATGCCTTCTTCAGCGAACACACCTTATCATCTTTTCCACTAACAACAAAATCTTACGGTTGCTCTACATAGACTTCTTACTTCAACTCGCTATCTAAAAAGGCTAACTTTATATCAAGTTGGTATAACAACTAGCCCTTATGAGCAATAATTGAAATGATTGCTCTAACAGTATCAAAACAAGCTACCAAAGAAAAAACTTCATTGAAATCAATTCAGAGAATTGAGAATAACCAATAGCTACCTTGAGAATAACCTTCCAAGCTATTGATGCAACCGTATTATTCGATAGTTTTACTCACATTTACCTAATAATTGGCCTATATTTTATATATAAAATGCCTTGATATTCTTTGTTTTATGTTTTGAAGGCACTTTTGGATGTAAGATTCAAAAAGAAGTAAATTGAAGATAATTAACAGATTTGACCTCCAATTGATGTTTTGTGCAGAGCTTGAGCTCTAGAGGTTGAAACAAAGTGATTCCAGTGATATTAGAAAGCTAACATCCATATCTTTCTATACATATATGGAAATAAAAATAAAAAGACAAATAGCATGGAAATCACAGCCTTCAAAGACAAATCTCGCATTCTGCCAATGTTGACCTTCGGTCATTCCGACTTGAATATATTGAGCTATAAACGTCCATTTGATCCAAACTCAATATTTTTGGATTCCTGACTCGAAGACCTACCAGACTACCAAATTTCAGAAGAAAAGGATCTCATATGAAAGAGATATGAGTTTTAGAAGATGACACATGAATTCTTCCAGCAGACAGATTTCATGAAGAAACAAGTCCACAGTACTTCTCAAAGCATCTAAACCGACATCCAAGTTTTTATTTTGGAAAATTAGCTCCTCTAAGTAAAAAGTCAAAGTTTGAAGATTTTATGCAAGACTATTTCTTCTTTTTTAGGAAAATAGTTATTAAAATACTTAAATATAAATTGTCAACTTAGAAAAGGACTACGTTATAGAAAAGGGATTAGGATTTCCTAAGATATAAAAAGAAAGAGAGAAAGGAAAGAAGGGGGCGGCCAGAAGAGAAGAAAAACGAACCCTTTTCCTCCAATAACCCGAAATCATGCGTTCTTCTTTCTTTTTTATTAGTTGTTCAATAGACATGCAAGACTAAGCTCTTTTTCTTGGTTGTAAGGACACAAAAACCTTCAGATTTCTAGAACTGTGAGATTTATTTTACCTTTTCTTTTCAGTTTATATGATGAATATGTTTGTTTTCCTATGATTATTTATTTTAATTGCTAGAGCGGACTCTAAGTTATTATTGTGAACAATATATTGCTAAGTTTGATATCAGCTATATGCCTTGTCAAATGGTATCAAATCAGGTTGGCTTTTTTTTTTTTTTATGGATAAAGATGATAGGAACTCACTCCACGATGGAGGAATGAAGGCTTTCTTAGCACTGTATAGGCTTATAAGCAAAAACTAGATTATTTGGAATAAAGGTTTAATTGTTTAGAGTAAACCATAACAGATCTAGCTCGGCTAATGGGTAACGCAAACATGAATCGTGAAGAGAAGAGAACATTGCTTGGAGACTTAACTTGAGGTAGCCAAATCCCAGACTTATTCCTGAAGATTCATTTAGACAACCATTTATCCATGTGGAAGTTTTTAGTGGAGATGAATTTGATAGGGGTGATAGAGCCTTAACATTCTAAGATAAACCACTGCAATAAACATATGATTTTGCATTAAGATAGAAATCTCGACATTCAATGAAGATCTAGACATAGAAGAATTCCTTGATTGGATCGGTGAATATGATAGGGTTAAGGAGTACTCAAGTTTCTTAAGATAGAAAAAAGGTGACACTGGTTGCATATAACTTGATAGGTGGAGCTTCTTCCTGGTGGAAACATTAGTTAGATACACGGTTAAGAGAAAAGAGACAACCTATTACATCATAGATATATATGAGGCAATTGTTGCATGGGAGATTCCTTCCTCATGACTATGAGCATTATTTGTTTTAGTGATACTAGGATTATTCACAAGGTAATAAATTTGTCAGTGAGTACACCGTTGAATTTCAAAAGCTAACAAAACATAGCAAGCTCTAAGAGACAGAGAATCAGTAGGTTGTAAGGTTTATGAGAGGGTTAAAACCAGCAATGCAACATAAGATTGGAGTACAATTATTGTTTACGCTCTTTAAGGCGAGAAATATAGAGTTAAAGGTTGAGATGCTAATGAAAAAGAGGGTTGGTAACAATATTAGATTTGACATGTATGATCTTTCTAGAAGGCAATATAATAAGACAAGTAGATTCGATCTTACTAATAAGGGGAATGCAATACAACCATCAAGGCCAACTCTAATAAGGCCCGATACTATTAGACTTTATAAGATTTTGAAAAAAACAATTTGAAATAAACAAACTGAATAACCTTTATGAGATGCTAATGATAGATAAATTGTATATATATGGAGAACCAGGACATTATTCCAATTATTATAGAAGACCGAAATTGGTTAATCTGATTGAATAACAGTATGAGCTAGAACCCTCTGACGACGAGGCCAAGCTGAGTGAATCTGATGGGGGTGATAAAGAAAAATTATATAAATATGATGATGATAATGAGAGATATACCATGTGGTTATGAAGATGTTGCTAAAACCATAACTATATGGTTAAGAAGTATAAGGGTGAGATGTATTTTGATGTGGTAGATATAGTTGCTTATAGTTTAATCTTCAATAGGCCTTGGCAATATGGTGTAGATGTTAAACACTTGGTTAGAGATAATTTGTACAAGATTATAAAAAATGATATGAATTATACTCTTATACCTTTGAAGGGAGAATTCAACCCTAAAGCTTCTAAAGTAGAGGGAAAGGCTTTCATTATAATAATTAGTTCAGAACTTGAGATGCAAACAGAGGTACGAGAAACTAGGCAGATTCATGCAATGGTTATAAAGGCATTATAATGCAAGCAGAAGCTAAGACAATAATTAAATAAAGAACACATAATATTTTAAATGGTCGAAATGACCTGCAAGTGTGAGCCCCAAATTCACAAATTTACTCTCTTTAAAAATAATGATAATGAAGTCCGCATCACTAGGAGGTTCACAAAGCTTTAAATAGACCAAAAACCTTACCTTAACTAGAAAACAAAAACTAAAATCTAAAATTAAAAAGAAAAGAAGCATAAAATCCAAAATAAGCAAGAAATATTAAAATAAGAATGAAAAACACAAAAAATTGCATAACCATGGGCCTCAATGATATTTTTTATATCTAAAGATTCACGGTTCGCGTAGCGACATGGTGGCTACTATACAGAAAATAACCTCCAAAAAATCTTGTAAACATTTAAGTGTGATTCAATAATTGGATTAAAAGTTATAACTCTTTTGAACTATTATTTTGGCTTAGCACGACCAAACCTTCTCTTGGGCTTTGACATGTCCCACTAGTCCATAAATGCTTTTGCTAGACCATCCACGTAATCTGTCTAGAGCAGATCCTCATCTAGTTATGGTAGACTCACATTTGACGACTCAGAATCACTCGTTATCAGAGGCTTGACTACATCACATTAGTGGATGAACAAGAAAAAAACAAACATTCTTGAAGCAATTAACATTTATGTTGTTGGTTAATGAGGTTCGTAGTTTCCATGGGTTAGCTACTTTCTATCACCGATTCATTTGAAATTTTAGTAATATTGTGGCTCTCATTACTAGATACATGAAGAAAGGAAAATTTGATTGGAGAGAAGAGACAAAAAATAACTTGGTTTTGATATAAGAAAAATTAAGCAATGCTCTGGTTTTGGCACTTCCAGATTTCGACAAACTGTTTAAGGTAAAATGTTATACTTATGGTGTCGAGATTGGTGGATTTCTAAGAGAAGAGACCCGTGGTATTTTTTAATGAGAAGCTAAGTGATGCTAGGTTAAAGTGGTCCACACACGAAAAATAGTTTTATGTTGTTTTTTAAACTCTTAAGAAGTGGGAGAATTATTTGATTTGTAAGGAGTTTGTATTATATTCTGAGTATGAGGCGCTAGAATTTTTATATAATAAGAGAAGAATAAGTAATGACTTGTATGTAAGTTAGGTCACTTACCTACAACGGTTTCCAATTAGAATTATGTGTCATAACTATCCTTTTTTTTTAAATAAAAATAAGAAAAAATAAAAAATAAATGTTGAAAAATAAAAGAAATACACGAAGACAAGTGACTTGGTTGGCAAGAGCAAGTGAAAGAATGATATACATGCATAAATGAGAGATGGAGGGACCAAATTGGATCTTTAACTTTGTTCAAAAACTCGATTGCACCATTGAAGCACTACCAGAAAATCGGAGAAAAGCAACGGAATTACCGACGGAAATAATTTCGTCTCCAAATCTGTCGGTATATACCGACGGATTTATTCCGTCGATATTTCCGTCGGTATATACCGACGGTTTCGCCGACGGGATATACAGTTCGTTTGGAAATATGCAACGGCGTGGTGACGTCAGGTGATTTTACCGACGGAAATTATCGAGGGATTCAAACTGAGATAGCCGTACAGTGACGTGGCACTGTCACCGACAGCATCACCGACGGAATCACCGACGGAAGTAATCCGTCGGTGATTCCGTTGGAAAAAACCATTATATGCACCCATCTGCCGACACTCTCTTCCTCTGTTTCTCCTTCTTCTTCTTTCCCATCCCACCTCTCCCCTCCCAAACTGCAGCTCCCCTCCCAAACTGCAGCCAAACACCCATCCCAAACTCTCCACTATTCTCAACACGAGCACTCAAGTTTCTTATATCTTGTACGTGGTCACAATATCCGTTTCTTGTAGATTTTATCATTTTTTTGTAAGTAAATCTATCCTTTTTAGTTTTAATATTTAATTGTGAATTTTATTGTTTTAGTATATGTATTTTGTTAACGTTTGTACTTGTTTAATTGTTATTTGTCAAAGAAACTTGTAGTATGAATGTATAATTTTGTACTTGTTTAAATGTATAATTTGTTTGTAAATTGTTGAAATTTTGTTTGAATTACACCGAATTAAATGTGTCGTTGTGATGAAATAAATAATTAATAGCTTGTTTAAGTGTCTTGTTTAATTGTTATCAATTATATTTCGAAGTTGTGATTTCTGTAAATTTATATATGTATAAATTTGTATGTATGAACGTTGATAGTTGATAATTGATAATGAATATTTAACATAAGTGTTGTTTTAGTTTGTTGGATAATGTCGGGGAAAACCAATATTTTTGTTATGTTTTATAGAGGTTCCATAAAAGTCATGGATGATCGTTCATGGATGTATCGGGACTCACCCCAAGGATTGCGGAGGATGGATTATTGTAACGGTGTCCAGGGTTTTATTAATTTCACAACATCTATTCCGAGGAATTTTACTGATGGCGGTATTAGGTGTCCATGCAGGAAGTGTAAAAATTTAAAGTTTCTGCATCAAGATGTTGTAACGATGCATCTTCTAACCAAAGGGTTCATGGAAGATTACCTGTGTTGGTATGCTCACGGAGAACTATTTGTTCCTGATGAGAGCATGGAAGAACAGGTGGTTGGGTCAACTTCTAGTGCTAGCAACATGCATGAAGTTGGAAATGAGAACAATAATCCTTACAGGAATATGGTTATGGATGCAATGAGAATGAGTGAAGGTAATGTCAGGGAATGTCCAATCGTAGAAGAAGAACCTAATGCAGATGCAGCAAGGTTTTTTGATCTGTTGAGAGATTCTGACGAACCATTATGAGATGGCTGCACGAACCATAGTAAATTATCAGCCGTAGCACAGGTGTTCACCATCAAGTCAGATCACGGGTTGAGTGAGGCCGGTTATGACAAGATTATTGAATGGGTGAGAAGCATTTTACCTGAAGGGAACAGGCTGAAAGAGAACTTCTATGCTGCCAAGTCCATGATGAAACCCCTCGGTTTAGGATACCAGAAAATTGATATATGCCCTAACTTCTGCATGTTATACTACCTTGAAAATGCTGAGATGACCGAGTGCATGACATGCGGGCATTCCCGTTACAAAACCAGAACTGGTAGAGGGAAGACTCTCGTGGCATATAAAAAACTTAGATACTTCCCAATCACACCTAGACTGCAGAGGTTATTCATGTCACCAAGGACTGCTGAGCACATGACATGGCACCAATCACACCATGCGGTTGATGGAGTGATGGTTCATCCTTCTGACGGTGAAGCCTGGAAACACTTTAACAGTATGCATCCTCCCTTTTCAGCTGAATCAAGGAACGTGCGTCTTGGGTTGTGTACAGACAGATTCAACCCATTTGGGTCATTTGCTGCTCCTTATTCTTGTTGGCCGGTCATACTGACGGTTTATAACTTGCCCCGGGGATGTGTATGAGGCCGGAGTTCATGTTTTTATCTATGGTCATACCAGGTCCGAGCAGTCCGGGGCGGAATATAGATGTTTGTCTTCATTCATTGATTGATGAGTTGACGCAGTTGTGGTCCTCTAGAGCTTTGACTTATGACATCTTGAGGAAACAAAATTTTGTTATGAGAGCGGCTTTGATATGGACTATCAATGATTTCCCAGCTTATGGAATGGTTTCTGGTTGGAGCACGCATGGAAAACTAGCATGTCCATATTGTATGGAGAACAACAAGGCATTCACGCTAACAAACGGGGGTAAAGCTTCTTTTTTTTACTGTCATCGTCGTTTCTTGCCACATAACCACAGGTACAGAAAGAACAGAAAGGATTTCTTTGTTGGCATAGTTGAAAATGATGTTGTACCCCCGCGTCTTTCCGGTGAAGAATTGTTTGATGTTGTGTCAGAGTACGGTGAAATTGTGTTTGGTCTCCAATCAGGTAAGCAGAAGTTTCCTGGTTTTGGTTTGACCCATAATTGGGTGAAGCGAAGTATATTTTGGGAGCTTCCTTACTGGAAGACCAATCTTCTCCGCCATAACCTTGACGTCATGCACATTGAAAAGAACATGTTTGAGAACATTTTCAACACCGTCATGAATGTGAAGGGGAAGACAAAGGACAACATCAAGGCTAGATTGGATGTAGTGCTGTTCTGTAACCGTAAAAATATGAAGTTGGTTTGTGATGGGTCACGGGTCGCAAAACCAAGAGCAAGCTTCGTGCTAGAGAAAAACGCACAACTACTAGTCTACAAATGGCTTAAGAGTCTGCGTTTCACCGATGGACATGCCTCGAACATATCAAGGCTGGTTAATACGGAGGAATGCAGATTGTATGGAATGAAGAGTCATGACTGCCATGTGTTTATGCAAACACTCATCCCATTAGCTTTTCGTGATGAGTGTTTGCATAAACGGAGATTAGTCATTTTTTCAGAGACATATGCTCCAGCAAGTTGAATGTTGATCACATTGAAAGGCTTGAAAAGAATATCGTCGAGACAATATACAAACGTGAGATGATATTCCCTCCATCATTTTTTGGCTCAATGGAGCATCTACCCGTACATTTACCGTTTGAGGTAAAAGTTGGAGGACCGGTCCAGTATAGATGGATGTATCTATTCGAGAGGTTAGATATTACAGTTGCTATGACATTTATAATTAAATGTTTTTTTTTTAATGTTTTTAATTGATAATTTTTTATTAATATATATATATATATATGCAGGTACTTGTTCAATCTTAAAAAAAAGGTTAAGAACAAGGCGCATGTTGAGGCGTCAATATGTGAGGCGTATATTGTTGAGGATATCTCAACATTTATCTCATACTATTTCGAACCTCATTTGAGAACGAGGATAAACCGTGTTCCACGGCATGATGATGGTGGTGAAGTGCATTCAAGTGGGAACTTGTCAATATTCTCCAATCCTGGACGACCCACACCTAAAAATGCCGTGAGGGGAAGATATTTGTCTGAAATAGAGTTCAGAGAAGCACACAATTATGTCCTATTTAACTGTGATGAGCTTAGACCTTTTATTAAGTAAGTGGATGTTCGACTTAAACTTTGTCAAGAGTGTACTATTTATGTTTTGTGATACCATACACTCATATACTTTGGAACAACCTTGCAGGCAACATCGACGATACTTACTGTCCAATAACTCACAGCTGACCAAATCCCAGATCTTTCAATTACAAGATGAACAATTTGCCACATGGTTTAGAACACATGTAAGTCCTATCACAAACTCATTATCTCTTGCAATGTAATTAATTGTAGTCAATGTTACATAATATCCGTTTATTGATTATTGTTGTATTTAATTTACAAGCTAGGTTTATCAAATGGGAGGTAGTGCTGCTATTTAACTGTCTTTACTATGTCTGGGCCCTGAAAGAAAAGTCAAGTGCTATAATGGATATTTTGTCAATGGATATGTCTTTCATACTGAAGAATACGGGCATGGAAGAAAGACATACAACAGCGGTGTTTGTATTAAGGGATCGACTTCTAGTGAGTTTGAAGTTGACTACTACAGTAAATTGGAAGAGGTCATCGAACTGCAATATCATAGCGAGCAAAATAGAGTGTTTTTATTCAAATGCTATTAGTATGACACAACTGACAGAGGAATCAGAGTAGATCCTCACTATGTTCTCGTTGAAATCAATTCAAAAGCTAGATACCGCAACGTAAACGACGTCTTTGTTTTCGCAAAGCAATGCCAACAAGTTTATTACACATACACCCCTTCCTTTAGAAAGGACAGATCAAGAGTTGATTGGTTATCCGTTTTAAAAACAAAACCCAAGGGTCGTGTCGAGGTTGTTCAGGATGAGAACGAAGACACAAGTGCGATAGATGAAGTCTTTCAAGCTAGTGAGTTGGTTGAACCATACCGAGTTGCTCCGTCGATTGACTTAGAAGAAAATTTGAATTTTCATGTTTTCAACGATAGTCTTGTTGATGTTGACGCAGAGGAGTTGAATGTTGTTCTGAGCTGTACTAGTGGAAAAAAGAATGTTGTTGAAGAAGATGATAACGAAATTGAAGAGTGCGATGAAGCTGATGATAACAATTCAATAGAGGACGAAGATGAAAATTCCGACTAACTAAACATGTTATAAAGCCTTATTTTTATAATGTAATAATTTGAAACATGAAATATTTATTCTTCTTTAAGGGTCAGCCTTTGTTATTGTGTTGTGTGTGTTGTAAGATTGCAATTCAAGATTTTTTGAGAGGGTTACATTAAAAAAATAAGAAAAATTTACCTTTTCACCGACGGATATACCGACAGAATATAAACCGTCGGTATTTCATAGTGAGTTGCAAAAAAATTACGGGATTTTGCCACATTCACCGACGGATTTCCGACTGAATTTCTGACGTCCAATACCGATGAAATGACCGACGGGTTGTCGCACGCATGTCTGACACGTGTCCGTCTGCACTATTACCGATGGGGATTCCGACGGATCGAAAAGTTTGGCGGGATTTCCAAACTTTTTTGGTGTGAATTTCAATTAATTTCCGATGGAATTACCGACGGAAATTAATTGCACCGACAGCAATTAATTTCCGTCGGAAATATTGCTTTACCGCCCATCCCCCCCCACTTTGTTCATTTTCTCCTCTTCTCCCTTTCTCTTCTCCTCTTCTCCTCTTCTCCCTTTCTCTTCTCCCTTGCTCTTCTTCTCTCATTTATATT
Organism: Populus simonii; assembly: GCA_007827005.2. Lineage (NCBI taxonomy): Eukaryota > Viridiplantae > Streptophyta > Magnoliopsida > Malpighiales > Salicaceae > Populus > Populus simonii. The sequence goes on along the minus strand of VJNQ02000359.1, from coordinate 209,841 downwards.
TAGCTTTTAGAAGGATTTTATTGTTTTGGTGGTAGTTTTAAAAGGTATGTATTTTTTTTTCTTATCTTTGTATTTTTTTTATTTTAATTATGATTATTTTTTTTGGTGTTCTTTGTTTTGTATATTGTTTGTAGATAAAATCTTAAATTCAACACATTATTAAGGTAAGCATTTTTTATTCCCAAATTTAATTTGAATTGATATAATGTTTTTTAGTTTTGTGTATTGTTTGTTTTGTGTTTATGTTGTGTGTTGTGTAGTGTTTTTTAGTTTTTTTAATTTTATTTATTAATTTTAGTTTTTTAGTTTTGATATTATTGTTTGTATTGCTATAATTGTTATTGTTGAATTTATGTTAAAAATGTTAATTTATATATATAGAATTGCATTTAATTAGTTTATCTTAATTTAGGATATTATTGTTTGTATTGCTATAATTGTTATTGTTGAATTTATGTTAAAAATGTTAATTTATAAATATAATTGTTATTGTTGATTTATTTTAAAAATGTTAATTTATATATATAGCATTGCATTTAATTAGTTTATCTTAATTTAGGATATTATTGTTTGTCAATATAATTGTTATTGTTGAATTTATGTTAAAAATGTAATATTAATCCGTAAATTTGAATGTATGACTTAAATCTAATGTTTGTAACTCTAAGTACCAATTTAACAATGAATGTTCATAGTTGTAATTCTTTATGATGTTATTGAATAAAATGTTGTGTTGATGATGATGAGTTGGGTTGAGATCCAGGATGATTGGATCGGGATGTGAAATAAAATTGGAAATGTAATATGATTTTGTTGACAACTTGGGACCCCCCAGTACAGGGGAGACTCTGTCGATTTTTTTTTTAAATAATTGAAGTTAATTATGTAATTATTCGTATACATTTGTGTAGATTCGTAGAATGAAATCTACAGCACGTCGTCAGAAGACGGTTGCAGCTAGTTCTTCTAGCAGCGAGGAGGACGTATCCTTAGGTGCTGATCACGGCGAGGAATCTGCGCCAACTTGTGATGCTGCCTCTTCTAGCGCGGTTTCACAGCGCAGAAGCGGTGTGCCTTCACAGCGGGGTCAATTCACCCGCAAGTACCAGGCACAATGGAAGGATGACCTCTCAATGTAAGTTTGTTTAGGTTTTAGTTTTTTTTTATATACTTATAACATAATTTATGAACAACTAATTAATATTAATTACTACTTTTATTTAATTTCAGGTTCACAAACATTGAGGCTGCAAGGACTATAACATTGGTGTTTAAATCGTCGATGGAGATTCCATTGTTTCAATGGAGCCAAGTTTCCAAACATCCTGAGTGGAAACCTAATATCGATGCATGGTTTAAGCGATTTCAGGTCGGTGTTAATTTTTAATAAATGATTTTTATAATTGTATATCTTGTACTATTTTTATTTTATATGAATTATTTATATACACAGAACAAATTTGAGTGGGATAGGGCGGACAACAATGTTGTGAGGACGGTATGGGAGAATCACGCGGCAACTAGGTAACATCGAAAATAATATTTATTTTTGTTTTATAATTTTATGTTTTAAATTCTAATTTGTTACTATGGAAGTAGGTTGCGTGATTTTTGGTATGACACCCAAAAAAAATCAAAAAGACATGCGAGGGATAACGGTCTTGAAGGATGGAATAAGGTGGCGGTTTGCACGAATTCAAACCGCCATTCATCTCGGGGGAAATATGGACGGCATATATTGAGCACGTGACCTTAGAGCGGTTCTCACGGCGCTCACAGTCCAGCGTCGACAACCGGAACCGGCAAATTTATGGTTCGGTGACCACGCACACTGGCAGATCCGTCCCATTCAGCGCATATGCAAAGCGGATGGTAAGATTAATTTTAATGAAATATATCGTTAATTAATTTGTCGTTCCTTATAATATATTTAACTTTCAACCTATTTTTTCCTTACAGGCTGCGTCTCTTGGACGTGAACCGAGTCCAATGGAGCTGTTTCTAAAGACGCATGTGCGGAGTCAAGACCGCCAAAAGGGGGTGCAGCAGTTCGTGGACAACCGTGCTCAGCACTTCGTGGTATGTTCGTTCATTCATTTTATTTTGTAAGTTATTATTTTCTTGAATTGCATCTTGAATTGCATTTGATGATTTTTTTACCAATGGAATTTTCAGGAGACCTATAATAGCCGGTTGAGGGAGAGATATGGGGACAATCCGTCGACCCATCCAGATTTCGATCCAGATTTGTTGATGGAGGCGGGATCGTCTGGTGGACCCGATAAAAATAGGGTCTACGGGCTCTCCAACACTACGGCTGACAACTTGTGTTCGACTCGTAGTGTCTCAACTGTTGGAAGCTCTCCATCAGTATCGAACACCCAGTCTGAGGAGTTCATTGCATTGAAACAACAATATCAACAACTCTCGACGAATTATGATGAGCTCCGTCAAATAGTCATGGAGATGAGATCAAAGATGGGTGACGATACTTGTGCAGCTTCTTTTTGGCCGTATGGTCCCGGGAACAACCAGCCTCCTCCTCCTCCTCCGCCTCCGCCTCCTCCTCTAGCTCCGCCGCTATTCTCGTTTAATTTTGCTTTTTAAACACATTAAATTTGTAATGAATATTATTTAACATTACTTTTACATTATTAATGTTTAATGCATTTCTATTTGTTTATTAAGGTTTTTTACAATTAATAATTTATTTTTTTTATATATTTTAAATACCTACCGACGGATATACCGACGGATAATATCTGTCGGTATTACACAAAGAGTTGCAAAAAATTACTAGCCATGCCATAATTACCGACGGATTTTCTGTCGGTAATGCCGTCGGTACTTATCCTTGAAATTACCGACGGATTTATTCCGTCGGTAATGTTCCCGCGGGAAACTTTTTTTTTGGCGCGCGCGTATCCGTCTGTAAACCGTCGGTGTTTCCGTCGGTAGGTGGTTTTTTTATTTGCGACAGAATTAGCGACGGAAATGGGATTTACCGACGACTGTTTTACCGACGGACGTGTTCCGTCGGTGAGTCCGTCGGTATTATTTTCACCGACGGATTTCATTACTGTCACCGACGGAAGTAGTCCGTCGGTAAAACTGGATAATATTGTAGTGAAGGATCTAAATGTGAAAAGCAGTGCAAATTAAAGGTTAACTTAAAAAATTGAATGAATTTGCATAAAAATAATTCTAAGGACTTAGTTAGATTTTTAGTAGGCTAATTTGATTTAATCATAGGTATAATTAAAGGTTTAATTAAGTTTATAAATTAATTTAGGCTGAAATTAAAATAATTAATTAAGTTCAAGGACTTAATTAGACTTTTAATGGGTCAAATTAATTCTATTAATGACTTAATTCGTGAAAATTAAGTTTGGAAGATTAATTTGGGTTTAATTGATAAGATTTAATTTTTACAAGCTTAATTGGATGAAATAAGGGGTGAAATTACAAAAAAATAAAAGTTCAGGGGTCAAATACGAGCCAAATCGAAGAATCTCAAAATCAAGGACCAAAGTGCAAAAGGCATGAAAGTTCAGGGACTGAAATCAATCAAAACAGTGTATGAATTTAAATGTTTTTCCTCTTTGATCTTCATTTTTTTTTTCCGTTTTGGGTCATGTTTATGAGTTTCGGTCTTTGGGTCAGGAAGCCTAGCTTATGTGGCTAGGCTGAGCCCATTTTTCAATAAAGTAGTGTTTGGCATGATCAATTTTTATCAAAGAAAAAACACAATATGTAAACCCCAGGTGTTAATTCAGCATAAATTTAAAGGAAAAAATGAACGATGTACACATTTTGATATATAATGATATAAAAATTGATCCAAAATCATCGTTTGTAATGTTGGTTAAGAAATTTAAACACGGTACAACTCAAGAGTGCCATAACATTTCTAAAGGAAGTGTATAAGGAAATTAAGCAAATAAAATATGAAAATTGGGGATTTGATACTTGTAGTAAGGGAAGGGATATGGACCTTTGAAATTCAAAAAAATGGTTAGCAAATAAATTTTTTAAATAGAAGTGCGAAAAATGCTAGAAAAATAAAAAAATTCAAAATGTGAATTAAATTTAAACATAAGTGATTTATGAGGAAAAAAAGGTACTGACGTATAAATTAATGAATTTCGACATTGCTTGTTGAAAATCTATATTAAAAATATACCGGGACGACGGAAATAATACACGATAACTATAAAAAATATTATTTGAAGGGAAATAGTGGGAATTTTACAAATTGTTACCTATATAAGGCTTGTTGCAGCCGGCCATGGAGAATAAAGAAGGAAGAGAGGGAAAAAACTCCATTTTATTTAAAAATTCTTGAGAAAATCTAGAGAAATACAAGGAAAAAGAAAAGAGTTAGTGACACTAAATGATTTAGACAACAAAATCCTTTAGATTTAAAGTGTTTAGAGAAGAAATTTGGGGATAGAGTGAGGAGAAAGTGGTGGCAACAATAAGCAAGGAAGAAGAGGTGGAAATCGTTGATTGGCTAGCAATTAGAGCCTAGATTATTTTTTGATAAGGAGTCCCAACATCTATTTAACAAGTTCTTACAATAATTGCTAAATTTTCATTGAATTTTTCATCAAGTTGAGATTAGGATTCATGATGAATATTGGGGAGAATGAGAAATTGCATTGAATTGATGTTTGTGACATAGAATAAAGTTGAAATGAGTTGAAATAACAAGAAATTTTGAAAAACAAATTTAGCTCCTAAGGAAGTGCGGCCGGCCATTGATGTTTGTGGTCATTTATCTGTCTTTTTTATATGCACATGTAACTTTAGAATCATAAAAAGGCTGAAAAAAAAGGAATTTCATAGTAACTAACCACTCTATAAATAAATAAATAAATATGTCTAGTTGTGATTTTTTCATTGGACTGCATGAAAAAAATTATAATTTAATTTTTTTTTATATCTGTCTTAATTTAATTAAGAATATCCTGCTTCTATTAGAGTCCTATCCTAGTTTTAAATTATTTTTTTAAAAATATTTTATGGTTATACTCCAAATTGGAATTAAACTAGAATAGAAAAAAAAAATCAAACTATAAAAAAGTATTTATGTTAATTGTAGTATGAAGAAAACTACAAAAGATAAAAGAATAGGTTATTTATTAGGATCAATTATTTATGTGATTGAGAACATTTTAGATTTCATTAGGATAAATTATTTATTTATAATTTAATAAAATAATTTGGTTATTTATAATTTAATAAATTATTTGGTTATAATTTGAAAAGGGGGCCTTATTATGTACTAATAAATCATATTATATGAAAAGAAAGGGTGCATTGTCCGGATCAGAGCTAAGAAAGAAAATTGAGAAACGCAATTTATGAGCTATACAAAATGAAAACGACAGAAAAATTAACAGTAAACCTATGGAGAATCCTAAGCATATTACCAGCACTAGCTAATCCAAGTAGCTCCTTCTACAATCTACTTGTAAATTTTTTGTTGAAGCCTATGGAGAGAAGTAAAAATGAGAAGTTAACTTGCCATAAATTGAAAATAAACCAAACTTGAATTGAAATTCTTTGTTGTGGCTTAGAAAAAAGCAGGGATAATTTTAGACCGTCTCAATTGAAGGATTTTGGTGGGTGAGGGCCAGGGAAAACAATAGAGGAAGGAAGGATTTTAGGTTGCTGGTGTGGCTATTGTCTTTTTAACTAGGGATTTATATCTCTTATGGAAAAAGACAACATTTTCCTTATATATATAAAACCATTTATCTTTAAAGCTTTTTTACTCCTCACTTTGTGCAAAAAAACTCACTTCAATAAGCCTCACAGGATTTCAACAACACCATCTTTTTTAGGTGCACTCGTAAACAATGTTCTACATATACAAATGAATTATACTTAATGTCTTTCTACAAGGATTGAAATTAAGCTCTAGATTATGAGGAAAACAAAAAGGAATAAAGCTTAAAAAACCAGAAGATTTAAGATGCTAAATATGTGAAGAAGAATGTCAAATTTTGTAGAAAAATCTATCCAAACAGTGCAGAAAAACCAACCTGAAAACACTCTTCTTCAATCCCTTTTATAGACAATTTTAGGAACCAAAAACTGATAAAATTCTCTTATTAGCTTTGATTACCCTCCATAAAATTTCAATTAAACATAAATATTTGTAGCTTTAAATTTACATATCTTTTGAGCTGAAAAAACTGTTCAGATCTATAAAAATTCTTCTAGAAAAAAACTAATCATTTTACCATTCATGGACTGGACCAATAATTCTTTAAGGGCCAGACCCAAGTTCAAATCTAAGTTGGGATAAAATAATGTTTTGTAGTGCAAAAAATTATTTTACAATACACTCAAGTCTAAGCTTCAATCTAGCCAAGCTGAGAGCCCAGTTTGCTTAAGTCCATACTCACTAAAAGCTTGAGTTGTATTTGTATTTGGGTTAATTTTTAACTTCTCAACTTTCCTTTTTGTTTTTTCACTGAAAAATGTTAATAATTTCCTACAAAGTAACCTTGCCATGGAAAACATTCAGCAGAGTTTTTAGGAGCACACGATCACAAACATCAAGACCACGCAAAACAAGCACACAAGTTTTCATAAGAATAAAAAATACAAGTAATCTATCTTGCCTCTAACACTGAAACTGAGCATATGTTTGCCGAATGTGGTTTGCTCTCGCTCGATGAATAGCTTGCTTCAACAAGATCCCTTTCAGTGAAGAATCCTGGTTGTTTAGGCTGAGGCAATCCATCTTCATTACCCAACATCAAAACCACATATGACATGTTTGGTCTATCTTCTGGATTTTCTTGCACGCACAACAGCCCCACGTGAATTGAACGTAGCACTTCAGACAAATAGGGTGTTTCACCTTCTGATCCCGCAGCCAGTTCCAGAGGCCTGCCTTGTTTGAACAGTCTCCAAGCCTGATAAACAAAACCATGCTGTCAATAAATAACACATTGAAGATTTAAAGTGTTCAGGTCTCATTAAACATGTGCAGGCATCTGGTTTCTGAAAAAAGTACTCAAGAATATATTGAAATTAAAGATAATAAGTAACATAGCTTTGACCCCTACATGCCCAATAAGGTTGAGGTGGTGATCTGGATGACGGAATCCTCTGTTCCTATAGCCACCCACTATCTCTAGCACCAATACTCCAAAGCTGAAGACGTCTGATTTTAGCGAGTAGAGCCCATAATTTGCGTACTCTGGAGATATGTAACCACTGCATGTATTCATAGAATTTTAAGTTCCATTTGCAGACTATGAAGATAAAATGCGTATGATGGAGATGAAGACACTCACTACGTTCCAGCCACTTTATTAGTATTGGCTTCAGTTTCATTTTCTCCGAAACTTCTAGCGAGGCCAAAGTCTGAGATTTTTGGATTCATTTCGTAATCCAACAAAATATTGCTGGTTTTCAGATCTCTGTGGATTATTCTTAGTCTCGAATCTTGGTGAAGATAAAGGAGTCCTCGAGCAATCCCGTTGATGATGTTGTAGCGCTTAGGCCAATCTAGTAGCAAGCTTCGAGTTTCATCTGCCCAAGTCAATCCATTACATCTCTTATCAGATTCATAAATGTTGGTGAAGGAACAACAAAAAAGGAGATGATGAGTTACGATCAGTGAATTTTGAGTTACAATTACATATACATATATGGCAGAATTTGTCAGCATGAAAGTGGAGAAATCTTCCCCTACAAAACAACCTTCCGAAGGGCTTTGAACGATGCTCAATAGATGGCGAAACAATTGATGTCAAATCCATTTTGGAAGCTCAATAGTGCTAAATTTGAAACATTGGAATAACTTTTTGAAAAGTTTTGTGAGATCCATACCAAAAATATAGAAGTCCAAGCTTTTGTTAGGCAAAAGCTCGTAGACCAACATATTTTCATCTCTTTCAATGCAGCATCCAAGAAGCCTCACTAGATTCCGGTGCTGAAGTTTCACGATATGTTTGACTTCATTTTTGAACTCATCAAGTCCTTGTCGTGAATTCTTAGAGAGCCTCTTGACAGCTATTTCTCGTCCATCTGTTAATGTTCCCTGTAAATAATTACTCAGCATCATAAGCAAATCATGCGTTGTCTGCTGAATTCCTAGAGAATTTCATGCAGCTTGTATCTGTTCAGGAATTCTTTCCAATCAGTCATCCTTTTATGCTAAAAAAAGGTTGGTTCTGTAGTGGAACAATTTCAATACCACAGAACTCCATTGGTGCCTGGAGTTTGTACCATGAAAACTCAGAAGCTATATTGCACGACTGTTTATGGATAATTATTACCTTATAAACAGGTCCGAAACCCCCTTGTCCTAGTTTATTGGATACAGAAAAGTTATTTGTTGCACAAGCCAACGCATCCACGTTAAAGAAGGGTATTTCTAGTTCTTCCTTCAAGTCCTTGTTATTTGATCTTCTCTGCAAATTACCTGTCATTTTTCCTGTCAGCATAACTGTTATGCTTGTTGAAAAAATAGAAAGAAAGACGAAAATCAAATTATTTGATCTCTATTTGCTGCTAAACTCAAGATTTTTATAGCATCAAACACAACGGGGATTGGAACAACTTACAGTCATACCTTACATTACTGAAAATCAAATTTAATTTTTTTTTAAAAAAAAAAACCCAATCTTGTTATCTAATGGTCCAGGACTGGTGCAATAGGAATACGTTACCATACCCAATCTTGTATGGTGTGAATACTGTTAAACAATACATTTATTTTTGTTTTATTTATTAAGGGTAGAATAATATTTTCACTTTAACCTATATATAATCTCTTTTTATTTAGGTTAACTCAAGCACTTTATAATAAACAGATTAATGAGAATTCCAACCTCCTTCTCTTTTATGTTCGTTTTTATTTTATTTTAATCTGAATTAACTTAACATGGTATTAGAGCTGATTTTATGGAACAAGGCTTAATCCTAATTTTTTTTCTGAAGTGATATTTTATCTTCCGCTTCTGCAAAATCCGGTATTTTATCTTTCCTTCAACTTCTGCAATTTAATATTTGCGTTCAGTTTCTGCAATTTGTGTTGTGTTTTGGAGTAATCGTATAATTTCAAGAAGATATTTGTTTTGCTTCTGCGATATCTATTCAGTTTCTGCAATCTGGTACTTTGTCTTTCATTGCTTTTGCGTTCTGGTTTTGTTTGTTAATTATAGCCACCGAAAGAGATGATTCGCTTCAGTCTGTGAGTGTGAGGTTGAATGGAAAGAATTATTCGTACTGGAGTTATGTAATGAGAAATGTTCTTAAGAGTAAGAAGATGCGGGGATATGTTAGTGGAACTTATGTGATACCCAAGAATACTAAGGAAGGGGATGTTGTTTTGATAGATACATGGGAAGCAAACAATGCAAATATTATTACTTGGATCAACAATTCTGTTGAGCATTCCATAGGTATGCAGTTGGTGAAGTATGAGACAACAAAGGAGGTTTGAGATCATCTGCAAAGGTTATTCACGGAATCAATTTTTGCAAAGCAATATTAGTTAGAGAATGACATACGAGCTCTTCATCAGAAGAATATGAGTATTTAGGAGTTTTATTCTATTATGACAGATCTTTGGATTCAATTAGCTCTTACAAAATCGACAGAATTAAAGGCATATGGTGCCTATATTGAGCGTAGAGAGCACCAACGATTGTTACAGTTTTTAACAGCACTTCAAAATGATTTTGAATGACTTAGAGGTTCAATTCTGCATCGTTCTCCATTGCCTCTATTGACTCTGTTGTTAGTGAGTTATTGAATGGAGAAATACGTCTTTAGTCTTATTCTAAAAAGAGAATTCTTTCTGCTTTAAATCCTTTTGTACTAGCAGTACCCTCTAAGCCATTCTCTAATCATCATAATAAGCCTTACACAAGAGTTGGCTTCGATTAGTGCAGTTTCTATAAGCAGAAAAGTCATTGGAAGGCCTAGTGTCCCAAGTTGAGACAACAGAATCAAGTTTGGAAGCATAACAGTCAGTCACCATCTAATACTTATAGACCACTTCAGGGTTATAAGCCACCACACCACAATATTCCAGTAGTAACTTCATCAGGCTCTATCACCGATCTTAGTACTCTAGCTAAACAATTTCAAAAGTTTCTCTCCTTACAGCCATAAGCAATGTTCGCTTCTCCTTCCATAGGTCAGTTGCCTCATAGTTTCTCAAGTATGTCATGTTCTGAATGGGTCTTAGATTCTGGTGCTTCACATCATAGGTCTCTAGATTCTTCATCTTTTACCTTTGTGTCCCCTTCGCCTTCCATTCCTGTTATGACTGTTGATGGCACTCACATGCCCTTAGCAGGTGTTGGTTCTATTATCACACCTCGCTTGTCTTTCCCTAATGTTTATCTTATTCCGAAACTCAAATTGAATCTTGCTTTCGTTGGTCAATTATGTGATTCTGATGTTTATTTAGTCATTTCTTCTTCTTCTTCTTGTTGTGTATAGGATCTGCAATCTCTGAAGTTGATTGGGACAGGCCGTAGGGAGATTGAACTATATATTTTAGACGAGTTAAAAGTGTCAATTGTTGCTACTACTACTACTACTACTACTGTTGATTTGTCTTCTTTTCGTTTGAGTTCTTCATCTTCTAGTTTTTATTTATGGCATTCTCATCTAGGTCATGTTTTGTTTTCTCGTTTGAGATTTTTGGCATCCACAAGAGCTTTAGGAAATTTACAAACTTGTGATATTTTTTATTGTATTGGATGTAAACTGGAAAAATTTTTCGCTTTACCTTTTATTTGAAGTATTTTTATTTCTTTTTCATATTTGACTTGATTCATTCTAATGTATGTGGACCTTCTCCTATTACCATAAAAGGAGGGTCTCGATATTATGTTTCATTTATTGATGATCATACTCGTTATTATTGGGTTTATTTAATGAAACATCGTTTTGAATTCTTTGAGATATATACTGTAACAGCCCGACCCAACATGCTGTATCTTGTCCGCTTTGGGCCTTACCGCCCTCACGGTTTTGTTCCTGGTGACGCGAGCCCACTTCTGAGCCTGACTCCCCAAAACGCGTACAACATGTTAGCAACAAGCACTACTAATAAGGCCAGTTACCAAACCCTCACCCGCCGATGTGGGATATTACAATCCACCCCCCTAGGAGTCCGACGACTCCATCGGCACAACCGGACAGCCAGTGAGGTCGGCTCTGATACCAAATGTAACAGCCTGGCCCAATATGTTGTATATTATCTACTTTAGGCCTTACCGCCCTCATGGTTTTGTTCCTGGTGACGCGAGCCCACTTCTGAGCCTGACGCCCCAAAACGCGTACAACATGTTAGCAACCAGCACTACTAATAAGGCCAGTAACCAAACCCTCACCTGCCGATGTGGGATATTACACATATTGTCGAAACTGCTCGTTCTCTATTGTTGTCTGCTTCTGTTCCTAGTGAGTTTTGGGAAGAAGCTGTCCTTACTGCTGTAAGTTTGATTTATACCATTTCATTGTCTCATAGTTTGGGTTTGTCTCCTTTTGAAAAGTTATATGGGTGTGTCCCTGATTATTCCTCATTTAGAGTTTTTATTGTATTTGTTTTGTTCTTCGTCCTCATGTAAAATGCAGTAAATTGTCCTCTTGATCTGCTTTTTGTGTCTTTCTAGGTTATGGTGAAGGTAAAAAGAGGTCTCGTTGTTTTGGCCCAATAACTCAGAAACTTTATGTGTCTCCTCATGTTGTCTTTCTCGAGCATATACCTTTCTTTTCTATTCCACCCATTACTCATAACCTGACTAGACCTGATCTTATTCGTATAGATCCTTTTTTAAGGATTCTGATAGTTTATCATCTCAGGTTCCTAGTACATCTAGTACCTCAGACACTTCTCTCCATGTTCAACCAATTTGTACTCATAATTCTGCAAGTATTGACACTTTACTCTCCAGTACACCTGAAGCTCCATTCTTATCTGCAACTCCTTAAGCTTTATCTGAGATTATGGATCCACCTCTACGTCAATCCATATGCATTCGTAAGTCCACAAAACTACTAGATTTTGTTTATTCTTGTTGTTCTTCATCATTTACTTCCTTTTTAGCTTCTATTCATTGTCTATCTGATCTCTCTTCCTATAAAGAGGCAATTCTTGATCTCTTTGGCAGTAGGCTATGGATGAGGAACTTTCTGCTTTGCATAAGACAGATACTTGGGATCTGGTTCCTCTACCTCCTGGTAAGAGTGTTGTTGGTTGTCGTTGGGTGTATAAGATCAAGACTAATTTTGATGGGTTTATTGAGTGATATAAAGCTAGGTTGGTTGTAAAGACATACTCTCAACAATATGGTATGGATTATAAGGAGATGTTTGCCCTTATTGCGAAAATGACTGCTATTCATACTTTTATTGTAGTAGCTTCGATTCGTCAGTGGCATATCTCTCAACTTGATGTTAAAAATGCCTTCTTGCATGGAGATCTTCAAGAAAAAATTTATATGGCGCCCCCTCCTGGTGTTTCACATGAATTTGGGTATGTTTGTAAGCTTAAGAAAGCATTATATGGTCTCAAACAAGCACCTCGTGCTTGGTTTGAGAAATTCTCTGTTATGATCTCGTCTCTTAGATTTGTTTTTAGTAGTCATGATTCTGCTCTTTTTATTAAGTTCATTGATACAAGTCGTATCATTCTATCTTCATATGTTGATGACATGATTATTACTAGTGATGATATTGATGGTATTTCAGTTTTGAGGACAGAGGTAGTTAGACAATTTGAAATGAAGGATTTGGGTTATATTCGATATTTCTTGGGTATTGAGGTAGCTTCCTCACCCAGAAGTTATCTTCTTTCTTAGTCAAAATATGTTGCAGATATTCTTGAGCGGGCTAGACTTACTGATAACAAGACTGTAGATACTCCCATTGAGGTTAATAAAAGGTATTCTTCTTCTGATGGTTTACCTTTGACAGATCCTACTTTATACCGTACTATTGTTGGGAGCTTGGTATATCTCACCATTACTCGTCTAGATATTACATATGTTGTTCATATTGTTAGTCAGTTTGTTTCTTCTCCTACTATTGTTCACTAGGCAGCTGTTCTTTGTATTTTACGATATCTTCAGGGTACAGTCTTTCGAAGTCTTTTATTTCCATCCACCTCTTCCTTGGAGTTGCGTGCATACTCTGATGCTGATCATGGTAGTGATCCCACAGATCGCAAGTCTGTTATCGGTTTCTATATCTTTCTAGGTGATTCTCTTATTTCTTGGAAGAGCAAGAAACAGTCTATTGTTTCTATCCTCAACCGAAGCAGAATATCGTGCTATGGCATCTACAACCAACACTACAACATTATCCAGTTTTACCGACGGACTAATTCCGTCGGCAACAGAAATGCAATCCGTCGGTAACAATAATACCGACGGCTTCACCGACGGAAAACGTCCGTCGGTACAACAGTCGTCGGTAAATCCCAATTCCGTCGCTAATTCCATCGCAAATAAAAAAAACCGGCTACCAACGGAAACACCGACGGTTTACAGACGGATATACACGCGCGCAAAAAAAAATTTCCCGCGGGAACATTACCGACGGAATAAATCCGTCGGTAATTTCAAGGGTAATTACCGACGGCATTACCGACGGATTTTCCGTCGGTAATTATGGCATGGCTGGTAATTTTGTTGCAACTCTCTGTGAAATACCGACGGATATTATCCGTCGGTGATGCCGTCGGTAAAAATGGCATGGATGGTAATTATTCGGCAACTCTCTGTTGAATACCGACGGATAGTATCCGTCGGTATATCCGTCGGTAAGTATTTAAAATATAAAAAAAAAAATAATTTTTAATTGTAAAAAACCTTAATAAACAAATAGAAATGCATTAAACATTAAAAATGTAAAAGTAATGTTAAATAATATTCATTACAAATTTAATGTGTTTAAAAAACAAAATTAAACTAGAATAGCGGCGGAGCTGGAGGAGGAGGCGGAGGAGGAGGAGGCTGGTTGTTCCCGGGACCATACGGCCAAAAGGAAGCGGCACAAGTATCGTCACCCATCTTTGATCTCATCTCCATGACTATTTGACGGAGCTCATCATAATTCGTCGAGAGTTGTTGATATTGTTGTTTCAACGCAATGAACTCCTCAGACTGGGTGTTCGATACTGATGGAGAGCTTCCAACTGTTGAGACACTACGAGTCGAACGCAAGTTGTCAGCCGTAGTGTTGGAGAGCCCGTAGACCCTATTTTTATCGGGTCCACCAGACAATCCCGCCTCCATCCACAAATCTGGATCGAAATCTGGATGGGTCGACGGATTGTCCCCATATCTCTCCCTCAACCGGCTATTATAGGTCTCCTGAAAATTCCATCGGTAAAAAAATCATCAAATGCAATTCAAGATGCAATTCAAGAAAATAATAACTTACAAAATAAAATGAATGGACGAACATACCACGAAGTGCTGAGCACGGTTGTCCACGAACTGCTGCACCCCCTTTTGGCGGTCTTGACTCCGCACATGCGTCTCTAGAAACAGCTCCATTGGACTCGGTTCACGTCCAAGAGACGCAGCCTGTAAGGAAAAAATAGATTGAAAGTTAAATATATTATAAGGAACGACAAATTAATTAACGATATATTTCATTAAAATTAATCTTACCATCCGCTTTGCAGGTGCGCTGAATGGGACGGATCCGCCAGTGTGCGTGGTCACCGAACCATGAATTTGCCGGTTCCGGTTGTCGGCGCCGGACTGTGAGCGCCGTGAGAACCGCTCTGAGGTCACGTGCTCAATATATGTCGTCCATATTTCCCCTGAGATGAATGGCGGTTTGAATTCCTGCCAAACCGCCACCTCATTCCATCCTTCAAGACCGATATCCCTCGCATGTCTTTTTGATTTTTTTTGGGTGTCATACCAAAAATCACGCAACCTACTTCCATAGTAACAAATTAGAATTTAAAAAATAAAATTATAAAACAAAAATAAATATTATTTTTGATGTTACCTAGTTGCCGCGTGATTCTCCCACACCCTCCTCACAACATTGTTGTCCGCCCTATCCCACTCAAATTTGTTCTGTGTATATAAATAATTCATATAAAATAAAAATAGTACAAGATATAAAATTATAAAAATCATTTATTAAATTCAAGCTGGAAATTAAAAATTAACACCGACCTGAAATCGCTTAAACCATGCATCGATATTAGGTTTCCACTCAGGATGTTTGGAAACCTGGCTCCATTGAAACAATGGAATCTCCATCAACGATTTAAACGCCAATGTTATAGTCCTTGCAGCCTCAATGTTTGTGAACCTGAAATTAAATAAAAGTAGTAATGAATATTAATTAGTTGTTCATAAATTATGTTATAAGTATATAAAATAAAAACTAAAACCTAAACAAACTTACATTGAGAGGTCATCCTTCCATTGTGCCTGGTACTTGCGGGTAAATTGACCCCGCTGTGAAGGCACACCGCTTCTGCGCTGTGAAACCGCGCTAGAAGAGGCAGCATCACAAGTTGGCGTAGATTCCTCGCCGTGATCAGCACCTAAGGATACATCCTCCTCGCTGCTAGAAGAACTAGCTGCAACCGTCTTCTGACGACATGCTGTAGATTTCATTCTACGCATCTACACAAATGTATACGAATAATTACATAATTAACTTCGATTATTTAAAAAAATTCGACAGAGTCTCCCCTGTACTGGGGGGTCCCAAGTTGTCGACAAAATCATATTACACTTCCAATTTTATTTCACATCCCGATCCAATCATCCTGGATCTCAACCCAACTCATCATCATCAACACAACATTTTTCTCAATAACATCATATAGAATTACAACTATGAACATTCATTGTTAAATTGGTACTTAGAGTTACAAACATTAGATTAAAGTAATTAAAAGCAATTCTATATATATAAATTAACATTTTTAAAATAAATCAACAATAACAATTATATATATAAATTAACATTTTTAACATAAATTCAACATTAACAATTATACCAATACACACAATAATATCCTAAATTAAGATAAACTAATTAAAAGCAATTCTATATATATAAATTAACATTTTTAAAATAAATCAACAATAACAATTATATATATAAATTAACATTTTTAACATAAATTCAACAATAACAATTATACCAATACACACAATAATATCCTAAATTAAGATAAACTAATTAAAAGCAATTCTATATATATAAATTAACATTTTTAAAATAAATCAACAATAACAATTATATATATAAATTAACATTTTAACATAAATTCAACAATAACAATTATACCAATACAAACAATAATATCAAAACTAAAAAACTAAAATTAATAAATAAAATTAAAAAACTAAAAAACACTACACAACACACAACATAAACACAAAACTAAAAAACATTATATCAATTCAAAATAAATTTGGGGAATATTGACAAGTTCCCACTTGAATGCACTTCACCACCATCATCATGCCGTGGAACACGGTTTATCCTCGTTCTCAAATGAGGTTCGAAATAGTATGAGATAAATGTTGAGATCTCCTCAACAATATACGCCTCACATATTGACGCCTCAACATGCGCCTTGTTCTTAACCTTTTTTTTAAGATTGAACAAGTACCTGCATATATATTAATAAAAAATTATCAATTAAAAACATTAAAATAAAAATAAAAACATTTAATTATAAATGTCATAGCAACTGTAATATCTAACCTCTCGAATGGATACATCCATCTGTACTGGACCGGTCCTCCAACTTTTACCTCAAACGGTAAATGTACGGGTAGATGCTCCATTGAGTCAAAAAATGATGGAGGGAATATCATCTCAAGTTTGCATATTGTCTCGACGATATTCTTTTCAAGCCTTTCAATGTGATCAACATTCAACTTGCTAGAGCATATGTCTCTGAAGAAATGACTAATCTCCGTTAGTGCATCCCATATCCCCTTTGGCAACAAATCACGAAAAGCTAATGGGATGAGTGTTTGCATAAACACATGGCAGTCATGACTCTTCATTCCATATAATCTACATTCCTCCATATTAACCAGCCTTGATATGTTCGAGGCATGTCCATCGGGGAAACGCAAACTCTTAAGCCATTTGTAGACTAGTAGTTGTGCGTTTTTCTCTAGCACGAAGCTTGCTCTTGGTTTTGCGACCCGTGACCCATCACAAACCAACTCCATATTTTTACGGTTACAAAACAGCGCTACATCCAATCTAGCCTTGATGTTGTCCTTTGTCTTCCCCTTCACATCCATGACGGTGTTGAAAATGTTCTCAAACACGTTCTTTTCAATGTGCATGACGTCAAGGTTATGGCGGAGAAGATTGGTCTTCCAATAAGGAAGCTCCCAAAATATACTTCGCTTCACCCAATTATGGGTCAAACCACAACCAGGAAACTTCTGCTTACCTGATTGGAGACCAAACACAATTTCACCGTACTCTGACACAACATCAAACAATTCTTCACCGGAAAGACGCGGGGGTGCAACATCATTTTCAACTCTGCCAACAAAGAAATCCTTTCTGTTCTTTCTGTACCTGTGGTTATGTGGCAAGAAACGACGGTGACAGTCAAAAAAAGAAGCTTTACCCCCGTTTGTTAGCGTGAATGCCTTGTTGTTCTCCATACAATATGGACATGCTAGCTTTCCATGCGTGCTCCAACCAGAAACCATTCCATAAGCTGGGAAATCATTGATAGTCCACATCAAAGCCACTCTCATAACAAAATTTTGTTTCCTCGAGATGTCATAAGTCAAAGCTCCAGAGGACCACAACTGCGTCAACTCATCAATCAACGGACGAAGACAAACATCTATATTCCGCCCCGGACTGCTCGGACCTGGTATGACCATAGATAAAAACATGAACTCCGGCCTCATACACATCCCCGGTGGCAAGTTATAAACCGTCAGTATGACCGGCCAACAAGAATAAGGAGCAGCAAATGACCCGAAGGGGTTGAATCCGTCTGTACACAACCCAAGACGCACGTTCCTTGATTCAGCTGAAAAGGGAGGATGCATACTGTTAAAGTGTTTCCAGGCTTCACCGTCAGAAGGATGAACCATCACTCCATCAACCGCATGGTGTGATTGGTGCCATGTCATGTGCTCAGCAGTCCTTGGTGACATGAATAACCTCTGCAGTCTAGGTGTGATTGGGAAGTATCTAAGTTTTTTATATGCCACGAGAGTCTTCCCTCTACCAGTTCTGGGTTTGTAACGGGAATGCCCGCATGTCATGCACTCGGTCATCTCAGCATTTTCAAGGTAGTATAACATGCAGAAGTTAGGGCATATATCAATTTTCTGGTATCCTAAACCGAGGGGTTTCATCATGGACTTGGCAGCATAGAAGTTCTCTTTCAGCCTGTTCCCTTCAGGTAAAATGCTTCTCGCCCATTCAATAATCTTGTCATAACCGGCCTCACTCAACCCGTGATCTGACTTGATGGTGAACACCTGTGCTACGGCTGATAATTTACTATGGTTCGTGCAACCATCCCATAATGGTTCGTTAGAATCTCTCAACAGATCAAAAAACCTTGCTGCATCTGCATTAGGTTCTTCTTCTACGATTGGACATTCCCTGACATTACCTTCACTCATTCTCATTGCATCCATAACCATATTCCTGTAAGGATTACTGTTCTCATTTCCAACTTCATGCATGTTGCTAGCACTAGAAGTTGACCCAACCACCTGTTCTTCCATGCTCTCATCAGGAACAAATAGTTCTCCGTGAGCATACCAACACATGTAATCTTCCATGAACCCTTTGGTTAGAAGATGCATGGTTACAACATCTTGATGCAGAAACTTTAAATTTTTACACTTCCTGCATGGACACCTAATACCGCCATCAGTAAAATTCCTCGGAATAGATGTTGCGAAATTAATAAAACCCTGGACACCGTTACAATAATCCATCCTCCGCAATCCTTGGGGTGAGTCCCGATACATCCATGAACGATCATCCATAACTTCTATTGAACCTCTATAAAACATAACAAAAATATTGGTTTTCCCCGACATTATCCAACAAACTAAAACAACACTTATGTTAAATATTCATTATCAATTATCAACTATCAACGTTCATACATACAAATTTATACATATATAAATTTACAGAAATCACAACTTCCAAATATAATTGATAACAATTAAACAAGACACTTAAACAAGCTATTAATTATTTATTTCATCACAACGACACATTTAATTCGGTGTATTCAAACAAAATTTCAACAATTTACAAACAAATATAATTTGATAAAATCTAAACAAACTATAACAACTACAAAAATATTATACAATATTCATACTACAAGTTTCTTTGATAAATAACAATTAAACAAGTACAAACGTTAACAAAATACATATACAAAAACAATAAAATTCACAATTAAATATTAAAACTAAAAAGGATAGATTTACTTACAAAAAAATGATAAAATCTACAAGAAACGGATATTGTGACCACGTACAAGATATAAGAAACCGGAGTGCTCGTGTTGAGAATAGTGGAGAGTTTGGGATGGGTGTTTGGCTGCAGTTTGGGAGGGGAGAGGTGGGATGGGAAAGAAGAAGAAGGAGAAACAGAGGAAGAGAGTGTCGACAGATGGGTCATATAATCACTTTTTTCCGACGGAATCACCGACGGATTACTTCCGTCGGTGATTCCGTCGGTGATGCCGTCGGTGACTGAGCCACGTTACTGTACGGCCATCTCAGTTTGAATCCCTCGGTAATTTCCGTCGGTAAAATCGCCTGACGTCACCGCGCCGTTGCATTTTTCCAGACGAACTGTATACCCCGTCGGTAAATCTGTCGGTATATACCGACGGAATTACCTACGGAAAAATTCCGTCGGTATATACCGACAGATTTTGAGACGGAATTATTTCCGTCGGTAATTTATACCGACGGAAATATTCCGTCGGTAATTCCGTTGCTTTTCTCCGGTTTTCTGGTAGTGCAAGGAGATTGTTTTGTTACGTTGGTTACTTGTTGATATGGAAGTTTTCCATTCTCATCCTACTTCTATGTATTGTGAAAACTAGAGTTCTATTCAGATTGCTCACAACTCGGTTTTTCATGAGCGAACTAAGCACATTGAGAACGATTGTCATCTTACTCGTCATCATCTCAAGCATGACTCCATTACTTTGCTTTTTGTTCCTTCTTCCTTGCATATTGTAGATTTCTTTACCAAGTCGCATTCCATCTCTCATTTTCGTTTTCTAGTTGGCAAACTCTCGATGCTTGTAGTTGTCGCATCGTGAGTTTGAGGGGAGATGTTAAATAATACATTTACTTATGTTTTATTTATTAAGGGTAGAATAATATTTTCAGTTTAACCTATATATAATCTCTTTGTATTTAGGTTAACTTAAGCACTTTAGAACAAACAGATTAATGAGAATTCCAGTCTCCTTCTCTTTTATGTTCGTTTTTATTTTGTTTTAATCTAAATTAATTTAACAAACTGTTTTTCTGCTGCTTCTTTTTCCAAACATACAAGACCAAGCATAAGCCAACGAACAGAATCCCAGTAGACAACACAGAGCTTACTATGATCATTTTCTTCACTTTGGATTTGGTATTAGCCTTTGCAGAGCCACCGTTATCTATAACATGGTACAGAAAAACTGGTGTTAAAAAGAGGAAATGCCAATATGGCTGGAAAGTTTTCTTTGGCCATATGTCATTCAATTTCAGCTTTCTACTCATTTGTTATAGAACAGTATCATTTTGGGTAGGAGAAAACCAATCCATCATGTTACCATCACCAAGTCATGACTAATCTAGCTGTGTATAAGGGAAAATTAATAGCTTGGTTTGGATACGCTCAGAGACTAAAATAGAAGGAAACTCTGTTGCTGATAGCCTTGCAAGGAAAGTATCCTTTTTCCAATAGCTTGCTAGTTTTCTATCTGAATATATTTCGATTTAATAATGAAAAAAAACGACTTCTCTAATCTGAGGAAAAATTCATACCTAGTTCTGATGCAGCCATCCGTATAAAAATGTCTTGCTCGTTTTGAAGGAAAGTTCTCATATCAATCAAATCATTGAACCAAAGCAAGCAACCACTTCCTCCATCCCTGATGTCCAAGTTTGTATACGCAGTACAGCTGCAGTTCTTCAAGCATGTGTTCTTGCACTCCTCCAGGTTCATACTCCTGTTGAACCATGATTTTCTTGTCTCCGGCATCTTCAAACCTCTGAGCTTCCGAAACCCATCTCTGGAACAATTTAGTGCTGTCTTTCTAACGCAACCGCTTGACCAATCTGTCTTGTCCCAGTCTCTTGGAACTTTTGGTACAAATCCGTTCAAGCAATTACACACTGGAGAGTTGTTAATGCTACAGATACCATTTGCGCCACAGAGTGCATAACGCTCACAATTATCTGTATTTCCTGTTTCATAAAGAAACCAACTTTGAGTTTGCTCGATCCAGAGGAGGTGCTGGATATCACCACTCTGACTTAAGACGACCCTCCAATTCCTTGAGTTATTAAGAAGATTTTCTCTGAAAAATATCTCCTTATCATTAAAAACAAATTCAAATGTGTACACTGGATTTGGTTTTAACCGAGGCAAGCCACTGAACCTCAGACCATTCCATGGCCCACCTCGATACTTCACATTTGAATCTTCCAACACTGCATACTCCGGATATCCATCAGGAATAAGGATTATTGAAATATTACCTCTGGAAGGATCATCTGGTGACTTCCATGATGTCAAGTGCCAGTCCATGCCAGTTATTATATTCCGTCCTACCTTCATGCCCGGTAATAGTGTGTTGCCTGGATAATCAGAACTCTGCCACAAGGAATTCTCCATGTTATTATCACCCTCCTCTTTCACAACAAGGTTTCCTGAATCCAAAAGCTGCGCAACTGGATTCCTAGCAGGTGTTGATGTGTTGGAAGACCAAATGATGCTTCCACTACGATTGAGAAGAACAAGAAGTCCTTGGTTTGTAAGCCTTACAACACCTGATGAATCGTTAAGTGGAGTTTCTCTGTTGGCAACCCAAACTGCTGTCTGGACAGATATTTTGCCATACCATATCCCCAAGTATCGGTTTTTGGATTTCCCGGGGCTGAAAAATCCTAATTCATATGTCCCACCAGCTGAAACTATAGTGTCTCCATCTCTAATGAACTGCGCTGTGTTTATGGTGTATGTAGGTGTGGCTGTTCTTACAATCAGAAATGAAATGAAGCAGAAAACAAGCATGAGGATGCAATCCATTGCTTCTCTCGTGTTTCTTCGTTATATTACAAAATGGCTGGCCTTGCTAGATTTGAAAATATTCGTCTCAAGGTATTGCCTATTTAACATCACAATTAGTCTACGGAGAGAGCTAGCAATGCTACGCTACATAGGTAAACGCATCTCTTTTCCATTGCTTGAGTTCGTTGAAAATTATAGCTACCCAATCTTGAAAATCTAGTGGAATCATGGAAGTGGCATACCACCAGACTATCCTCGGTGCTTCCATCCACCAATCAAGGTCATTGTATGCATTGATGATTATATAATAATGATCACAATTGCTATAAATATATCAGCAACTCTTAACAGAATAACAAAAAATTCAAACATTTTTATTGTTAAATAAATATAACAATATCAATAACACATAGAAAATTTTATATCATATTAATAATAATAGATTGCATTGCAGTTTAAAGTTAAACACGTTACAAATATCAAACTAAGTATATTAGTATAAATAATTTAATAGTGAAATTAAAAATGACAAGACATGCCAAAATAATAATAATAAAATATATTTTGAGTGAAAAGTTGAGTCAATAAATCTAAAGAAAGTTAATGTGATTGTCTGAAAAGGGGGCCTTATTATATACTAATAAATCATATTATATGAAATGAAAAGGTGCATTGTCCGGATAAGAGCTAAGAAAGAAAATTGAGAAACGCAATTTATAAGCTATACAAAATGAAAACAACAGAAAAATTAACAGTAAACCCGTGGAATGATGAATTCATGTACCAGAAGAATCCTAAGCATATTACCAGCACTGGCTAATCCAACTATCCGCTCCTTCTACAATCTACTTGTAAATTTTTTGTTGAAGCCTATGGAGAGAAGTAAAAATGAGAAGTTAACTTGCCATAAATTGAAAATAAACCAAACATGAATTGAAATTCTTTGTTGTGGCTTAGAAAAAAGCAGGGATAATTTTAGACCGTCTCAATTGAAGGATTTTGGTGGGTGAGGGCCAGGGAAAACAATAGAGGAAGGAAGGATTTTAGGTTGCTGGTGTGGCTATTGTCTTTTTAACTAGGGATTTATATCTCTAATGGAAAGCGACAAAATTTTCTTAAAAAAAAAAAACTAAAGTTGGGTCTAGTTATAAAATCTTAAGACTTTTGCAGGGGTTTTGGCCCTAACTAAACTCCCTCGGCTCCACCTCTATTTGTGAGAAGTTGGTCACTTATATGCAAACCATACAATTCTCGAAAAGACAAAAAATCAGATTTGAAAGTGTGACATAGAGATAACCTTGAATCTACACTCCAACACTATTGAAATCTGATACCCCCACCCAATGAATGACAATTCACGAATAAAAAGTATAGGATGACATCATGAAGACAATTGTTCTTTGATAAGTCGAATCAATTCTTTAAAGAATTAAAGTATGAGAGAAAACTCACCCTCACACACTCATGAAGAGAGATGAGGCAATCTAAATTATTATTAACTAGGGATTTATATCTTTAATGGAAAACGACAACGTTTTCCTTATAAAAAAAAGGAGTTCGGTCTGGTTATAAAATCTTAAGACTTTTTGATGCAAACCTCGTGATCACGCAACTCACACACAAAGACACCAATTCCTGGAAAGCCAAGTGAATCAGGTTTGATAGGAGTGTGACACAAAGATAACTTGTACCTAGACACCAACACTATTGGAAATGGAAAACCCCTATCCAATGAATATTGATTCGCAAACGAGAAGTATTAGGATGATGCCACAAAGCCAGTTGTTCTTCGATAAGTCATTTTCAGTTCTATAGAGAACCAAGGAACGAAGATTATCCCACCAACACACAACAAGTGCGGCAAAGAAGTTTATTGATCTGAAAATTGCGTAACCTTACATGTTTGGTTATGCCTTTATTTATGCTAACTCTAGACTTAAAGAAACCCTAATGGACCCCCCCTTAGGTGGACTTATATGAAACCCACTTACAATTGATCCAAATAAGTAATAATAACCCAAAAACTAAGAACAAAATAATAAAGATAATAAAAATCTGAAAATTACCTTCCTAAATATGCTAGAATCAGATTTGTCACCCTTAAGAAGTCCCAAATAAACTAGGAGAAATCTGATTTGAAAAATTTGTGTTGCTGCCCCCTTTGATGTCCTTGTTTAGGTTGAATTTCCTTGTTTAACTTGGACAAATAAGAAAACAAATTTCCTCCTTTGTTGCTGATTTAATTACTTTCCATCCTAGGTTAGGAAAAGAATTAAATAATCCTCCCTTCTTTAGGAACAAGATCTGGCCAACTTCCTTACTTAATTAGGAGAATAAATTGCTGGCTTTCTATCCTTGTAGCATTAGGAAAAAAACAAGCCTAAGAAGGATGGTATGGGGCCGGACACATCAGCCCCTTGTTCCACACAAATTGGGCTTTTCTTGGACCTGAATTAGATGAATTAAAGGCTGTCCTTCATGCTCCTTAAATTTCCCAAGCCTTCTAGGTCCATCTTGCTCCATATGTTCTGAACAAGCCCATTCAATGCTTCTTTAAGCTTCTTTGCCCTGGCTCTTGTATATGGTGTCAGGAGGTGTGGCTGTTCTTACAATCAGAAATGAAATGAAGCAGAAAACAAGCATGGGGATGCAATCCATTGCTGCTCTCACTTTGTCAATGGAATGAAGAGTCATGACTGCCATGTGTTTATGCAAACACTCATCCCATTAGCTTTTCGTGATTTGTTGCCAAAGGGGATATGGGATGCACTAACAGATATCAGTCATTTCTTCAGAGATATATGCTCCAGTAAGTTGAATGTTGATCACATTGAAAGGCTTGAAACAAATATCGTCGAGACAATATACAAACTTGAGATGATATTCCCTCCATCATTTTTTGACTCAATGAAGCATCTACCCGTACATTTACCGTTTGAGGTAAAAGTTGGAGGACCGGTCCAGTACAGATGGATGTACCCATTCGAGAGGTTAGATATTACAGGAGCTATGCAATTCATAATTAAATGTTTTTTTTATTTTTTTAATTGATAATTTTTTATTAATTCTATATATTTATATATGCAGGTACTTGTTCAATCTTAAAAAAAAAGGGTTAAGAACAAAGCGCATATTGAGGCGTCAATATGTGAGGCTTATATTGTTGAGAAGATCTCAACATTTATCTCATATTATTTCGAACCTCATTTGAAAACGAAGATCAACCGTGTTCCACGGCATGATGATGGTGGTGAAGTGTCTTCAAGTGGGAACTTGTCAATATTCTCCAATCCTGGACGACCCACACCTAAAAATGTCGTGAGGGGAAGATATTTGTCTGAAATAGAGTTCAGACAAGCACACAATTATGTTCTATTTAACTGTGATGAGCTGAGACCTTTTATTAAGTAAGTAGATGTTCGACTTAAACTTTGTCAAGAGTGTACTATTTATGTTTTGTGATACCATAAACTCATAATTTGGAACAACCTTGCAGGCAACATCGACGATACTTACTGTCCAATAACTCACAGCTGACCGAATCCTAGATCTTTCAATTATAAGATGAACAATTTGCCACATGGTTTAGAACACATGTAATTCTTATCACAAACTCATTATCTCTTGCAATGTAATTAATTGTACGTCAATATTACATAATATCCGTTTATTGATTATTGTTGTATTTAATTTACAAGGTTTATCAAATGGGAGGTAGTGCTGCTATTTCACTGTCTTTACTAAGCCTGGGCCCTAAAAGAAAAGTCAAGTGCTATGACGGGTATTTTGTCAATGGATATGTCTTTCATACTGAAGAATACGGGCATGGAAGAAAGACATACAACAGCGGTGTTTGTATTAAGGGATTGACTTCTAGTGAGTTTGAAGTTGACTACTACAGTAGATTGGAAGAGGTCATCGAACTGCAATATCATAGCGAGCAAAATAGTGTTTTTATTCAAATGCTATTGATATGACACAACTGACAAAGGAATCAGAGTAGATCCTTACTATGGTCTCGTTGAAATCAACTCAAAAGCTAGACACCGCAACGTAAACGACGTCTTTGTTTTCGCAAAGCAATGCCAACAAGTTTATTACACTTACACCCCTTCCTTTAGAAAGGACCGATCAAGAGTTGATTGGTTATCCGTTTTAAAACAAAACCCAAGGGTCGTGTCGAGGTTGTTCAGGATGAGAACGAAGACACAAGTGGGATAGATGAAGTCTTTCAAGCTAGTGAGTTGGTTGAACCATACCGAGTTGCTCCTTTGATTGACTTAGAAGAAAATTCGAATTTTTGTGTTTTCAATGATAGTCTTGTTGATGTTGACGGAGAGAAGTTGAATGCTGTTTTGAGCTCTACTAGTGGAAAAGAGAATGTTGTTGGAGAAGATGATAACCACATTAAAGAGTGCGATGAAGCTGATGATAACAATTCAATTGAGGACGAAGATGAAAATTTTGACTAACTAAACATGTTGTAAAGCCTTATTTTTGTAATGTAATATTTTGGAACATGAAATATTTATTCTTCTTTAATTGTCAACTCTTGTTATTGTGCTGTGTGTGCTGTAAGTTTGCAATTCAAGATTTTGTAAAGGGGATACACAAAAAATAAGAAATATTGACGGTTTCACTGACGGCTACACCGACGGACTGCAACCCGTCGGTATTTCACAAAGAGTTGAAAAAATTTTACGTGATTGTGCCACAATCACCGACGGACATACCGACGGACTGCAACCCGTCGGTATTTCACAGAGAGTTGAAAAACATTTACGGGATTGTGCCACAATCATCGACGGCGTCACCGACATATATCACTGACGGTTTACACACATCCCGAAGCGCACGCATGTCAGAGGCATGGTCAATCGGCACAATTACCGATGGATCGAAAAGTCTGGCGGGATTTTCAAAATTTTTTGGTGCGAATATCAATTAATTACCGACGGTATTACCGATGGAATTTAATGCCACTGACAACAATAAATGTCCGTCGGTAATACCATCGGAAAAATTGATATATAAAACCCCCCTCCCCCATTTGGTTCATTTTTTCCCTCAGCTCTTCATCTCCATTTCTCTTCTCCTCTCTGTTTCTATTTATTTTTTGGAAGAGATTTTATTGTTTTGGTGGTAGTTTTAAACATATTAAAAGGTATGTATTCTTTTTTCTTTATCTTTGTATTGTTTTTATTTTAATTATGATTTTTTTTGGTGTTCTTTGTTTTGTGTATTGTTTGTAGATAAAATCTTAAAATCAACACACTATTAAGGTAAGCATTTTTTATTCCTAAATTTATTTTGAATTGATGTAGTGTTTTTTAGTTTTGTGTATTGTTTGTTTTGTGTTTAGGTTGTTTTGTATAGTGTTTTTTAGTTTTTTCATTTTATTTATTAATTTTATGATATTATTGTTTGTATTGCCATAATTGTTATTGTTGAATTTATGTTTTAAATGTTAATTAATATATAGAATTAAATTTAATTAGTTTATCTTAATTTAGGATATTATTGTTTGTATTGCTATAATTGTCATTATTGCATTTATGTTTTAAATATTAATTGAAATATAGAATTAAATTTAATTAGTTTATCTTAATTTTAGGATATTATTGTTTGTTATGTTGTTTATTATTTTTATTAATTTTAATTGTTATTTATGAATTTGTATTGATTTTAGTTGAAAATATATAGATGTTGAATTTCTATAGATGTTAGGTTGTATATGTTAGGTTGTATAGAGTTGATTTTGCAATATTTGTAGGTATAAAACTGTGGGTAGTCTCTAATATAGGGGAGCTGCTGTCGAATTTTTTTAAATGATTGAATTTCTATAGATGTTAGGTTGTATATATGATGTTGCTGGAGTCAATTGGTTTGTGGTTATTGTAAAGATTTGCAGGTTTGAAAACTGTGGGTAGTCTTTAGTATAGGGGAGATGTTGCTGATTGTTTTTTAAATAATCGAAGTTAATTATGTAATTATTCGTATAAATTTGTGTAGATGTGTAGAATGAAATCTACAGCACGTCGTCAGCAGACGGTTGTAGCTAGTTCTTCTAGCAGCGAGGAGGACGTATCCTTAGGTGCTGATCACGGCGAGGAATCTGCGCCAACTTGTGATGCTGCCTCTTCTAGCGCGGTTTCACAACGCAGAGGCGGTGTGCCTTCACAGCGGGGTCAATTCACCCGCAAGTACCAGGCACAATGGAAGGATGACCTCTCAATGTAAGTTTGTTTAGGTTTTAGTTTTTTTTTTATACTTATAACATAATTTATGAACAACTAATTAATATTATTAATTTTATTTAATTTCAGGTTCACAAACATTGAGGCTGCAAGGGCTATAACATTGGTGTTTAAATCGTCGATATAGATTCCATTGTTTCAATGGAGCCAGGTTTCCAGACATCCTGAGTGGAAAACTAATATCGATACATGGTTCAAGCGATTTCAGGTCAGTGTTAACTTTTAATTTCCAACTTATTTTTAATAAATTATTTTTATAATTTTATATATTGTACTATTTTTATTTTAAATGAATTATTTATATACACAGAACAAATTTGAGTGGGATAGGGTGAACAACAATGTTGTGAGGAGGGTATGAGAGAATCACGCGGCAACTAGGTAACATCGAAAATAATATTTATTTTTGTTTTATAATTTTATGTTCTAAATTCTAATTTGTTACTATAGAAATAGGTTGCATGATTTTTGGTATGACACCCAAAACAAATCAAAAAGACATGCGAGGGATAACGGTCTTGAAGGATGGAATGAGGTGGCGGTTTGATGGGAATTCAAATCGCCATTCATCTCAGGGGACATATGGACGACATATATTGAGCACGTGACCTCATAGCGGTTCTCACGGCGCTCACAGTCCGGCGCCAACAACCGGAACCGGCAAATTCATGGTTCGGTGACCACGCACACTGGCGGATCCGTCCCATTCAGCGCACATGCAAAGCGGATGGTAAGATTATTTTTAATAAAATATATCGTTAATTAATTTGTCGTTCCTTATAATATATTTAACTTGCAACCTATTTTTTCCTTACAGGCTGCGTCTCTTGGACGTGAGCCGAGTTCAATAGAGCTATTTGTAGAGACGCATGTGCGGAGTCAAGACCGCCAAAAAGGGGTGCAACAGTTCGTGGACAACCGTGCTCAACACTTCGTGGTATGTTCGTTCATTCATTTTATTTTGTAAATTATTATTTTCTTGAATTGAATATGATGATTTTTAAAAAAAAATTCAGGAGACCTATAATAGCCGATTGAGGAAGAGATATGGGACAATCCTTCGACCCATCCAAATTTTGATCCAGATTTGTGGATGGAGGTGGGATCGTCTGGTGGACCCGAAAAATATCAGGTCTGCAGGTTCTCCAACACTACGGCCAAAAACTTGCGGTCGGCCCGTAGTGTCTCAACCGTTGGGAGCTCTCCATCAGTATCGAGCACCCAGTCTGAGGAGGTCATTGCCTTGAAACAACAATAACAACAACTCTCGACGAATTATGATCTGCTCCTTCAAATGGTCATGGAGATGAGATCAAAGATGGTTGATGATACATGTGCAGCACTTTTTTGGTCGTACGGTCCCGGGAACAACCATCCTCCTCCTCCTCCTCCAGCTCCGCCGCTATTCTAGTTTAATTTTGTTTATTAAACACATTAAATTTGTAATAAACATTTGGATGAATATTACTTAACATTATTTTTATATTTTTAATGTTTAATCTAATTTTATTTGTTTATTAAGCTTTTTTACTATTAATAAATTTTTTTTATATATATTTTAAATACCTACCGACGGCTTTACCGACGGATAACTTCCATCGGTATTTCACCGAGAGTTGCCAAACAATTACCACCCATGCCATAATTATCGACGGAATATTTCCATCGATGTTTCTCATAACTGTTACCGACGGACTATCCGTCGGTACTTACCGTTGAAAATTCAAATGGGTGTAGTCCGTCGGTAATGTAATCGCGGGAAAAAAATAAATTGCCGCGCGTATCCGTCTGTAAGACCGTTGGTGTTCCATCGGTGGGTGGTTTTTTTATTTGCGACAGAATTAGCGATGGAAAGGGGAATTACCGACAATTAGTATACTGACAGACAAAGGCCGTCAGTGAGACCGTCGGTAATAATTTCACCGACGGAGTTCATGCCTTACACCGATGGAATTATTCCATCGGTAAAACTGTTTAATGCTGTAGTGCGATATGTATCAATTAACTCATGATTTTGGAAGACATTATCTCTCGTAGTTACTTTATCATTACCATCTTGAACAACTTGGACATGAAGGAGATTTAGTTTTCACTACGGATAACCAATCAACTATAAAACGATCCTTTCTAAATGAAGGAGTTTATGTATAATAAACTTGTGTCCATTGCTTGGCAAAAAAAAAAAAAAACACATCGTCGACGTTACGAAGTATAGCCTCTGTATTAATTTCAACCAAACCATGGTGGCGATCTACTCTTATTCCTCTATCGATGGTATCATACCAATAATATTTGAATAAAAAGATTTTATTTAGCTCGCTATGATATTTCAGTTAAATAACCTCTTCTAACTTTCCATAATAATCAGCTTCAAACTCATTAAAAGTTGATCCCTTAACATAAACTCCATTATTATAGGTCTTTCTATCTTGACCATACTTTTCAGTATAAAGGACATATTCGTTGATGAAATACCTGTTGTAGCACTTGACTTTTCTTTTAAGACCCAAACAAAGTAAATTCAAATTATCATTAGCATTCTCTCCCAATTGATAAACCCAATACATGATTATAATCATTAACAGTTAAAGAGAAATATTTAATGAAATTATGTTTTAATAGAAACATTCTATCCCATATGGAAATTTTTTCATCTTTTAATTGGAAAATTTGAGATTCAGTCATATGTGAATTTTGAGATAGTAGAAATTGGCGATGTAGCCTACGATGAATTTTCAATCTATTAGTTTATGAGAGTATAAGAGAAAAAATATTTAAAAATAACATGTTAATATTATACTTACTAAATAAAAGGTCTCAATTTATCGCAGTTAAATAGCATAAAATTATATACATGTCTATATTCAATTTTTATCAAGTATTTTTGTAAAACCCCTGGGCGAAAAATTATAAATTGACTAGTTTCATGTAAAACAAAAAGAAAGTTTTTTTGTAACTCTCAATCGGGTTATCAAAAAATTCTGAAATTTTGCGTGGAGCCTTCTAATATGATTCCTTAGCTTGGGTTAAAATTTCAGAAGTTTTAGAGAAATTCAGAAATTTGACGAAAAATCACAATTTAACTAGTTTAATGTTATTGAACGTAATTTTAAATGCGATGATCAGAGTGAGCTGAAATTTTATGAGGAACCTTAAAATATATTGAATAAAATCTGGTTAAAGTTTTAGGATGAACAGAGCTCGGTAGTGCTAGCAAAGAATAAGGACCGTCAAATGGAAGCAAAAAGACTCATTAAGGGTAAAATGGTAATTTTCCATTAAAAATAAAACAAGGCAGCCCCTTTTCTGTTATGAACTGCCGACTAGGCAGTAACAAATGTGAAAAGAAAAAAAAAAGAGAGAGAAGAACGTGAGAAATTAAGAGAAAAACAAGAAAAAGTGAGAGAGAGCTTTGAAACTTGTAAGATTGAAAGACTTGGAACATTAAATTAAGGAAGAATCAAGTGAAGGAAGATATAAGAAAGGTGAGGAGGGCTAGCCACACTAGGAGGAGAAGAAAAGTTGGGAGAACTTAGATTGGTAAACATGAAAAGTTTAGATTCTTACTTGAATGAAGTGTTTTTGGGTTTATTTGAGTAAGTTATCAAACAATGACAATTAAATTTGATTTAATTTCTCATAATCTTGAATTTTTTAAATTAGGGTTCTTATGAGAATTTGAGGATTTTGAGAAAAATAGTAAACATGATGGAATTGAGGTAGAATAGTATATAAATAGTGAATGTAAGTAGTAATTAAGAAAGAAATTGAATAATTTTGAAGAAAAGAACTTGTAATTAAGGATGAGGAAATATAGGAATGAGGTTTTGATTGTTTTATGTTTGAGAAATGATGTTCTTTATCTTAAAAGAAGAAAATTGATTAAAACTATATGTTGAAAATGAGGTGACAAATGAATGAAAATTTTGGTGTAAACCCCAATTAAATAAAAGATATTACGTGCTTCAAATTTAGGCACGTAGGAGAAATAATAATGGATTAATAATGTAGTGCAATCTGATTGATTCAGGAGTTGTACCGGGAGCAGGGCATCAGGCAGGAGGAGTTGGGCCATCACGGGCAGACGGAAGGTGATTCATCACTTTCTTTTAAAATTCAAAGTTTCATTATTAGTTATGAGTTGTTTATGACATGTTGATATGGAAGAAGTAGAAGAAGAAATTGTTGGTATTATAATTGGGATGTCGGGTAGTTAGTATGGAATTACTGGTTAGTATGAATTACTGGTTGGTTAGTATGAATTACCGGTTAGTATAAAATTACCGATTTGTATGGAATTACCGGTTATATTGGCTATTGATAGAGAATAGTCAGATGTTGGGTAATTCGTATGGAATTATTGGTTTGATTGTTGGCTATTTAAGAGGGTTAGTCAGGTTTGAGGTAAAATTATGAATTACTAAATTAAAAATTAAGCAATGAGTGTTGGTTACAGAGGTCCTATAAGTATAGGATTAATAAATTATGAATGGGTTATTAATGTTGATATATAGTAAGTTGGTAATGAAAGATAATTTGATATATTTTGAAGACTTGTGAACATAATAGCTTTATCATCTTTAATGTGTTATCTTCCTTATTTCTTATTAATGTTATGTATACAGGTTTTTCACGAGGTGATGCGGAGCGTTTAATATGGGCTTTGTGTTTTAATCTGTTTATTTTGTGGGATGTAATATATTTGCTTTATATGTAATTTGTATTATATGTAGATTGTAATATATGTATCATGAAGATGTTTGTTTTTGGTACTTATACATTTAAAATGTATGAGTAAGGAACTAATATTATTAAACTATTCAAAAAGAATATTTAGTAATTATAATCATGCATGTTTAAAAGATGGATGCATGTTAATGTAATAATTAGTTCAATATGAATCTTTTGAGTTTATAATTGTTTGTAGTTAATGTGTTAGTTGTTGATGATGTAAGGTTGAGAAAATACAATGAAGTATAGTTATGTAAAATATTATTTGATGAGATGAGATATGATGCAGGATGGTTGGATCAAAGTAGAAGTTTTGAGTATTGTGATTAAATGAAGTCTAGTCGATAACTTGGTAACATCAGAAAACAAAGGAATCTCATAATCTTAGACATACTATTCAATACTTGACATTAGTAAAATGTTTGAGATTTCATGACATTATAATTTGAGGGTGTTACAATTTTCCCCTTACAATATTTTTTGGTAAAAGTCATCCAGGATGGGAAAATATTGATAAATTCTCACTTAAAGACACTTCCCCACATCATCATGTCTTGGGACGCGGTTGAATCTTATTATTAATTGAGGCTCAAAATAGTATGAGATAAATGTTGGGATCTATTTAACAATATAATCCTTGCATATCAAAGCCTTAACATGCTCCTTGTTTTTAACTTTTCATGTCTTGGGACGCGGTTGAATCTTATTATTAATTGAGGCTCAAAATAGTACGAGATAAATATTGGGATCTATTTAACAATATAATCCTTGCATTTCAAAGCCTTAACATGCTCCTTGTTTTAAACTTTTCATGTCTTGGGACGCAGTTGAATCTTATTATTAATTGAGGCTCAAAATAGTACGAGATAAATGTTGGGATCTATTTAACAATATAATCCTTGCATATCAAAGCCTTAACATGCTCCTTGTTTTTAACTTTTCATGTCTTGGGACGCGGTTGATTCTTATTATCAAGTGAGGCTCAAAATAGGACAAGATAAATATTGAGATTTATTTAAAAATATAAGCCTCGTATATCAAAGCCTTAACATGCTCCTTATTTTGAACTTTTTCTTTAGGTTGAATAAGTATCTACATGGAATTAAATGAATGTTTAAATTCAAAAAAAAAGATAATAGATATTTAATTAAGATGGAAGTGTAATCCCTAACCTCTCGAATGGATACATCCATTTATATTGGACAAGGCCTCTAATTTTTACCTCAAACAGTAGATTTATGGGTAGATGCTCAATTAAGTCAAAAAATGATGAAAATAATATCATCTCAAGTTTTTAGATTTTATTGATGATATTTCTTTCAAGCTTTTCTATGTGTTGGGTATATAACTTTTTAAAACATATATCTCTAAAAAAATAATTAATCTCCAAGAGTGCATCTCAATGCCCTTTTGGCAATAAATCCCGGTATGCAAGTGTAATGAGTGTTTATATAAACATGTGGCAGTCATGACTTTTCATTTCATATAATTTATCATCCTTCAAATTCACCAATCTAAATATGTTCGAAGCATATTCATCAGGAAAACATAGACTCTTAAATCATTAGTAGACAAGTAACTATGCATTCTTGTCTAAGACGAAGCTAACTTTGGGTTTTGCGACCCATAACCCATCAAAAACCAACCCCATATTCTTCACACCCGAGAGCTTCCGAAACCCATCTCTAGAACAATTTAGTGCAGTCTTTCTAACGCAACCACTTTAAAATCCTAATCCAGAGGTCCCACCATCTGAAACTATAGTGTCTCCATCTCTAATGATCTGAGCTGTGTTTATGGTGTCAGTAGGTGTGGCTGTTCTTACAATCAGAAATGAAATGACGCAGAAAACAAGCATGGGGATGCAATCCATTGGTGCTCTCGTGTTTCTTTAGGTAGCTCACTTTGTTATATTACAAAATGGCTGGCCTTGCTAGATGTGAAAATATTCGTCTCAAGGAATTGCCTATTTAACATCACAATTAGTGTACAGAGAACGCAAGACTATGGAAATTATTGGCTCTGAAGTGACCCTTGTGTTCCAAAAATGGTTGACACTGCTTTAAGACTTTAAACATCAAGCTTAAGGAATCATTTACTTTGAAAATTGAGGCTAGTGGACTCTGAATTACGACCCTATAAGCTTAAGATCTCTTTTCCATTGCTTGAGTTCGTTGAATACCAATCTTCTGGTACAGAGAACTCCTATCCAATCTTGAAAATCTAGTCGAATCATGGAACTGGCATACCACCAGACTTCCTCGGTACTTGAGCGTGTGTGGTTGCGGTTGCTTTTTAAAATGTTTTTCACTTGAAAATGTATTAAAATAATATTTTTTTTATTTTTTAAAAAATATTTTTGATATCAGCGCATCAAAATGATCCAAAAACACTAAAAAATATTAATTTGAAGCAAAGAAAAAAATAAAAAAAATTTCAAATTTTTTTAAAAGCGCTTTTAAAACACAAAAACAAACAGGGATTAGCTCCCAAGAGAAGCCCCCACAAATGAGAAAAACTTTGTGGGTCTCTCAGCATGCAGTAAATATAGTGCATGTGGCTTTTATTTTTTAATTATCAAACTATAATAATTTTGTCTTTGTTATATATACATGTAAATTTAGAATCATAAAAAAAAATTAAATAAAAAAAGGAATTTCATAGTAACTAACCACTCTTTAAAAGAAATAATATGTCTAGTTGTGATTTCATTGGATTGCATGAAAAAAATTATAATTTATAATATTTTTACCTCTGTCTTAATTGAATTGAGACCTATCGTAGTTTTAAATTATTTTAAAAAAATTATTTTTATGGTTATACTCCATATTAGAATTAAACTAGAATAGAAAAAATATCAGTTTTCACTGTCGATTTCAAAATCAGCAGCAACTTAGTTTTTGGTGACGATTCCTGAGTTAATAGTGGTTGTGTGCGCTGTCAAATTTATGTGTCATTCGTGGTTGTAATACCCAACATAAATCTAAGTAAAAGGTCGTATCATGCTAAGTGATAGTTAGGGGAGCAAATTGGCTTGCCTTAAAGAGTTGGGGGGGGGGGGGGGGACCAGTCTTGGAATAACCAAAGGGGGGACAAGAACAAACTTAAACCGGCACCCAAACACCCCAGCTCTTTAAGAGTATAAATACAAGGAGGAGAGAGAAGGTGACCCTTCCTCTTCCCAAAATCTATCCACAGCAGCTGCATGCTTCTCTTCTCTTCCTCCTTCCCAACGGAAATTAAACCAAGCCAGCAATAAGTGCCTCTTTGAATGTGTGAGAGAGTGTAACACCCTCAAATTATAATGTCATGAAATCACAAACATTTCTTTACTAATGTCAAGTATTGAATAATATGTCTAAGATTATGAGATTTGTTTTTTGAAAATTTCGGCAAAGTTTCCTTTGTTTTTTTATGTTACCAAGTTATCGACTAGACTTCATTCAATCGCAATACACAAATTTTCCACTTCGATCCAACCATCCTGGATCATATCCCATCTCATCATACAATATTCCACATAACCATACTTCGTTGTGCTTTCTCAACCTTACATCATCAACAAATAAAACATTAACTACAAACAAATATAAACTCAAAGGATTCATATTAAACTAATTATTACACTAACATGCATGATTATAATTACTAAATATTCTTTTCGAATTGTTTACTAATATTAGTTCCTTACTCATACTTTCTAAATGTATAAATATCAAAAGCAAATATCTTTAGGATACATATATTAAAATCTACATATAATATAAATTTTATATAAAGCAAAAGATATTACATCCCACAAAATAAACAGATTTAAACACAAAGCCCATATTTAACGCTCCGCATCACCTTGTGAAAAACCTGTATACATAACATTAATAAGAAATAAGGAAGATAACACATTAAAAATGATAAATCTATTATGTTCACAATTCTTCAAATATATCAAATTGCCTTTCATCACTAACTTACTACATATCAACATTAAGAACCCATTCATAATTTATTAATCCTATACTTATAAGATCTCTGCAACCAACACTCATTGCTTAACTTTTAATTTGGTAATTCACAATTTTACCTCAAACCCGGCTAACCCTCTTCGATAGCCAACAATCAAACCGGTAATTCTATACATATTACCCAACATCTGGCTATTCTCTAATAATAGCCAATCTAACCGGTAAT
This sequence comes from Populus simonii, assembly GCA_007827005.2. Classification (NCBI taxonomy): domain Eukaryota; kingdom Viridiplantae; phylum Streptophyta; class Magnoliopsida; order Malpighiales; family Salicaceae; genus Populus; species Populus simonii. Next base: position 172,366 of record VJNQ02000359.1, on the reverse strand, counting down.
TTCATACGAATTACCCAACATTCGGCTATTCTCTATTAATAGCCAATCTAACCGGTAATTATTGAATAAAATGAGAAAAGTTGGAAATAGAGAACAAGATGATATATTATTTTGCAGAGCTGAGTTGCTTTGTATAGGCAAGTCAGTTACATAAAAATAGCAACTAATAGCTGCATTCATTATTCTAGCCACAAAATCCTAAACACACTTCTAAGAATAGGAAAGCAATATTGAAAACTAAACAATCTGTAGAAGAACCGGTAAACAGAGCTGACTTGGTTAGTTATTTTGCATGACTGGTGTTGTAGTTTTAGCATCCCCCCTCAACACCAGCATATTTTGTGTTAACCATCCCGAGCTGATGACAAAAACTTTCAAACTTATTGCCACTCAAGCTTTTTGTAAACAAATCTGCAACTTGATCTTTTGTGTTAACATGTTTCAACTCAATTTCTTCTTGCAGAACCTTCTCTTTGATAAAATGATAATGCACTTCTATATGCTTAGTTCTTACATGAAAGACTGGATTTTCATCCAAATGTATTGCTGATTGATTATCACAATACAATGTAACTGCTACCTTTATTGGCTGACATAAATCCTTTAATAATCATATGAGCCAAGTGCTCTCTTATCTGCCATTACTGAAGCTTGGTATTCTGCTTTAGTCGTTAATAAGGACACGGTTGGTTGTCTTTTGCTGCACCAAGATATTGCTTCCCATCCAAGTATAAAGACATACTCGGTAGTTGAGCGTCGAGTATCATGATCACCTGCATAGTCAGCATCACAAGAACCAACTAGTTTGCAGTCTCCATCTTTCTTATATAGAGTGCATCATCGAGTGTGCCCTTCACATATCTTAAAATTCGCCGAACTGCTTCTAAATGAAGTTTCTTTAGATTTTGCATGTATGGACTTATCACACCAACTGCATGAGAAATATCTGTTCTTTTTTTGTTAAAGCAACATTGGCATATTTAGGATTTGGCCTTTTAATTCTTGTTGATCGTCTTGGTTCCTCTGTTCTACTAGGCTCTCCTTCTAATTCACTTGGTTGTTCATACACACCTGTTCGCCATGGACGTTGTGCTATGTTATCATCTGAAACTTCTCCTTTTCTTAAATCCATTTGAAGCTGGACAGACTGCAAAGAATCTGAATCTGGTAACGTCTCCTTTTTCTAAGGACCACCATGAGGATGCTTCATCAAACACCACATTACGTAACGTGTAGCACTTCCCAGTTAAAGGATCACAACATTTCCACCCTTTTCTTTGACTGTTATATCCCACAAAAATACACCTCATAGCTTTCTTGTCAATCTTGCTACGTAAATGATGAAGAACAAACATATAGCATACACATCCAAAAACACGAAAATAACTGACTGCAGGTTTCATGTTCCATATTTTTTCAAAGGGTGAAAGGAAACATAACCGTTATTGAGGACGCCTATTGATCACATAAGCAGCAGTTTTCATTGTTTCTGCCCAAAAACATCCTGGAACATTCTTTGCATGGAGCATACTACGACAAAGTTCAGTGAGGTTTCTATTTTTTCTTTCTGCGGCGCCATTCTGTTGTGGAGTGTTGGCACATGTGAATTGATGATGTATTCGATGTTCCAGTAGATAATTAAAGAATTCATCTGATGTGTACTCTCCCCCATTGTCTGTGCGTAAAGAACGAATTTTTTCACCAATCTCTGCTTCTGCTGCACTTTTAAACTCTTGGAATTTTGAGAAGGTTTCAGATTTCTCTTTTTTAAAATAAACCCAAACATACCTTAAAAAATCATCAATAAAAGTCACCATGTATCTCATTCCACTGATAGAAGCTTGCTTCACAGGTCCAAAAACATCGGAGTGGACTAATTCCAGTGGTTTCTTGGCTTTAAACTTGGACTCTTCATACGACAACTGATGAGCTTTCCCATACTGACATCCAGCACACACTATGTCTGTTCTTACTTCAAGTTGAGGAAGTCCCTTCAACATCGACTTCTTCATCATTACGACTAGCTTAGAATAGCTAAGATGACTCAAACGTAGATGCCATAAGTCTGTTGTCTCGTTCTTTCTGGTCTTGTCTATGTATGCAGTTTCTGCAGACATTACAGAGACTGACTCTAATCTCTGCCCCTTCATCAATGGTTCTTTTGCAATCTCAAGATTGTGATAGACTCTCACATCTTGTGGACCGAACAAAACAAAATGCCCTAAAGATGTTAATTTTGATACAGAAAGAAGGTTTTTCTTCATACCTGGAACATGATAGACTTTCTGAAGTGATACCTCATTATCACTGTAATGGTTAGATACCATTGTATTACCAACGTGAGCTATTGGTAATTTTGAGTTGTTGGTTGTTACCACCACACGATTTCCCTTGTATTCTGTCAAATTTTATAGCTTCTCTTTATCTCCAGTCATATGATTGGAGCAACAAGAATCAACTATCCAGTCTTTCTCATAGTCGATTTGATTAGATAGTGTTGTTGTAAGGGCTAGCTCATCTTCTTCTTCTTCTGTAACAAATAATGCCGCAGCATCCCATTCGTCTTTAATTTTAGAAGTAACAACATTACTCTCCATGAACTTTGTTTGCAACGTACACAATTTTGCCATATGACCCTTCTTTCCGCAACTGTAACATTTTCCTTTAACTTTCTTATTGTTACCCTGATTTTTCCAGCCTCCCATTGCACGACTACTTCTTGCACCTTGATGATTTTTCATCTTGTCATTATGCCTTTTAAATCCACCATTTCCATGTTTTTTGAAGTTCCCACTGCCTTTGTGGACGTAGAGTGCTTCCTCTTTACTCTTTAGTGAGGCTTCTCCCATTTGCTTAGCTAAAGCTTCTTGACCACCAAACAAATTTTCGAACTCAACAAGTGATGGTTAATCTTGCCATCCCTATACTACAGTAATGAAACCCCTATATTCAGATCTCAAACCATGGATAACAATTCTTTTCATCCTGGTTTCCTGAATGGGAGATTGTGGATCCAACTCAGAAATTTCACGGCATAACGACTTCACTTTGTGAAAATACTGAGCAATTGTCATGTTGCGTTGAGTTATTGATAATAACTCACTTTCAAGTAACTGGAGTCTTGTATCGTTCTTCTTGGAGAATAGCTTGGCAAATGTATCCCAAGCTTCTTTGGGAGTTTTGACATTCCTTATGTTGTCACCCAATTTTGACCCATTTGTTTTTAATTTAATTTTTATGGGGTTTAAAATGTCAAATTTAAATATCAGAGATTTATTTCGATAAAAAATATGATTTGTCAGCTTGCACGGAAACTAGGGACTACAATGTGCTTTTGCCATTCTATCCTTACCTTCAAGATTGTCGCACCCTCGCGGTGGAGCGCGGCGTCGCGGCGATCCTCGATTGGTTTCGGGGTCTTTTGTTTTTTGTAAAGGAGTCGCCACCTAGTATTATGGTCACTAGGAAACCTAACTGGTCTTTCAGATATTCTAAGGCAAGGGACTGGTTGTGTAAAGGGAAGGTATTAGCACCCCTAGTACGCCCTACCTAAGGTAAGCTGCTTGGTGTTTGGTTTGTCTTATAATTGCTATGGTGTTGGTGTTTTATAATCCCATCAGTTTTCCTAGGTTTAATTCAAACTAAATTTATTAAGATAGAAATCCAAGGAGATTCCATGTGCTTTAAAAGCTCATTTTTCCCTTAGTATTTCAAGAGTTCGCGATTCGTAAATCGCAAGGAGGAGGGACAAAAATTTAAAAATCTATGGCGCTTTAAAAGCCCTTTTTTGCCTTAGTGTTTTATACTCTCACGGCTCGTAAACCGTGGAGTAAAAACAATTGAAATGTCCTCGATTATAATCAAGGCTTCTTTCAAGGATGTGTGCGGATTTATTATTCCTAGAAAATTATTTTGGATATTTACCTCTCCGGGTTTCTTTATCCAAATATTAACAGTGAATAATAACAAATTATTCCCAATAATATTTTGGATATTTGTCCTTTAAGGATTTCTTTATCCAAACATTAGCGGTGAATAATAGATGAATTCCCCCCAAAATAAGATTTTTATATTTTTTGGAATATTGGCCAATACCCTTTGGAGCTTTACAAACATGTTGTAAAATCCAGAAATGCAAGAAAACAATTTTTTTTTTTTTTTAAGAAATCCATGCGAAAACACATTTTCAAAACTTCCAATATTTTTTTGTATATAAAAAAAAAAGCATTCAAAACATGTTAGGGTATTGGCCGTATGCAACACAAAAGAAAACATTTTTTTATATTTTTGTCGAAACGCCAACATCACAATTAGACGTAAACATCAAAATGGAAAGTAGCAAGCCATCATACATATTATAAGAATTACAAGAAGCTTGAAACAATTCGTAACAAAAACCCTTTAAAGCCAAATCAACTTAATATTTTATAACTGGAAAGGAATAAAACCGTATGCATGAGGGAGCCACAGTTTTAAAACTGAAAATTTTGAAATCAACCCCTATGTCCGTGCCTCACAACTCCATTATTTCCTCACCTTAAAAATAAACTGCCTTATTCATTTCCCAACGCCAACAGAGAGAAACAAAACAGAAACCGGGAAAGCATGCTTTATTCATGTATATAGGAAAAACAAAACCATGGCCGGCTAATCTCTCAAGAAGCAGAGAAAAAAAAAATGAACAGAAAAGGGAGCTGATGATGAAGAAACAACAACCCCCCCCTCCCGCGGTTCCTTATGAACCAGCGAAAGAAAGAAAAGAAGAAAAAAGAAACAGGTTTTTAAAACGTCAGGAACAACAAAAGGCAAGCGTTCATTGTAGTCTAAAAATGAAAACGAATGTGCAAAGCAAGACAAAACAGGTTTTTAAAATGTCAACACAACAGATTTAAAGGCAGCAAAGGAGGAGAAAGTTAAGACTTATACCTGCAGGTCTCAACGTTTTTTTTCTGCAGAAGATGAAATGGAAAACCAAGCGAACGTTACTGTCAAGGTTTAGCAGCAAATCTCCCTCTCTGTCTTGTCTTTTTTTCTCTCCTCTTTCCTCACAATAACACCAGAATGCGAGAAAGGAACTCCCTCTATTTACTGCGTTTTTTTTACTCTGCAGCTTGCCTTTTTTCCTCTTTTTATGCTCTCTTTTTTCTGCGTTTTTTCACTTATTTTTCTGCCCTCTCTTTTCTATTTTTCTACTCTCTTTCTGCCGCCCCCGTTAGGTGATTAGAAGGGCTTATATATAGTCTAAATATGCCTCTATTTAGGAAGGATTCAATGCATTAATCCTAGGACGCAAATCCCTACTGATTTGCAGTAAAAAAACGCAAAAAGGAAACTGCAATATTCTGATTTTGTGTTGGTGCTTTACGTCTGATTTCTTTCCAGTTTTAGAGAATGGTGTGGCTCTTTTCCTCCTTCCATAGGGCCAGCTGCTCCCTTTGAAATGAGGCAACAAAAACGTGGTCTTCAGCTCCAAAAATCAGGCGTATGAGAAAGGAAAACAGCAGAGAAAAAAAGAAAGAAATCAGCTGGAGGGTGCAGCTGCAAGGTCCTTTTTTCCTTATTCGGTGTGGTAAAAATCCTGTCATTTATGATGATCCAACCCCCCTCTCCAGCTTTCAATATCATTCTTCAATTCAATACCTCATTTTAACACTTTTCGATTCAGTCCTTGGTCCAAAAAAAATCCTTCGAATCAGTCCCGCGAACTTGGGCTATATCCTTCCCGCGGCAGAATTTTCTGCCCTCACATTATATATTCAAATGGGAATATCTTGAGCTTCTGATATCAAAATCAAGTGATTTAAAAGCCCAAATTCATCTATGCGTCTAGGACTACAACTTTGATGAAGGAGTCAAAGTGAGATAAAATCTTTTTACATAACAGAAACTGGTAGTAATCTAGTTGGTCAAAAAGGTTCTTGATCTGACAATACTGAGCATCCAAATCTGACTGAGAATCTGCTCTAAGAACAATGATCCCTAGGACCTAATAAAGGTGTACGTCAATTTTTCAACATGTAATGAGTGACAGAATATACCTAGGATGGTCAGATATCGTACGAAACTGAGTCAGAATCGGAGCCTAAGTTGGAACAAAAAATTGCGACAGCAGCAAAACCATTTTTTTAGTGCAAATTCTGAGGGATTTATTCAACCTTAAAGAGCAGATAAAAAAGAACGAATTTAGCATTATGAAGACTCCTGATCAACCTAAGAAAACCTGATGATTTTGGTAGTAAAGGGGAAGGATAAAAAAGAGCAGAAAACAGCTCAAACAAGGTTTCAAAAAACAAAATATTTCTTTCTGTGCTTTTGTCAATCTTCTGGCGAATATGAGCTAAACTCCTACACTCTGTTCAAAAGAGGTATAGACCGTCTCCAGCACGTGGGGTCCAAAATTGAGTAACAACAAAGATAATCCTTACCTTCAAGGTATTCCTTACCTTCAAGATAATGATAGTTGTCTCCTTTCGAATTCAATTCTAATTCGAACTTCAAAAAAGAGAATGAGTTTGATTGAGACTTTACTTCTCACAAGGATGGGACTCTTGCATTATAAATACTGATCTTAATGTATGGAAAAGAGGGGGAGGATGATTAGAGAAAAAAACCCAAGAGAAGGTCATTACCAGAAATTTTACAAAAACAAAAAAGAGACACTTACACAAAAAAAAAAAAAAGGAGGGGGCGCGGCCGAATCCAAGACTAGCCGCCGCTGCCCCCTTCCCCTTATCTTTTTCCTCACTTCCATACCCCCCAGCCTTTCCATCAAATCTTGATCAACCCCACAAACACACACATAACGGCTGCTGCTACCCACGGCTTGGGTTCCCTGAGTCATCTCCAGGTAAAGTGAGAAGACATGAAAGATAATAAATGCCAGCAGATACATGCAAGCAAAGACTTTCGTCTCACAACAAGCAGGAAGGACGTTCGTCCTGTTCAAATCAAGAGAAGCAGAGAGCTCTTGCACCAGGGGAAGGAACAATCGTTGCTGTGAGAGGCCGGTGGGGTGAAAGTCGAACAGGGACCTCGCTGCTGTGACAGGGTGCCGTCTTCCTCCTGCATTTACCCTTCCCTTCGCCTGCAAGCTTCACTGATGCTTCTCAACAGCCCAGTCGTCCTGCACTAGTTACAACAACGACGTCGTCTTCAGCACCGTTGGCAGCCATAAGACCCATCACCGACCAGCAACAAGAAAAACAAGGACCAGACCACCCCACCAGTAACTCTCCTTCTCCACAGACCGAGCTCGAGACAACACCTCTCCCCCAGTACTAGCAGCAATGGTGAGTCTCTCTCAAACCGTGACCAACAGCTCCCCTCCCTTTTCATAATAGCGAGAAGCAAAGAGACCGAAAAACTGAGAGAGAATAAAAAAGGAGAAGAAGAACCAGAAAAAATAGAAATACAGAGAGGAGAGTATCGGCTGGACTTCTATCGCAAGTGTCTCCCTCCCCGAGCATCAGCCCCCGTCTCTGCACCAGGTAAGCTCTTCTTGCCTTGCATGCATAATTCCCTTCGTTACTGTGCAGGAGAAGAAGAATCAGAAAAACAGAAATATAGAGAGGAGAGTATCGGCTGGCCTTCCATCGCAATTGTCCCCCTCCCCAAGCATCAGCCCTCGTCTTTGCACCGGGTAAGCTCTTCTTACGTTGCATGCATAATTCCCTTCGTTACTGTGCAGGTGAAAATTAATTCACCAGTCACTGTTGATGTATGTGTGCCTCCTGCTGGAAAACCGCTGGACTGGCTGGATCCAGCCCAGTCTGTACGGCTGGGTTAGATTCAACTTAAAAAAAAAGGGTTTTGAGACTGGGCTACATAAATAAAAAGAGGAAAAAAAGAGTTTTTGTTTTCTTTTAAAATACAAAATTTTACGGATTTATTTACTGGCGCCAGAGTCAGGAATACCGTATTTTTTGGGTTGCGCTATATTTACCAACGCCAGAGTTGAAAATATTCATAGGCAAATATCCACTGACACTAGAGTCGGGAATATTACAGGATGACCATAAGAACATAACACAAACAAAACCTTTAGCAATTTTAGACAAAACCAGCAATGCAGTCTGCCTCAGGTAGGACGCTAAAGGGGTGATAGCATCTTCCCTTTTGCGTAAGCAGTCCCGGACCATAGAATCTCTGTTGATCAGTTAGGGTTCCTAGTGACCATAATACTAGGTAGCGACTCCTCGAACAAGACTGTTTCCCCCAAAGAACAAGATGCTAGATATCTGTTCTTTTTCCACTTGTGATTAATTTTTAATTGGTCGCCGCGATGTCCGGGTGTGACACCTTATATGCTCCAACATATCATCGTCAATTGTTGTCTTCAAAGCGAACAGTGCTTTGCCCACTTTTATCTTCCACTTCCTCAACGTACCATTTATGTCTTCTGCTTCTGGTTGTAAAATTTCACTTCCGTTGACAACCTCCCACAAATCTTGACCTTGTATGTAGGACATCATACATGTAGACCAAGTGTTGTAGTTAGTATGGTTGAGTTTTTTAATTCCGCCAATAACTTGCAGATCATCCATTTTACAGACAAAAGAAAGAAAAGACACAAGAATATAATGCCCATGATTGTGAGGCTCTGATACCAAACTGTTGAATAAAATGAGAAAAGTTGGAAACAGAGAACAAGATGATATATTATTTTGCAGAGTTGAGTTGCTTTATATAGGCAAGTTAGTTACATAAAAATAGCAACTAATAGCTGCATTCATTATTCTAGCCACAAAATCCTAAACACACTTCTAAGAATAGGAAAGCAATATTTCTCTTACGTGCCTAAATTTGAAGCACGTAATATCTTTTATTTAATTGGGTTTTGCACCAAAATTTTCATTCATTTGTCACCTCATTTTCAACATATAGTTTTAATCAATTTTCTTCTTTTAACTCACTTAAAGAATTCTTCCATGAACTATTCCTACCATTTATTTATTCCTTCTTTTCACATTCTTATGATGTTTTTTCATTTGTTCATATTTTGAATACTTCAAATAAGATAAAGGACATCATTTCTCAAACATAAAACAATCAAAATCTCATTCCTTTGTTTCCTCATCATTTACAAGTTCATTTCTTCAAACTTATTCAATTCCTTTCTTAATTACTACTTACATTCACTATTTCTATACTATTCTACCTCAATTCCATCATGTATACTACTTTTCTCAAAATCCTCAAATTCTCATAAGAACCCTAATTTAAAAAGTCAAGAATATAAGAAATTAAATCAAATTTAATTATCATTGTTTGATAACTTGCTCAAATAAACTCAAAAACACTTCATTCAAGTAAGAATCTTAATTTTTCATGCTTACCAATCTAAGTTCTCCCAACTTCTCTTCTCCTCCTAGTGTGGCCAACCCTCCTCTCCTTTCTTATATCTTCCTTCACTTGATTCTTCCTTAATTTAATGTTCCAAGTCTTTCAATCTTACAAGTTTCAAAACTCTCTCACACTTTTTCTTGTTTTTCTCTTGATTTCTAATGTTCTTCTCTTGTTTTTTTCTTTTCACATTTTGTTTCTGCCAAGTCGGCAGCTTATAACAGAAAAGGAGCTGATTTGTTTTACTTTTAGTGGCAAATAATCATTTTACCCTTAATGAGTCTTTTTGCTTCTATTTGACGGTCCTTATTTTTTTGCTAGCACTATCGAGCTCCGTTCATTCTAAAATTTTAACCAAATTGTATTCAATATATTTTAAGGTTCCTCATAAAATTTCAGCTCAATCTGATGGTTGGATTGAAAATTACGTCCAATAACGTAGAACTAGTCAAATTGTGATTTTTCGTCAAATTTCTGAATTTCTCAAAAAATTATGAAATTTTAACCCAAGCTAAGGCATCATATTAGAAGGCTCCACGCAAATATTTAGAATTTTCTGATAAATCGATCGAGAGTTACAATTTTTTTTGTTTTACATGAAATTAGTCAATTTATTATTTTTTACCCAGAGGTTTTACATTCTCCCATCCTAAAAAAAAATTTCATCCTCGAAATTTAAATTCATACCTATATAAGAAAATAATCTAGGATACTTCTTCATCATTTCTGATTCTCTCTCCCAGGTTTCTTCTTCTATTTGAGAGTTTCTCTACAATACTTTTATTAACGACACCTTTTTATTTTGTAATTCCTTTATACTTCGGTCCATAATTTGCACAGGCTGTACCACCATAGTTAAATCTTCCCACACTTCCATTGGAATTTGTGGAAAAATTCTTATAGGATCCAAGTCTGCTTTCCGCAACATCGAAACATGAAACATATTATGTATCATATCTAAATGTGGTGGTAGCAGTATTCGATAGGCAACCGTCTCAATTATTTCTATAATTTTATATGGCCCGATATAACTAGGTGCTAATTTGTCTTTCATTCCAAACCGAAATCACATACTTCCATGGAGCAACCTTTAAAAATACAATATCTCCAATTTAAAACTCTAGAGGTCTCTGTTGATTATCTGCATAGCTCTTTTGCCGGTCTTGAGCTTCTTTCATCTTTCCTTTATCACCTCACCTTATCAATCATGATCAGCACCAGTTCAGGTCCCAATGATTGTTTTTCCACAACTTCATCCCAACATACTGCAATTCGACATTTTCTTCTATACAATGCTTCATATGGTGTCATGCTAATAGTAAATTGATAACTATTGTTATAAGTAAATTTCACTAAACTAATGTTTTTATTAATAAATAATAGAGTCTAACTCAAAAACGATTCCTCGAGCGACAAACTCATATTCTTATTAATAAATTTCTTGCCCAACTCATGGTCATATTAATGAACTTTTACTAGTCAAGATCACTCTAACTCGAGAGATTAATTCTTTCTCGGAGTGGTTGATCGAGCAATCAATCATTTTGTTTTGGGAGAATTTTTCGAGACAACTATTACCTCTACTCAAGAGTTTCTTATTATGGGTGATAAATCACTCAGACTTGAGATTAAATTCTCCAGATATTCTATTGCCTCAAATTGTGAGTTGCTTTCATACTATAATTATATTGCCTCAATGTTCTTTTCTAAAATATTATCTCACTCACTCTTTATTTTTATTTGTTCTAAAATGATTGTTAACTCGTGTATTTTTCTATATATAATATTCCTAATTAAAGAGGTGTTTTGGAAAAGTGGGAATAAAAAATAGTGATATGTTTTTTTAATATATAGAAGGGATAGATGGAGTAAACTTATAAATTTTTGTTAAACTTATAAATTTAGATTTCAAGTTTTCCTTCCAACTAATTTTATGTTTATTTTATTTTCCTATAAAATCCTAACAATACATTTTTAAATTTATTACTTATCTTTTTTATCTTAGAAAAAAATGTAAGAAAAGTTTTATCATATAATTTTATCATTGTTAATTTCAATAATTCAGAGCACCTCCTTATGCAAATGATAATTAAATTATAAAAAAAAAAATTATTTTTCAAACTTGAAGAATTATATTTTCTACCTTTATAATCGTAAAATGAACTTACATAGATAGTAAAATTGATATGAACTTTCTTGGATGTAAATTATAAAAGAGAACTTATTAATCTTAAAATATTATCACAAACTTGTATACAAATGTTCTAATGAAATCTATAAGATGAAATACAAGCTGCAACTCTTGGATTACATGAAGATACTTGTCTTCAATTTCTTCACGTTCCATAGAGACACTAAGCTTTAGAAGCATTTATTTGACTTGCTTTTGTTCGTAATTGCTGTTCTGCAACTAGAACATCTATCGAATATTCGCCTTTAATCACTTGAAATGAAAATAAAAGCAATCTATCTTGCCTCTAACATTGAAATCGATCATTCGTTTGCCGAAGGTGGTTTGCTCTGGTTTGCTCTTGCTCGATGGATAGCTTGCTTCATCAAGATCCCATTCAGTGAAAAATCCTGGTTGTTTAGGCTGAGGCAATTCATCTTCATTACCCAACATCAAAACCACATGTGGTCGATCTTCTGTATTTTCTTGCACACACAACAGCCCCACATCAAGTTGATAATTTTTATACTATAATAATTTTTTGTCTTTGTTATATATACATGTAAATTTAGAATCATAAAAAATAGAAAAAGAATCAGTTTTCACTGTCGATTTCTAAATCAGCAGCGACTCAGTTTTTGGTGATGATTCCTGAGTCAACAGTGGTTATGAGCGCTGACGAATATATGTGTCATTTGTGGTTGTAATACCTAACATAAATCAAAGTAAAAGGCCGGATCATGCTAAGTGATAGTTAGGGGAGCAAACTGGCCTGCCTTAAGGAGTTAGGGGGGGGGGGGGGACCGGTCTTAGAATAACCAAAGGGGGGGTAAAAATTGTGTTGTCCGCAACGAATTAGCATCCACTACAGAATTGTGTTGTCTATAGTGAATCAGGTGTTCACTGCTGAATTATGGTGTCTGCAGCGAATTATCATTCGTTCTCGAATTGTGTTGCCTGCAACGAATCAATGTTCGCTGCTAAATTATAGTGTCTGCAGCAAATTAGCGTTCGCTGCCGAATTGTGTTGTTTGCAGCAAAACAGTTTTTGTTGTCGAATTGTGTTGTCTGCAGCGAAACAGTTTCGCTGTTGAATTGTGTTGCCTGCAGCGAATCAGTTTTCGTTATCGAATTGTGATGTCAGTAGCGAATTAGTTTTACTATGGAATTGTGTTGTCCGTAGTGAATCAGGTTTTCACTGCCGAATTGTGTTGTTTGTAGCGAATTAGTCTTCTCTGCTGAATTGTGGTGTCAGCAGCAAATCAGTTTTCGCTGCTGAATTGTGTTGTCCACAGCGATTCACATTTTCACTGAAAGCAAACGTATGTGGATGTTTCCTTCCAATTTGTGTAGTCTACATCGAATCGTCTTCACTATTGAATTGTGGTGTCAACAGCGAATCAGTTTCGCTGCTGAATTGTGTTGTCCACAGCTAATCAGATTTTCACTACTGAATTGTGTTGTACACGACGAATTAGTTTTTGCTTCGCTGCCGAATTGTGGTGTCTGCAATGAATCAGATTTCACTGTTAAATTTCTGTATTGTTAGCGAATCAGTTCGCTGACGATTCTGTGTTCCAGCAAAGTAGTCCATTAACGAATTTGTGTCACTAGCAAACTAGCTTTTGCTAACTAATTTTTACAGCAGATTTACGTATTTGAATGGGTCCAATGACTAAAATGATTGTATTATGTGGTTGTAATATATGGAACACTTGAATATGAACTTGTGTATGCTTGAGACATGCATGGTGAAGAGTTGTGCAATTACTGAATACGAATGTACTAATTTGTGGCCACCAATGTTTTAGGTTGTGTGATTGGGATCGGACCTTCGTCAGGACAAGGACACCCCACAGGTGGAACATGTAGGTGGATTTTTACCTTCTTCTTTGATAATGTTAATTTATCAAATGTTTTATTATAAATGTCATAATATCGCGATAGTATAAATACCAAACCATCAAGAGAGTATTTGTTGATGATTAAATGAATAGCTTTGGCTAATGGCGTTCTACATGGATGACTGGGATGATTAAATAATTAGCTACGACTAATGACGTCCTAAGAGGTGTCCTAAGAGGTGTCCTAAGAGGATGACCGAGATGATTAAATGATTAGCTTCGGCTAATGACATCCTAAGAGGATAGCCAGATCTGGGAGTTACTAGTTAGTTTCAAGAATTGATGTGTTCATGTGTACTATGTTTTGTATATATCAAGCATATGCAAGAACTACGCTTGTTATGCCTTAACAGAAAATAACATTAATGTTTTCGTTAAATTATTTAACTGTTATTAGTAATTGTTTATAATTCTTGTAAATATTTGTACTACAACAGGGACATTTCAACAATGAGGTACCTATAAACCCTATTACACGGGAACTTATTTTTGCAAAGAATTATGTAATTATATTTTGATGATGTATTTTATATGAACGAAGTATACTAATTTTGACAAAAAAAGACTTATCCACGATCTAGTTCATATGGGAGCCACACCACATTTTTTTTCTCGGTGCTGATCACCTCAACTTAGTAATCATTCAACATGACTTGCTATTTCAAAGATACTAATGTTTTTATTAATAAATAAATAGAGTCTAACTCAAAAACGATTCCTCGAGCGACAAAATCATAGTCTTATTAATAAATTTCTTGCTCAACTCATGATCATATTAATGAACTTTTACTTGTCATGATCACTCTAACTGGAGAGATTAATTCTTTCTCGGAGTGGTTGATCGAGCAATCAATCATTTTGTTTTGCGAGAATTTTTCGAGAGTAGAGTCTATTATACCTCTACTCAAGAGTTTCGTACTATGGATATTCCTAAAAAAAAAACCTTTTAAACTATAATATTCCTAATTAAAGAGGTGTTTTGGAAAAGTGGGAATAAAAAATAGTGATATGTTTTTTTAATATATAGAAGGGATAGATGGAGTAAACTTATAAATTTTTGTTAAACTTATAAATTTAGATTTCAAGTTTTCCTTCCAACTAATTTTATGTTTATTGTATTTTCCTATAAAATCCTAACAATGCATTTTTAAATTTATTACTTATCTTTTTTATCTTAGAAAAAAAATAAAAAAAGTTTTATCATATAATTTTATCATTGTTAATTTCTATAATTCAGAGCACCCCCCTTATACAAATAATAATTAAAAAAATTTATTCTTTTTAATAATATTTTTCAGACATGAAGAATTATATTTTCTACCTTTATAGTCGTAAAATGAACTTACATAGATAGTAAAATTAATATGAACTTTCTTGGATCTAAATTATAAAAGAGAACTTATTAATCTTAAAATATTATCACAAACTTGATGGTAATTTATGTTTCAAAAAGAAACTTATATACAAATGTTCTAATGAAATGTTCAAATCTATAAGATGAAATATTAGCTAGCAAGTCTTGATGACACATGAACATCAAGTAAGAGAAATATCTGGAGTCCCCTCTCCATGATTCATAAATGTAGCTGCAACTCTTGGATTACATGAAGAAGCTTTAGAAGCCTTTATTTGACTTGCTTCTGTTCGTAATTGCTGTTCTGCAACTAGAACATCTATCGAATATTCGCCTTTAATCACTTGAAATGAAAATAAAAGCAATCTATCTTGCCTCTAACATTGAAATCGAGCATTCGTTTGCCGAAGGTGGTTTGTTCTGGCTCGATGAATAGCTTGCTTCATCAAGATCCCTTTCAGTGAAAATTCCTGGTTGTTTAGGCTGAGGCAGTTCATCTTCATTACCCAACATCAAAACCACGTGTGATATGTTTGGTCGATCTTCTGTATTTTCTTGCACACACAACAGCCCCACATGAATTGAACGTAGGACTTCAGACAAATAGGGTGTTTCAACTCCTGATCCCGCAGCCAGTTCCAGAGGCCTGCCTTGCTTGAACAGTATCCAAGCCTGATAAACAAAACCATGCTATTAAGAACACATTATTTATCCATGCAAATCCAGCATGCATACCCATAAACAAAACCATGCTATTAAGAACACATTATCTATTCATGCAGATTCAGTTTTTCAAAATTTCTTCAGTTTTTCTTCAAGTATTTGAAGTGTTCATGTCTCATAAGCATGTGCAGGCATCTGGTACTTAACAAAAGCACTCTAGAATTTATTGAAATGAAACCGTCAAAGTGACATAACTTTGACACTTACATGCCCGATAAGGTTGAGGTGGTGATCTGGGTGACTGAATCCTCTGTTCCTATAGCCACTCACTATCTCTAGCACCAATACTCCAAAGCTGAAGACGTCTGATTTTAGCGAGTAGAGCCCATAATTTGCGTACTCTGGAGATATGTAACCACTGCATGTATTCATAGAATTCTAAGTTCCATTTGCAGACTATGAAGATAAAATGCTTATGATGGAGATGAAGACACTCACTACGTTCCAGCCACTTTATTAGTATTGGCTTCAGTTTCATTTTCTCCGAAACTTCTAGCGAGGCCAAAGTCTGAGATTTTTGGATTCATTTCGTAATCCAACAAAATATTGCTGGTTTTCAGATCTCTGTGGATTATTCTTAGTCTCGAATCTTGGTGAAGATAAAGGAGTCCTCGAGCAATCCCGTTGATGATGTTGTAGCGTTTAGGCCAATCTAGTAGCAAGCTATGAGTCTCATCTGCCCAAGTCAACCCATCAGATGATAAGTGATATGTGACTATCAATGAATTTTGAGTTACAATTACAAACACATACATGGCAGAATTTGTGAGAATGAAATTGGGGAAAACTACTCTTGTCCTACAAAGCCACTTTATGGAAGCTCAATAGATGGAAGAACAATTCATAGAATCTTAATAGTGCAAAATTTGAAAAATTGGAGTAACTTTTTGAAAAGGTTTTGTGAGATTCATACCAAAAATATAGAAGTCCAAGCTTTTGTTAGGCAAGAACTCGTAGACCAGCATCGTCTCATCACTTTGAATACAGCATCCAAGAAGCCTCACTAGATTCCGGTGCTGAAGTTTCACAATATGTTGGACTTCATTTTTGAACTCCTGAAGTCCTTGTCTTGAATTCTTAGAGAGCCTCTTGACAGCTATTTCTTGTCCATCTGTTAATGTTCCCTGCAAATAATGACTCAGCTTCATAAGAAAATCCCACGTTGTCTTCTGAAAGTTGAGAATTTAGTGCAGCTAGTATTTCTCCAGGAAATCTTTCGAATCACCAATCCTCTTATGCTAGAAAAAGGCCGGTTCTGTAGTGGTATAATTTCAATCCCACAGAACTCCACTGGTGCCTGGAGTATGCACCATGGAAATTCAGAAGCCATATTGCATGACTGTTTATGGATAATTATTACCTTATAAACAGGTCCGAAACCCCCTTCTCCTAGTTTATTGGAATCGGAAAAGTTATTTGTTGCAGAAGCCAACTCATCCATGTTAAAGAAGGGTAATTCTAGTTCTTCCTTCATGTCATTGTTGTTTGATCTTCTTTTCCTGTCAGCATAACTTCTATGGATTGGGGGGAAAGAAAGAGAAAGACAAGGGATCTCTATTAGCTGGTAAACTCAAGATTTTTATAGCATCAAACACAACGGAATGGGGCGATAGGAATAGTGAGATTTTGATGATGTGAATACTTACTAGTTTTCTTCGGCTTCTTTTTCCAAACATACAAGACCAAGCATAGGCCAATAAACAGAATTCCTGTGGACAACACAGTGGTTACTACGATCCTTTTCTTCACTTTGGATTTGGTATTAACCCTTGCAGAGCCACCGTTATCTATAACATGGTAGAGAAAAAACTGGTGTTAAAAAGAGGAAATGCCAAATGCAAGGCTGGTGTTTGTGTGTGTGTGTGTGTTTTTCCCTGAAAATTTCAAGTACTTTCATGCCAAATAACATGTTATGCAATCAACACAAGCATATATACAAGGTACTCTCAAGGATCATGTTATATGAATATATATAAAGATAACTTTCTTCTCATGAATAAATATTTGAAAAAAAATCCATTTAGATATAAAGCAAAAAAAAGTATCAACTTCTATGATGCTTAAGGGTCTTAATCAGGTTTCTTTTAAGAGAAGGAAACTCTGTTGCTGATGATAGCCTCGCGAGGAAAGGTTTAGATACGCTCACAGACTATATAGCTTGGTTTTAATATTCTCAAACTTTGTATCCTTTTGCCAGTAGCTTTATCTTACTGGTTTTCTTTCTGAAAATATTTCAAATTTTAATTAAAAAAAAAACAAGAGTGACTTTTCTAGTTGAGGATAAATTGAAAGTGTTTAAAAGAAAAGTGTTTAAGAGATGAAGATAGGAAGAAGAGAAGAGACAGCAAATATTGAATTTTTTATTTGAACTGAATGAATAATACTGATTGCATACATTCTATGCAATCGTTACACATATATATTCAGAAATATAAAAACAGAATACCAAACTTATAGCATGAAATCATGCTATGATATATTAACATAATAACATAATAACTAATTCCTAGAGACTAGGATAATAGCTTATTATTAGCATGATAATTAGAAATAACAGAAACAAAAAGATTTGTTGACAGCTCCTTCTTTGACAGCTCCAGGAAGCAATCTTCAACACTCCTCCTTGCTTGAGGAGCTGCAAACTCCAATCCTTTGTCTTAAAAACTCAAACCTGTTTACTGGAAGTGGTTTAGTAAACAGATCAGCCAATTGATTTTCAGACTTGCAATAAATCAATTTAACTTCACCATTTTTCTGCACCTCACGCAAGAAATACAGCATGATGTTAAAATGTTTAGTTTTTCCATGAAACACTGGATTGTGAGATATTGCAATAGCTGCTTGATTGTCAACTGAGATTTCAGTTGCTTCTTCTTCTTCTTCCATGTATAAATCTCATAACAATTTTTGTAACCACAATGCTTGATTCACTGCAGCTATGGCTGCAATGAACTCTGCCTCTGCAGTAGATTGAGCAACGATATCTTGCTTTTTAGATGACCATGAAAATATAGCAGATCCTAGATTAAAACAGAATCCAGAGGTACTTCTCATGTCATCAATAGAGCCACCCCAATCACTGTCAGAAAAACCATGTAGTTTTAAATCTTGACACTTCAAAAATTTAACACCAAAACTGCATGTTCCTTTGATGTATCTCAGAATTCTTTTACCTGCTCTCATATGAATTTCGGTTGGACAATGCATAAACCGAGATAGAATACTTGTTGCATGAAGTATGTCAGGTCGAGTTGCTGTTAAATACAGCAAGCATCCAATCAAGCTTCTGAACTTTTCTTCATCTACTCTGGCAGTGCCATCTTCTTTGCTGAATTTGTCCTTTTGATTCATAGGAGTAGCTGTTGACTTGCAATTATCCATCTGGAATTTCTTCAGGATTTCCCTTGAATACTTCTTCTGGCAAATGAATATTTCTTCTCTGTTTTGCATAATTTCCATTCCCAGAAAGAAACTCATGAGACCAAGGTCGGTCATTTCAAAGACTTGCATCATATTTCGCTTGAATTCTGCAACCTGCACTGTATTGCTTCCTGTCACTAAGAGATCATCAACATAAAGAGATATTATAAGCACATCATCGTTGATTCTCTTCACATAAAGAGTTGCTTCTGACAAACTCTTCTGAAATCCAGAACCTGTTAAATAGTCATCAATTCTGCCATACCAAGCTCTAGGTGCTTGTTTTAATCCATAGAGAGCTTTCTTTAGTAGATAAACTTTATCTTCTTTTCCTTGAGTCACAAAACCAGTTGGTTGCTCAACATAAATTTCTTCTTGTAGAATGCCATTCAGGAAAGCTGATTTAACATCTAACTGGAAAACTTTCCAGTTCTTGTGTGCAGCAACAGCAAACAAGAATCGTATGGTGTCCATCCTTGCTACAGGTGCGAATGTGTCTGAATAATCAACACCATAAATTTGAGCATAACCCTTAACAACCAACCTGGCTTTATACTTGTTGATGGTACTGTCTGCATTCAGTTTAGTTCTGAAAATCCACTTCACGCCAATAACATTTTTGCTTGGTGGTCTGTCAACAAGTTCCCATGTGCAGTTCTTCTCAATCATGCATATCTCCTCCTGCATTGCCTTTTGCCATTTTGGATTGTGTTTGGCTTCTTCATAGCCTTCTGGTTCACAAATAGCTACATTGCTCCTTTGATAAATATCATCAAGGGATCGAGAGCCTCTAATTGGTGAATCATCAAATGATTCATCCTGCAATAAATCTGCAGTGCCCATAATTTGAGAATTATCAACTAATTCATCCTGCAACAAATCTGACAGCTGCACATTTCTTTGTGTGTCTCCCCAATCCCATTGTTTTTCTTCATGAAAATGAACATCCCTTGTAATCACCATCTTCTGAGTTTGAGGATGATAAACTTTGTAGGCTTTAGAAACATCACTGTAGCCAACAAAGATTCCTGGTATTGCCTTCTTGTCAAGTTTGTCCCTTTTAATATGTGGAACATGAACAAAACAAATGCTGCCAAAGATCTTAAGAAAACTTAATGAAGGTTTGTTGTCATACCAAACTTCAAAAGGAGTCTTCTCTTCTAGTAATTTTGTTGGAAGTCGGTTTTGAAGGAAGACAGTTGTGTTGGCTGCTTCTGCCCAAAACATCTTTGGCAAATTCTTTTCATGTAGCATGCATCTCACCATCTCCATAATGTATCGATTTCTTCTTTCACTGACTCCATTCTGTTCAGGAGTGTAAGGGGCAGTGAATTGATGTTCAATGCCAGCTTCTTCACAGTAGAGATTGAATTCTGATGAGGTGTATTCTGTACCATTGTCTGACCGAATGGATTGAATTTTACATCTGCTTTTATTCTCCACATTCTTCTTGAATCGCCAAAAAATCCCAGCTACTTCTGACTTGTATTTCATGAAGAAGATCCAGCACATTCTGGTGAAGTCATCAATAAAAAGTATGTAATATCGACTACCTTTTATTGAAGGTGTGCTAAGTGGACCAGCAACATCTGTATAGATCAACTGAAGTTTCTGTGTAGATCTCCATGTTGACTTTGAAAATGGTTTTTTGTTTTGCTTACCAAATTGACAAGCATTACAGTTTGGCAGCAAATCAGTAAATGAAGGCACTCCTCTTACAGCTTCATGCTTCTTCATGTTGATCATTCGCTGTTGATGACAGTGACCCAACCTCTTATGCCATACTTCCATGTCATTCAGTTTTGTGGGAAAGGCTGTGTGCTCCTCCTCAAATGGTAAAAATGAACAGCTTTTTCCTCTCATTTGGGCTTGCAATATTTTTTGTCCAGCAGCATAAAAAATATAGCAAGATTGATTTTCGAAAACCACTTTCATGCCTTTTTCCATTAATTGTCCAACACTTAACAAATTCTGATCTATATCAGGTACATAAAGAACATCAGAAATAGTTTTTGTACCTGAGTTGGTAGTGTTGGCCACCGTTCCTTTTCCCTTTGCTGCTATACAATCACCATTTCCAATTCTGACCTTTGCAACTTCAGTAGTTTGCAAATTTCTGAAGAGACTCTTATCAAAAGTCATGTGATTTGTGCATCCACTGTCAATTAGCCAGTGATCTGAGGAAGTCTGGACTGAAAAACATGTAGCTACAAACAGTTGATCTTCATCATCTTGACTGGCAACCTGAGCATCTTCATTCTGCTGTTTCTGAAACTTTGTTCTGCATATGATTGCTTCATGTCCCATTTGATGACATTTACTGCATTTTGCATCAGGTCTTTTCCAGCACTTGAATGGTGGATGACCTAACTTGTTGCAGTGTTGACATGGTGGAAAATTTCTCTTAAGAAATTTTCCTTTGTTCTGGAATTGATTGACAGTAGTCTTACTACTGTTTGAAACTTGATTCTTCTTGAAGAATTTCTTCTTATCAGAATCAGAATACTTTGCTTGTAAAGCTCCTTCAGTAACATGATCTTGCCTCATAAGTCTCCTTTGCTCTTGAGCCTGCAGAGCATTTATCAATTTTGCCAAGGTAATCTTGGACAGATCCTTTGTATTCTCCAAGGTGGTTATGGATGCTTCATAACATTCAGGCACAGTTACAAGTATTTTCTCTACAATTCTGCAATCAGAGAAGGTTGTGCCAAGTAATCTTACCTTGTTGACAATTCCAAGTAACTTGTCTGAATACTCTTTGATGGTTTCAGAATTCTTCATTCTTTGTAGTTCAAATTCTCTTATTAGATTAAGACTTTGCATGCCACGAATTCTCTCATCTCCAGCATACTCCTTCTTCAAATAATCCCAAACATCTTTTGCTGATTTAAGAGACATAATCCTGGTGAAGATTGTTGTGGAAACAGCTGCAAATAGACAAGCTTTTGCTTTTGATTTCCTTGTTTTTCTCTCTTTATGATTTTTGATCTGAGCTACTGTTGGATTATTTGGCAAAGGATGAACTTCATAGTCTTCTTCAACAGCTTCCCAAAGATCCAACGCCTCCAAATAAGTCTCCATTTTTACTGCCCAGATTTGATAATTTTCTCCATCAAAGATGGGAGAAGAAATTTGAGAGAAACTTGTTTCAGCCTCCATTACATGTCCCTTTAAGATAATAGCTCTGATACCAATTAAAAGTGTTTAAAAGAAAAGTGTTTAAGAGATGAAGATAGGAAGAAGAGAAGAGACAGCAAATATTGAATTTTTTATTTGAACTGAATGAATAATACTGATTGCATATATTCTATGCAATCGTTACACATATATATTCAGAAATATAAAAACAGAATACCAAACTTATAGCATGAAATCATGCTATGATCTATTAACATAATAACAGAATAACTAATTCCTAGAGACTAGGATAATAGCTTATTATTAGCATGATAATTAGAAATAACAGAAACAAAAAGATTTGTTGACAGCTCCTTCTTTGACAGCTCCAGGAAGCAATCTTCAACATAAATTCATACCTAGTTCTGATGCATCCATCCGTATAAAAATGTCTTGCTCATTTTGAAAGAAAGTTCTCATATCAATCAAATCATTGAACCAAAGCAAGCAACCACTTCCTCCATCCCTGATGTCCAGGTTTGTATACGCAGTACAGCTGCAGTTCTTCAAGCATGTGTTCTTGCACTCCTCCAGGTCCATACTCCTGTTGAACCATGATTTTCTTGTCTCCGGCATCTTCACACCTCTGAGCTTCCGAAACCCATCTCTGGAACAATTTAGTGCAGTCTTTCTAACGCAACCACTTGACCAATCTGTCTTGTCCCAGTCTCTAGGAACTTTTGGTACAAATCCTTTCAAGCAGTTACACACCGGAGAGTTGTTAATGCTACAGATACCATTTGCGCCACAGAGTGCATAAGTTTCACAATTATCTGTATTTGCTGTTTCATAAAGAAGCCAACTTTGAGTTTGCTCGATCCAGAGGATGTGCTGGATATCACCACTCTGAGGTAAGACGACCCTCCAATGCCTTGAGCTATTATGAAGTTGCTCTGTGTAATATATCTCCTTGTCATTATAAACAAATTCAAATATGTACACGGGATTTGGTTTTACTTGAGGCATGCCACTGAACTGCAAGCCATTCCATGGCCCAGCTCGATGCTTCGGTTTCGAATCTTCCAACAGTAGTAACTCCGGATATCCTTCAGGAACAAGGATGCCTGTAATATTACCTCTGGAAGGATCATCAGGTGACTTCCATGATGTCACGTACCAGTCCATGCCAGTTTTGATATTCCGTCCTACCTTCATGCCCGGTATTAGTGTGTTGCCTGGATAATCAAAACTCTGCCACAAGGAGTTCTCCATGTTATTATCACCCTCCTCTTTCACAACAAGGTTTCCTGTATCCAAAAGCTGCGCAACTGGATTCCTAGCAGGTGTTGATGTGTTGGAAGACCAAATGATGCTTCCACTCCGGTTTAGAAGGACAAGAAGTCCTTCGTTGGTAAGCCTTACAACTCCTGATGAATCGTTAAGTGGAGTTTCTCTGTTGGCAACCCAAACTGCTGTCTGGACAGATATTTTGCCATACCATATCCCCAAGTATCGGCTTTTGGATTTCCCGGGGCTGAAAAATCCTAATTCATAGGTCCCGCCAGCTGAAACTATAGTGTCTCCATCTCTAATGAACTGAGCTGTGTTTATGGTGTCAGTAGGTGTGGCTGTTCTTACAATCAGAAATGAAATGAAGCAGAAAACAAGCACGGGGATGCAATCCATTGCTGCTCTCACTTTGTTATATTACAAAATGGCTGGCCTTGCTAGATGTGAAGTTTTTCGTCTCAAGGATTTGCCTATTTAACATCACAATTAGTCTACGGGGAGAGCTAGCAATGCTACGCAAGTCTTCGGAAATTATTGGCTCTGAAGTGACCCTTGTGTTCCAAAAATGGTTGACACTGCTTTAAGACTTAAAACAGCAAGCTTAAGGAATCATTTACTTTGAAAATGGAGGCTAGTGGACTCTGAATTACGAGCCTATAAGCTTAAGATCCTATAACACCAACCCAATCTTGAAAATCTAGTGGAATCATGAAAGTGGCATACGTACCACCAGACTATCCTCGGTGCTTCCATCCACCAATCAAGGCTAGTGGAGCGAAGCTTATTCCTTGTCAAGTGAAAGAGGCCAAGGGCAGTCGGTGCTGGAGACTTCAAGGGAAGACTAATCCGCCGTATATTCATTTATAGCTGTTTATTTATTTATTTTAAAAGTATTTTAAAAAAAAATAATTTTTCTTAATTTTTATTTTAAAAATTAATTTATCTTAATGTTTTTATATTGTTTTGATATGATGGGTAAAAAATAAATTTTTAAAAATAAAATAATATTATTTTTATATGTACATGTAAATTTAGAATCATAAGAAGGCTGAAAAAAAGGAATTTCATAGTAACTAACCACTCTATAAATAAATAAAAAATATGTCTAGTTGTGATTTCATGAAAAAATTTATTAATAATCATTTTATTAAATAAATAAATAAACATTTACAGAAATTTTATATCATATTAATAATAATAGATTGCATTGCAGTTTAAAGTTAAACACGTTACAAATATAAAACAAAGTAATAAATAAAAAAATATTTTAATTGTGAAATTAAAAATGACAAGACATGCCAAAATAATAATAAAAAATATATTTTGAGTGAAAAGTTGAGTCGATAAATCTAAAGAAAGTTAATGTGATTGCGTGAAAAGGGTTGAGAAAAAGTTGATAAATAAGAGAAAATAAGGCTTCAGTGATTGAAACGGGCATTATATTATGTACATGAAAAGAAAGGGTGCTTTGTCCGGATCAGAGCTAAGAAAGAAAATTGAGAAACGCAATTTATAAGCTATACAAAATGAAAACGACAGAAAAATTAACAGTAAACCTATGGAGAATCTACTTGTAATTTTTTTGTTTAAGCCTATCAAGAGGAGTGAAAATAGAGTTCGGTCTATTGTGAAATCTTAAGACTTTTGCAAGGGCTTTGTGTAACGGCCTGACTCAACATGTTGTATATTGTTCGCTTTGGGTCTTTCAGTCCACCTATTATCAGGGTTTCCACCCAGGTCCCCCTCACGGTTTTGTTCTTGGCAGCCACGCATGGCCCCAAAATACGTATAACATGTTAGCAACCAGCACCATTAATAAGGTCCTGGCTCTGGACACTCGCTTCCGATGTGGGATATCACAATCCCTCCACCTTAAGACGAGTCGTTCTCGGCTCTAATACCAAATGTAACGGCCTGGCCCAACATGTTGTATATTGTCCGCTTTGGGCCTCCCAGTCCACCCATTACCAAGACTTCCACCCCGGTCCCCCTCACGGTTTTGTTCTTGGCAGCCATGCATGGCCCTAAAACGCGTACAACATGTTAGCAACCAGCACCATTAATAAGGCCCTGACTCTGGACGCTCGCTTCCGATGTGGGATATCACACTTTGCCCCAACTAAACTCCTCCGGCTCCACCTTTGCTTGTGAGAACTTGGTCACCTAACTCATATGCAAACAATTCAGCTCTCGAATAGCCAAGAAATTAGATTTGAAAGTGTGACACAGAGATAACCTCTGATATTCCCCCCAAGGAATAGCAATTCGCAAATAAAAAATATAGAATGACAACATGAAAACAATTGTTCTTCAATAAGTCGATTCAGTTCGTTAGAAATCTAAAGTAAGAGAGAAAACTCATCCTCACACACTCACAAAGAGAGATGCGACAATCTAAATTATTATTAACTAGGGATTTGTATCTTTAATGAAAAACGACAACGTTTTCCTTAAAAAAAAAGGAGTTCGGTCTGGTTATAAAATTTTAAGACTTTTGCAAGGGCCTAGGACCCCACTAACCTCCCGCTAGCTCCGCCCCTACTCGTGAGCACTTGGTCACATAACTCAAATACAAATGATACAACTCTAGATCTGTAATGTTTTGAAAGTAAATGAATAGGAAAAGGCTACAAAGCCCTTGGTGGCTTAAAGAGTAAGTATTATTAAATGGGGGGTATAGTAGTAATTGAATAATAGTTGATAAATATAAATAGGAAGTAAAAAAAAAAGGGAAAGAAGAGATCTGAATATTTTGAGAGAGAACCGGCAGGAGAGAGAAGGGAGAAACAAGAAGAAGAGAAAAGAGGGAAATTAGAAGGGAAATAGAAAGGAGTTGAAGGAAATAAGTTTAAAGGTAAGATTTAGGTTGTTAAATGTATAAATATGTGTTATTGAGCTTTTAATTTTGGTTTTGATGAATGTTAGGGTTTTGAAAATTTGTGTTTTGGGTTTAATTGATGAATTAAATTGAATGTTATGGGGTTGATTATTATGGGTAATTGATTATTTAGTTGAATATGGAAGATTGTGATGATTTTGAGTTATGATTTTGTTTGAATGGTGAATTTGAGTTAGAAATTTGGAAAGAATAGGTTTTCTGTTGAAATTTTGGGTTGGAGGTTGAAGATGGCAAAATTTCGGTTTGGACCCTCAATTTGTGGAAATTACAGTTTAGTCCCCAAACTTTGAAAAATTTACAGATTGGTCCCTGAAGCCTATTCCGAGATTCTGAACAGAATAAAAGATGAATTATGGGCAGAATTACAGTATAGTTATGAATTTATAACACTTTCAATTTGGTCCTCCAATTTGACAAAAATTACAATTTGACCCTTAAAAATTTTGGTAAAATTCCAGAATGGTCCCTGGAGTATAATGAGATATTCTGGACAGAAATGAGGATTAATTATGGTCAGAATTTCAGTATAGTAATGGATTTATGATATTTTTAGTTTGGTCCTTCAATTTGACAAAAGTTACAATTTGACCCTTAAAAATATTATAAATTCCAGATTAGTCCCTAGCTGTAATATTAGCTTGTGCAGTTTGGTTTGATGAATAATTGAGGGTTATTTAGTGAATTATTACCAATTTTATTATTTGTTTTATTATGGATTAGATTTCGGAAAAACCGTTAAATGTTGGTTGTTTTTAGGAAAAATAACTAGTTAGTTCAAAAACATATAGGGTTATGGAATATACCCTTAGATAAGTGTATTAAATAGGTTATATGTTCTTTTGAGTCATTCTTGAATATGTCTCCTTTATATTCAGATAATCCTGATATTCTACTGACGGGACGTCAGTAGGATTTTCTTCGGTGTCTGCTTTTGAGTTCTGTTTGCTTTCGAGTTAGGTGAGTGGATAATTTTCCATATGCATGAGAAAGATTATAAATACTTGATTTGTTAATATGAATTGGATCATGCTTCTTGATAATATATATGTTGATTATTATCCTTGTTATGATAAAGCATGATCATTTGTTGAATCTGAATTCTTGATATGAACCAGTATGTATTTTGAATTGACTTCTGAATTGATAGCTCCTCATTTGATTGATGTCATGAGTTGAGCCTTGAGTTATGAATATGTCTATTTGATTATGATTATGAACCTATGGTATGTCAGTCAGAATACCCATGCTAACAGGGTAGTGTTAGTCTTTGTGCACATCGTATCTGAACCCTAGTTGGTCGGGGGAGTCACCAACCTGTGTGGACTGATCATCCAACAGTACGGAGCCTTATGCTCATTGCATTTTGATTTTCTGACGAGTTTTACCATATGATCTTCTTGTTATGGCCAATTTGAGAAACATTTCCATAAGAACCTAAAGCCATACTTGTATATATATTTCTCATTGCTGTATTAACTCGTGTATGTGTATTGAACGTTGTCTACTCACTGAGTTGTTGAACTCACCATCTCATTATTTATCCTTTTCAGGCTTATAGCTTGATAGCAGGTCATTTTGTTGGACCTTCAGAACCTGCTCTTTGGTTGTACTTTGTACCTTTTCTTTATGTCTAGTTAGTGCTCCAAAACTATGAAATTTATATTAACTCTTGTATTAAGACAATTGAATTATATTATGAAGTTAGTTTTGTTGTTACTGTTGCGTTGAACTCTGATTGAGTTAGGAGAAGTTTGTATGTAAGTTTGGGTTCGCATAGGTATGGAACCTTGGAGGGGAACCTTGCATATGTGCCGGTCATGGATCCGGGATTCGGGTCGTGACAAGATTTATCTAATGAAATCCTAGGGACTCCCAAATATTACCTTAAATTTATTGTTTTTATTGTGTGTGGATTTTAGACCTCAACAAGAACATGATAACCTTGTAATAAAAAAAAGATAGCATGCATATTAAGTAAATATATAGACTTGCATAAGATATAGAAAAACAATCATAGCATGTATACTAAATTTGTATTAAAAAAAATATTTAAACAAAACTAGTTTAAAGTAATTACTTGTTGAATATTTTGGAATATAACCAATCTCATTATTTTTTTATTGCCAAAGTTAAAATCATTTATCCTCAAGGCTTTATTGGTTTTCACTTTGTGAAAAAAAAAAAACTCACTTCAATAAGCCTCACAAGATTTCAAAAACACTATCTTGTTTAGGTACACTTGTAAATAAGGTCCAACGGATACAAATAAATTATCCTCAATGTCTTTCTACAAGAATTAAAATTAAGCTCTAGATTATGAGAAAAACAAAAATGAATAAAGCTTAAAAAAACAGAAGATTTAAGATGGAAAAATATGTGAAGAAGAACATCAAATTCTGTAGAAAAATCTATCAAATACTATAGAAAAACCAACCTGAAAACACTCTTCTTCAATCCTTTTTATAGACATTTTTAGGAATCAAAAGTTGATAGAATTCTCTCATTATCAGCTTTGTTTACCCTCCATAAAATTTGAATTAAACCAAAATATTTGTAGCATAAAATTAGATGTTTTTTAAGTTGAAAAAACTATTCAGATCTACAAAAATTCTTCTGGAAGAAAATTAATTAGTTTTACTATTCATAAACCGGACTGATAATTTTTTAAGGACCAAACTCAAGCTCAAATATAAGTTGGGATAAAATAATGTTTGCACTATAAAAAATTATTTTACAATACAACCAAGTCCTGTTTTGAGCCGAGTTGAGAGCCCATTTTGCTTAACTCTCTTCCCTATGCTTGAGTGGTATTTGGTCAAATCTTAACCTCTCAACTTTCCTTCTTTTTTTTTTTCACTAAAAAAATATTTGTAATTTCCAAGTAATTAACCTTGCCATGGAAAACATACAGCAGCGTTTTTATGAGCACACGATCACAAACATCAAGACCACGCAAAACAAGCACGCAAGTTTTCATAAGAAAAAAAATACAAGTAATCTATCTTGCCTCTAACACTGAAACTGAGCATACGTTTGCCGAAGGTGGTTTGCTCTGGCTTGATGAATTGCTTGCTTCAACAAGATCCCTTTCAGTGAAAAATCCTGGTTGTTTAGGATGAGGCAATTCATCTTCATTACCCAACATCAAAACCACATATGACATGTTTGGTCTATCTTCTGGATTTTCTTGCACACACAACAGCCCTACATGAATTGAACGTAGCACTACAGACAAATAAGGTGTTTCACCTTTTGATCCCGCAGCCAGTTCCAGAGGCCTGCCTTGTTTGAACAGTCTCCAAGCCTGATAAACAAAACCATGTTGTCAACAAATAACACATTGAAGATTTAAAGTGTTCAGGTCTCATTAAACATGTGCGGGCATTTGGTATCTGGAATATATTGAAGTTAAAGATAATCTGTGACACCTACATGCCCAATAAGGTTGAGGTGGTGATCTGGATGATGGAATCCTCTGTTCTTATAGCCACTCACTATCTCTAGCACCAATACTCGAAAGCTGAAGACGTCTGATTTTAGCGAGTAGAGTCCATAATTTGCGTACTCTGGAGATATGTAACCACTGCATGTATTCATAGAATTTTAAGTTCCATTTGCAGACTATGAAGATAAAATGCGTATGATAGAGATGACACTTACTACGTTCCAGCCACTTTATTAGTATTGGCTTCAGTTTCATTTTCTCCAGAACTTCTAGCCAGGCCGAAGTCTGAGATTTTTGGATTCATTTCGTAATCCAACAAAATATTGCTGGTTTTCAGATCTCTGTGGATTATTCGTAGTCTCGAATCTTGGTGAAGATAAAGGAGTCCTCGAGCAATCCCGTACATAGATTTTATTAGAAGGTCTAAAACAATAATTACACTATGATGATGAATGAATGAATAGCAAAAATATATCTCTTGCCACAATTTTTTTGCGTTTTAGGTTTTTTTTTTTTTTTTTTACTATATCCACCAATTCTAAAGCTTAGGGGTTTCCCGATTGACTATCATTCATTTCTAGTACTGGATTTTATTTATTTATTGATTGACTGATAGGAAGAATGCTGGACGTTGAAGAACTGACACTAAATTTTAAGAAAGTATCGGTGTGTTGGTCACCACTCATCAAGAATGATTATTTTCGAATTCTAATAATCAATCCCATTACATCTCTCATTTGTCAAATGAGTCTTTGTAGAATATAATTACCCCACCAAACTAAAATTCAAGTGGCATTGATGCCCAAAGATCACTGCTGCAGTCCTTGTTTTTACATTTTAAAATAATTTTAAAAATTTAAATTTTTTTATTTTTTTATTTCAAATTAATATATTTTAGTATTTTCAGATCATTTCTGGTATTAAAAATAATTTTAAAAAATATTATTTTAATATATTTCAGAGTAAAAAAATACTCTCAAACACTCCAATTGAAGAGTAACTTCTCCAAGATAATTTTGGAAAGTTTTTTATTTAATATTTCTCAACAACTATTATGACAAGGTAAAGATCATGTGCTAGATATATTTTTAAAAGAAAGAGAATTCCCAATAAATAATTATAGAGTTATCTAGGAATTTCTTGACTAAATAAGAAAAATAAATTTAACGATTATAATATATGATTTTTTAAACTAGGTAGGATAAAATAAAAATAACTTTAAAACAATATTTTCTTAAACTAAACAGAAACAAATAAAAATAATTAAGAAAACCAATAATTTTTCTATAAAAACAATACAAACCTTGTAACAAGATATCTCAAAATTACTTTTAAAAAATAAAATCAATCAAATAAAAAGAACAACCGGATTCAAATCTACTTTTCTCAATATGTTTAGAGGGAGATATCATCTTCATTGAACTCTTCTTGAGAACAGAACTCATCAAAACAAAGATCATCATTTTTTGTTTTTATAATACGGTAAATTGACAACTTTCTTTCTATTTTATCATTTTCTAACAACTTTTAATTTTTTTTTTCAAAATCAAGAATTGAAAAATTAACAAAATAAAATTTTCAATCAAAATAAAAATTCTAAAAATCTCTGTAGATGTTTTACATTGTGATTCTTTCTCTTTTAATTTTTTTCCTAATACAATTTGAAATTTTATTTTATAAAATTGGATCCTAAAAGAATTCAATTACATATAATATAGAGATGAAATTTGACAAAATAACACAAAAAAAAGAGGTGAGAGGACAACTTTCTTTCTATTTTATCATTTTCTAACAACTTTCATTTTTCCTTTTCAAAATCAAGAATTGAAAAATTAACAAAATAAATTTTTCAATCAAAATAAAAATTCTAAAAATCTCTATAAATGTTTTACATTGTGATTCTCTCTCTTTTAATTTTTTTCCTAATACAATTTGAAATTTTATTTTATAAAATTGGATCGTAAAAGAATTCAATTCAATAAAATATAGAGATGAAATTTGGTTCTCATTCTTTTAATTGTTACTTATTTTATTTGAAATAATTTATAAAATATTTATTATTATTATTTTAATTTCTTCATCTTTTAATTTTTTTTATTTTTTAAATTTGATATCTATTATTTTGATTATTATTTATTTTATTTGAGATAATTTATTAAATTATATTTTTTTTAATTTCATTCTCATTCAAATTTTTAATTTGTAAGATTTGTTTCTCATTATTTTAATAAACTTGAAAAAAATAAAATATTAATAAGTTATTTTCCAGCTTATTTTCCATGATATAACCAAATACTGAAAAGTGTTTTCCAACTTATTTTCCATGACACTACCAAATATCGAAAAATAATTTACTTTTTTGGAATTTATTTTCTCAAAATTCACTTTAAAAAAAAAAATTATTTTCCAGCAAATAAACATTTACTAAGATCTCTTTGTCATTGCTTGAGTTCACTATTTATTTTAATAGTGAAATTAAAAATGACAAGACATGCCAAAATAATAATAATAAAATATATTAATGTGATTGTGTGAAAAGGGTTGAGAAAAAGTTGACAAATAAGAGGAAAAAAAATAAAAATAAGAGAAAATAAGGCTTCAGTGATTGAAACGGGCATTATATTATGTACTAATAAATCATATTATATGAAAAGAAAGGGTGCGTTGTCCGGATCAGAGCTCAGAAAGAAAATTGAGAAACGCAATATATAAGCTATACAAAACGAAAACGACAGAAAAATTAACAGTAAACCTATGGAGAATCCTAAGCATATTACCAGCACTGGCTCCTTCTACAATCTACTTGTAATTTTTTTGTTGAAGCCTATGAAGAGAAGTGAAAATAGAGTTGGGTCTATTGTAAAATCTTAAGACTTTTGCAGGGGCTTTGGCCCCAACTAAACTCCTCCGGCTCCACCTTTTCTCGTGAGAACTTGGTCACCTAACTCATATGCAAACAATTCAGCTCTCGAATAGCCAAGAAATCAGATTTTAAAGCGTGACACAAAAATAACCTCTGATATCCCACTCAATGAATAGCAATTCGCAAATAAAAATATAGAATGACAACATGAAAACAATTGTTATTCAATAAGTCGATTCAATTTGTTAGAAAACTAAAATAAAAAAGAAAACTCATCCTCACATACTCACAAAGAGAGATGCGACAATCTAAATTATTATTAACTAGGGATTTATATCTTTAATGGAAAACGACAATGTTTTCCTTAAAAAAAGGGAGTTCGGTCTGGTTATAAAATTTTAAGACTTCTGTAGGGGCCTAGGCCCCCACTAACCTCCCCCTAGCTCCGCCTCTACTCGTGAGCACTTGGTCGCATGACTCAAATACAAATGATACAACTCTAGATCTATCTAATGAAATCTTAGAGAGTCCCAAATATTACCTTAAATTTATTGTTTTTGCTGTGTGTATGGATTTTAGAACCCAATAAGAACATGATAACCTTGCAATAAAAAAAAGATAGCGTGCATATTAATAAATATATAGACTTGCATAAGATATAGAAATACAATCTTAGCATATATACTAAATTTGTATAAAAAATTATATTTAAACAAAACCAGTTTAAAGTAATTACTTGTTGAAGATTTTAGAATATAACCAATCTCACTTTTTTTTTGTTGCCAAAGTTAAAATCATTTATCCTTAAGACTTTATTGGTTTTCACTTTGTGAAAAAAAAACTAATTTCAATAAACCTCACAAGATTTCAACAACATCATCTTATTTAGGTGCACTTGTAAATAAAGTCCAATAGATATAAATGAATTATCCTCAATATCTTTCTACAATAATTAAAACTAAACTCTAGATTACGAGGAAAACAAAAGATTTAAGATGGAAAAATGTGTGAAGAAGAATGTCAAATTCTGTAAAAAAATATATCCAAACAGTATAGAGAAACCAACTTGAAAACACTCTTATTCAATCCTTATAGACAATTTTAGAAACCAAAAGCCAATAGAATTCTCTCATTATCAGCTTTGTTTACACTCTATAAAATTTGAATTAAACCAAAACATTTGTAGCTTTAAATTAAATGTCTTTTGAGCTGAAAAAACTGTTCATATTTACAAAAATCTTTCTAGAAAAAAAAACTAATTAGTTTTACCTTTCATGGACCGGACTGAAAATTCTTTAAGGACCAGACCCAAGGTCAAATATAAATTGGGATAAAATAATATTTTGTACCATAAAAAATTATTTTATAATACACCCAAGTCCATGCTTCAATCGAGCCGAGTCGAGAGCCCATTTTGCTTAAGTCCCTCCCTCTACAAGCTTAAGTGGTATTTGGGTCAAATTTTAAATTCTCAACTTTCTCTATTTTTTTTCCACTAAAAAATATTTGTAATTTCCTAGAAATTAACCTTGCCATGGAAAACATACAGTAGAGTTTTTATGAGCACACGATCACAAAAATCAAGACCACGCAAAACAAGCACACAAGTTTTCATAAGAATAAAAATACAAGTAATCTCTTGCCTCTAACACTGAAATCGAGCATACGTTTGCCGAAGGTGGTTTGCTCTGGCTTGATGAATAGCTTACTTCAACGAGATCCCTTTCAGTGAAGAATCCTGGTTGTTTAGGATGAGGCAATTCATCTTCATTACCCAACATCAAAACCACATATGACATGTTTGGTCTATCTTCTGGATTTTCTTGCACACACAACAGCCCCACATGAATTGAACGTAGCACTTCAGACAAATAGGGTGTTTCAACTTTTGATCCTGCAGCCAGTTCCAGAGGCCTGCCTTGTTTGAACAGTCTCCAAGCCTGATAAACAAAACCATGCTGTCAATAACACATTGAAGATTTAAAGTGTTTAGGTCTCATTAAACATGTTCAGGCATCTGGTTTCAGAAAAATGTACTCAAGAATTTATTGAAATTAAAGATAATAAGTAACATAGCTTTGACTCCTACATGCCCAATAAGGTTGAGGTGGTGATCTGGATGACGGAATCCTCTGTTCCTATAGCCACCCACTATCTCTAGCACCAATACTCGAAAGCTGAAGACGTCTGATTTTAGCGAGTAGAGCCCATAATATGCGTCCTCTGGAGATATGTAACCACTGCATGTATTCATAGAATTTTAAATTCCATTTGCAGACTATGAAGATAAAATGCGTACGATGGAGATGAAGACACTCACTACGTTCCAGCCACTTTATTAGTATTGGCTTCAGTTTCATTTGCTCCAAAACTTCTAGCCAGGCCAAAGTCTGAGATTTTTGGATTCATTTCGTAATCCAACAAAATATTTTATGTGGTACATAATTAATGTATTAGTCAAACTTTCATTTTTAAAATTTTTATGAAATATTTTTGTGTTATAAAAATTCTCTGTTGATAGTTAT
The DNA here is from genome assembly GCA_007827005.2 of Populus simonii. Classification (NCBI taxonomy): domain Eukaryota; kingdom Viridiplantae; phylum Streptophyta; class Magnoliopsida; order Malpighiales; family Salicaceae; genus Populus; species Populus simonii. Next base: position 137,314 of record VJNQ02000359.1, on the reverse strand, counting down.
AAAGAGATAATGGTGGTAACAGGTGATAACAATAAGAAGTTAACTTGCCATAAATTGAAAATAAACCAAACTTGAATTAAAATTCTTTGTTGTGGCTTAGAAAACAGCAGGGAGAATTTTAGACCGTCTCAATTGAAGGATTTTGGTGGGTGAGGGTCAGGGAAAACAATAGAGGAAGGGAGGATTTTAGGTTGCTGGTGTGGCTATTGTCTTTTTAACTAGGGATTTATATCTCTAATGGAAAACGATAACATTTTCCTTGAAAAAAAAAGAAAAAGAGATGGGTCTAGTTATAAAATCTTAGGACTTTTGCAACGGCTTTGGCCCCATACAATTCTTGGAAAGTTAAGAAATTAAGTTTGGAAATGTGACACGGAGATAGATACTCTTGAATCTAGATATCAACATTATTAGAATCTGATACCCCACATCGAATGAATAGATATTCACGAATATAGGATGACATCATGAAAATAGTTGTTTAAGTCGATTCAGTTTTTTAGAAACTAAGTAAGAGAGAAAACTCACCCTCACACACTCACGAAGAGATATGCGGCAATCTAAATTATTATTAACTAGGGGTTTATATCTTTAATGAAAAACGACAACGTTTTCCTTAAACAAAAAAAAAAAAGAGTTTGGTCTGGTTATAAAATGTTAAGAATTTTGCAGGAGCCTAGGCCCTCACTAATTAACCTCCTCTTAGCTCTGCTCTTACTCGCGAGCACTTGGTCTCATAACTCACATGCAAACAATACAAATTTAGATCTATCTAATGAAATCCTAGAGACTACCAAATATTACCTTAAATTTATCATTTTAGCTGCGTGTATGGATTTTAGGACCCAACAAGAACATGGTAACCTAGTATTATGATCACTAAAAATCCTAACTGGTCAACAGAGATTTTATGACTTGGAACTAGTTACTCAAAATAAAAGACATTATTACCCCTTGGGCATCCTTCTTAAGGCAGAATGTATTACTGGTTTTGTTTTAAATTTCTAAGAGTTTGTTGTGTTTAATCTTTGATGGTATACCTGTAATATTCCTGACTTTAGTGCTAATAAATATTCGGCTACGGATACTTCTAACTCTAGTGTTGGTAGATATTACGTAGCAAAAAAAAATATAGTATTCATGAATCTAATTCAATAAATAAACCAATAAAATAAATTTTAATCAATGCATACATATTTTAAAAAAGGTGAAAATAAAGGAGTAAGAAATAAGGATGTGTTTTATAAAACACAATCTTGGCCCAAAACAGATTGGGCAGGCTGGGCCTGGGCCAGCACGACTCAATCTCCGCTGTTTTCTGATTTTTTTTGGCTGGGCTGCACCAACCGGGCCGGGCCAGTCCGGTTACTAGTTTCAGACCAGTAACCCGACTGGTCTTCTTTTCTCCGCAAGCGTGAATTAATTAAATTTGAGGAGGGAAAACAGGAAGACTTACCTGTTGCTGCTGAAGACCAAAGCTTGAAAACAGTGGTGCACTTCTGTTTCTACTGTTCATTTCGTTGTTCTTCTCTGTTGCCTTTCGCTTCCTTTTCTGTTCTTTTTTTCTGTTTTAGTTTTTCTCTGTCTCTCCCTCTTTCTCTCGGTCTCTCTCTCTCTCTCCTGCGTGTTTTTTTTCGTTCCCCTGTTTGTGGGTTTTCCCTATTCCTTTTTGGTCTCTCAGTTCGTCCTCTGGTTCTCTCGGTTTGCTCTCAGTCCCCTGGTCCTTGTTGTGTTCGGCTCATTTGCGTCTGTCTTCTCCTCTCCTGGTTTTTGCGTTTATTCTTCCCCCCTGATCTGGGTCCTCCTCCCTCGTGGCCTTTCTTTCTCTGGCTTTATAGCCGGAGAATGCCATACGTTTCAGTAACGTATTGCATCATGGGCAGCTGAGCGAATTGTTCCTTCTTCTTCCTGCTGAAACGGCTTCCCTGGTGTAATGAATAAGGTGGTGAACAATGCTCTTTGAAACGACACCGTTTTGAGATGGGAAATGGTCATTTTCATTTTGCTTACTTATGTTTTTCAATTTTGTAATTAAGCCCCTTAATCAGGAAATTCGCTCCTTTTTTTTTTTGTAATTTCGTGCCCCAGATAAATTGCAATAGGACCACTGGAGTTTAGAGCCTTTTACAAAATAGTCCTTGTATTCTAAATGTTTCAATCCAGTCCTTAATTAACTCTTCAACTTTTAATTCTTTCAAAACTATCTCTTGAAAAATCAATTAAGCTCCCTACTCTACCCCTGCTTTTTCATTTCGGTCTTTGAACTTTAATTCCTTGCAATTTTGACCGAATACAGCCCCAAACTTTGGTTTTGTTTTCAATTAAGACCCTGATTTCATTAATTAAACTAATTTCAAGTTCAATTAAGCCTCCAAACTTATCAATTCCTCAATTAAACTCTTGACTTAATTAATTAAACTAATCCAAAGTTTAATTAAGTCCCCAAACTTTCAATTTATATTGTCTCGACCCAAATATTAATTTATTCTTCATTCATTTCAATTTTTATTTGTTTTTCATCATCATTTGTTTTTCATCGTCATTTTTTATTATCATTTTTTCATAATTTTTATTATTGTTTTTATAGAAAATATAGTAAAAATGAAAATAAATAGAAAGAATAAAATAAAAATAAAAAGAGACAAAATTGAATTATGACATTATATGAAATGAAAAGGTGCATTGTCCTGAGCAAAGCCAGGCCGTGTTTTGCATAGTGCTCCCTTAAAATTTATTTTTTAAAAAATATTATTTTTTTATATACTTTTAAGTTGTTTTGATATACTAATATTAAAAATAATTTTTAAAAAATAATATATATATATATATATTATTATAATGTATTTTTAAATAAAAAACACTTTGAACAACAATCATTATGACATTCCTAAACAAACCCTAACAAAATAAAATTGAGAAACACACTTTATAAGCTATACAAAATGAAAATGACAGAAAAATTAACAGTAAACTCGTGTAATGAATTCATCTACCAGAAGAACCTAAGCATATTACCAGTATTGGCTAATCCAATTATCCAAGTAGCACCTTCTACAATCTACTTGTAAATTTTTTTGTTGAAACCTATGGAGAGAAGTAAAAATGAGAAGTTAACTTGCCATAAATTGAAAATAAACCAAACTTGAATTGAATTTCTTTGTTGTGGCTTAGAAAAAAGTGTTGGAATATATAGAATGATATTGATACAATGGAGTTAAAGTCTGTAGTCATGGTTAGCAATCAAAGATAGTTATAACAGCAATCAAAGATAGTTATAACAGTTGTAGTTAGTTATAGCAGTTACAGTTAGTTGTAGCGGATCAAAGTCTCTCTCTCTCTCTCTCTCTCTCTCTCTCTCTCTCTCTCTCTTTCTATATATATATATATATATATATATATATATATATATATATATATATATATCACACCATCCTGTAAAGAAAGTCATATACGGAAGATATATCAAAAGAAAGGGGAATTCCTTTTCAAGCAAAACAAATTTTTCTTCTCTTAAGCTTCACATTTCTCTTCTGCACAAATTATTTCTGTGCAGTTTTACATGGTACCAGAGCACATTTCTGATAATTAGATATTTGTCTACACATTTCTTTTTACCATTTTCTTGATCTTTCCAAAACTTCGCAATGTCTGATCATCTTGAGGATAATGCTTCTACGGCACATAATGATTTATCCAATGCCTCTGTTCAGAATCTTTCTGATGATTCATCCAGTTGCTGCTACTTGTATCCTTCTGATAATCCTGGTTCTCTTCTAGTCTCTGAGATCTTCACTGGTGAGAATTACATTGCATGGAGTCGATCCATGTCAATTGCTTCAATAGTGAAAAATAAAATTGCCTTTGTTGATGGTTCTCTAGCTTCTCTAGCTCAGCCTATCACCACTAATCAATCATTTCGTGTGGCCTGACTAAGATCTAACAATCTTGTTCTATCTTGGCTAATGAATTCCATTGCCAAGGATATCAGTAGTAGTCTTCTTTACTTCATAACAGCTTTTGATATTTGGGAAGAACTGAGAATTAGATATCTTAGAAGTGATGGATCAAGGGTTTTCTTTTTGGAGAAATCATTAAGTTCTATTTCTTAGAACTCCAAATCTATCACCGAGTATTTCAGTGAATTCAAGGCTTTGTGGGATGAATACATCAGTTATCGTCCAATTCCAAGTTACAAATGTGGAAATATTGATCTGTGCTTATGTAATATTCTGAAACATTTGATAGATCGACAACAATCAGATTATGTTATGAAATTTCTTATGGGTCTTCATGATTCCTATTCTACAGTTAGGAGTCAACTATTGTTTCAATCTCCTTTACCATCTATGGGTAGTGTTTTTTCTTTACTTTTGCAAGAAGAGAGTCAGAGGTCTTTGACAAATGCGGTTGGCATTTCTATTGATTCACAAGCAATGGTTGCTGAACAATCTGTGAATCAATCCTCAAGACTAGGTTCAACATATGCCAATCGTTTTACTAAACAGAAAGAAAAGTTTGGTGCAATTTGCTCTCATTATGGTTATTCAGGACATCTTATTGATAAATGCTTTCAACTAATTGGATACCCTTCTGGATGAAAGGGGCAAGAGGAAAAAGATTTATTTCTATACCAACTATTGGCAAGAATTTTCAAAGGTTATCCACTGCAAATAATACTGTTATTTTGGAGCAAAATTCTAGCACTCCCAACATTGTTTTCTCTCAAGAGCAAATCCAAAATCTGCTCACTTTTACGAATAGCATTTCCAACTCAAACTTAAACTCTACTGCTAATGTTGCATCTGCATCATGTATGTCTTTTTCTTGTCATACCATTTCTTCATCACAGAATCAACTCACTTGGATTCTTGATACAAGAGCAACATATCATATGATCTGTAGCCCTCTTCTTTTTTATCAATTGTTTTGCCTAGAACTCCTTCCAAGGTTCATTTACCAAATGGTCAAACGGTTCCAATTGTTTTTACTGGAACTGTTAAATTTTCTCCTGATATCGTTTTACACAATACTCTTTATGTTCCATCCTTTAATGTCAATCTTATTTCTGTCTCAAGATTAACTGCTGATAATTCTGTTGGATTATTTTTTCTTCAAACAAAATGTATCTTGCAGGTCTAAGCAAATGGAGGATGATTGGGCTTGCTGAAGTTCAATCTGGCCTATACCATCTTCATAGACCTTTTTTTCAATCTATACTGAAATCCTTCCTAGCTCTATTGGCTTGCCTTCTAGCTCATTAGTCAAATCATGTATCGTTGCCTCTGATCTTTGGCATTTTCGTTTAGGCCATATTCCAGCATAAAAAATTAATCTCGTAAGTAGTTCTGATTCTTTTGTAATAGCTACTAGCAATTCTATCTGCGAGATTTGTCCTTTAGCTAAGCAAAAAAAGCTTCCTTTTCCTCTGTCAACTAATAAATCCAATCAAGCCTTTTAATTGGTTCACATTGATATTTGGGGACCTTTTTTTTGTTCCTTCTTACTTTGGTAATAGATTCTTCCTTATCATTGTTGATGATTACATTAGATTCACCTAGTTATTTTTAATTAAATTCAAATTAGAAACTAGAGCTATTCTTACCAACTTTCTAGCTTATGTTTATACTCATTTCAACACTAATATTCAAACTCTTAGATCAGATAAAGGACAAGAGTTTAATATGCATGTTTTTTTATCAAGAGCATGGCATCATTCATTAATTATCTTGTGTTGAAACACCTGAACAAAATGGAAGGGTTGAGAGAAAACATCAACACCTATTGAATGTAGCCAAATCTCTCATGTTTCAATCCAAACTTCCTTTACCCTACTAGACAGATTGCATTCTCACAACCATTCATCTGATAAATCACACTCCTTCGTCCATTCTCAATAATCAAACACCATATTACCTTTTGTTTCAGAAACCACCAACTTACGACTATTTCAAAGTTTTTGGTTGTTTATGCTTTGCTAGCACAATCATAAGCAACCAAGGCAAATTTCAGCCACGAGCCATGAAATGCATTTTTCTTGGTTATCCTCCACACATCAAAGGGTACAAAATCCTTGACTTATCAACTCTCAAAACCTGTCTCTCGAAATGTAGTTTTTTTATGAATCTACTTTCCCATCTATTCCAGACACAATTAATATACCTTTTGTGTTTCCAGATTTTCCTCAAACCTATGATTCCATCTCTTGTATCCCAGCAAAATCTGTTTCTCAAAACTCTGTTCCTCCTATAAATTTACCTTTAGTAAATTCTATTCCTGAACTTTCTTTTTTTTACAATAATGATGCTTCTAATCTTAAAAGGTCTAAAAGAACTAAGCATTTACCTAATTACTTAAAGCAATATTATTGTGGTACTGTGACTCAAATTCCTTCAGCAAATCCAGCATCTTCTGGGTGCTCTTTCTCCAGTAAGCCGTACTCTATATTCTTCTTCTTGACTGATTCCAGATTGTCTTTAAACATAAAGCTTTCACTTCTGCTATTTCATCTATTTTTGAACCAAAGTCTTACAAACAAGCTAGCTCAATTCCTCATTGGCAAAATGCCATGACTAATGAAATTATAGCTCTTGAGAAGAACCAAACTTAGGATCTGGTAATTTTAACTCAAAACAAATCTGCTATTGGTTGTAAGTGGGTATACAAAGTGAAATTTCAAGCTGATGGCAGTGTTGAGAGGTACAAAGCCAGATTAGTAGCTAAGAGCTATACTCAATAAGAGGGAATTGATTTTTTTGATACCTATTCTCCTGTTGCAAAAATGACAACAGTTAGAGTTCTTCTTATTATTGCTGCTATTAAATAATGGCAGTTACATCAACTTGATGTTGATAATGTCTTCTTGCATGGAGACTTAAATGAGGAGGTATACATGCAATTGCCACCAGGTTTTTCCACTCCAAATGACTCTCAGGTTTGTAAACTCAAAAGGAGCTTATATGGTCTAAAACAAGCTTCCAGACAATGGTTCTCTAAGTTGTCTTCCTCTTTACTGCACTTTGGTTTCAGACAGGCAAAGTCAGATCCCAGTTTTTTCATCAAACAAACTTTAACCAGCTTTATGGCATTGTTAATATATGTTGATGATGTGATCATTGCTTCCAATGCTCTTGCAGAAATAGCTACTATGAAACAGTTTCTTCGTGCATCTTTTCCTGTAAAAGATTTGGAAGAGTTGAAATACTTTCTAGGCATTGAAGTAGCTAGATCTGCTAAAGGTATTGTTCTTTGCCAAAGAAAGTATGCTTTAGATGTGTTGACAGACAGTGGTTTTTCTGGTGCTAAACCCATTAGCTTTCCTATGGAATCAACTTTGAAACTCACTGTTGCTGATCCTAGTCCTTTATTATCTGATCCTACATCCTATTGAAGACTTGTTGGCTGACTTCTTTATCTCACAATCACACGACCAGATTTATCATATGCAGTATAAGCTCTCAATCAATTTATGTCCAATCCTCGTGCAATCACTTGCAAGCGGCTGAGAGAGTTCTTCGATATCTTAAGGCAACCCCAGGTCAAGGATTATTTCTCAAGGCTGATTTTGATTTACATTTAAAGGCATATTCTGATAGTGATTGGGGTGGTTGCATTGACACTAGAAGGAGTGTCACTGGTTTTTCAGTTTTTCTTAGGGATTCTCTAATTTCCTGGAAATCAAAGAAGCAACCTACTGTTAGTAGGTCCCCAACAGAAGCTGAATATAGAGCTTTAGCAACTACCACATGTGAGCTTCAATGGTTAGTTTATTTATTGGCTGATTTCCAAGTACCTCACTCTCAAGTTGCATTGTTGTATACTAATAGCAAACCTGCTTCAGAAATTGCTTCCAATCTAGTACCCCATGAAAGAACTAAACATATACAACTAGATTGTCATCTCGTTAGGGAGAAATTGCAGGAAGGTTTGATTAAAATCATCCACATTCCTTCCAGATTTCAATTGGCTGATATTCTCACCAAACCTCTCGGTTGTCTCAACTTTCATCATCTTCTTAGCAAGATAGGAATGATGAATATTCATTGTCATCTTGAGGGGGGATGTTGGAATATACAGAATGCTATTGATACAATGGAGTTAAAGTATATAGCCATGGTTAGTAGGTAAAGTTAGTTATAGCAGTTACAGTTAGTTATAGCGGATCAAAGTCTGTATATATATATATATATATATATATATATATATATTCACACCATCCTGTAAAGAAAGTAATATACGAAAGATATATCAAAAGAAAGGGGAATTCCTTTTCAAGCAAAAATATTTTTCTTCTCTTAAGCTTCACACTTCTCTTCGCACAAATTATTTATGTGCAGTTTTACAAAAAAAAAAAGCTTTAATTGAAGAACTTGGGTGGGTTAGGGTTAGGGGAAAGCCGGAGAGGAAGGGAGAATTTTAGACCATCTCAATTGAAGGATTTTGGTAGGTGAGGGCTAAGGAAAACAATAGAGGAAGGAAGGATTTTAGGTTGCTAGTATGGCTATTGTCTTTTTAACTAGGGATTTATATCTCTAATGGAAAACGACAACATTTTCCTTAACCAAAAAGAGATGGGTCTGGATATAAAATCTTAAGACTTTTACAGGGACTAGCCTCCACCAATCTTCTATTAGCTCTGTCCCCGCTTGTGAGCACTTAATCATATAACTGATATGTAAACAATATAACTCTAAATGTATCTAACAAAATTTTAAAGATTCCTAAATATTATCTTAAATTTATCGTTTTCATTAAGAGTATGGATTTTGAGACCCAACAAGAACATGGTAACCTTGCAATAAAAAAAGATAGGATGCATACTAAATAAATATATAGACTTGCATAAGATATTGAAATACAATCCTAACATGTATACTAAATTTGTATAATAAAATATATTTAAACAAAACTAGTTTAAAGTAATTATTTGTTAAAGATTTTAGAATATAACCAATCTTATTTTTTTTGTTGCCAAAGGTAAATCATTTATTCTCAAAGTTTTATTACTCATCACTTTGTGCAAACAAACTCACTCCAGTAAGCCTTACAGGATATCAATAACACCATCTTGTTTACACTACCAGAAATTCACCTAAAACCAACGGAATAATTCTGTCGGTACATTGCGGTGATAATTACTGACGAATACTATTCCTTCTGTAATTCGGTCAGTATATATCGACAGAATATTGTAGTCGATATATACCAATGGAATTACAGACGAAATAGATAGAATTTGAAAGAAAAAAAACCGGTTCGATGACGTGGAAGTTTTTGCGGGCGATTTTACCGATGGAATCACCAAGAGATTCAAACCGGGATCTCCATACAGTGACGTGACCAATTCACCATCAGAATTACCGATAGAATCACCGATAGAATGAGTCCGTTAGTGATTCCATCGGTAAAAATTAATATATTACCACTCTGCCGACTGTCTCATCCCCTATATCTCCTTCTTCCCCATCCCAACTCTCCCCTCCCAAACTGCAAAGAACCTCCAAAAAAAAAAAACCCCCCTCTTCTCAACACAAGTCATATTTCTTTAAGTTTTGTGGTCACAACATCCGTGTTCTGATTTATTGTGTATTTTATCATTTTTTGTAAGTAAATCTATCTTTTTTTAATTTTAACATTTAAATGTCAATTTTAAATGTCAATTTTTTTTTGTATATGTATTTTGTCAGTGTATGTACATGTTTTATTGTTATTTCTCAAACAAACCTATAGTATAAATGTATAATTTTGTACTTGTTATGGTTTGTTTTAGATTTTGTAAAATTGTATTTGTTTGTAAATTATTGAAACTTTGTTGAATTACCGAATTACATATGTTGTGGTAAAATAATTAATAGCTTGTTTAACAGGTCCGTTTTAATTTTTATCAGTGCTATTGCGGAGTTGTAATTTCTGTAAATTGATATGTATAAATTTGTATGGATGTTGATAATTGATAATGAATATTTATGAGAAGTTTTAATTAGTTTGTTGGATAATCTCGAGGTAAACCAATATTTTTGCAAATTTATTTATCTAACATAGTTAATTAATACATGTTGTCATCATAATTTTATAGAAGTTCGATAGAAGTCATGGATGTATCGAGATTCACCTCAAGGATTGTGGAGGATGGATTATTGTAATGGGGTTCAGGGTTTTATTAATTTCACAACATCTATTCCCATAAATTTTACTGGAGGCGGTATTAGGTGTCCATGTAGGAAGTGTCCAAATAAAAAGTATTTGCATCCAGATGTTGTAATGATGCATCTTCTACACAAAGGGTTCATGGAGGATTACCTGTGTTGGTATGCACACGGAGAACTATTTGTTCGTAATAAGAGCATGGGAGAAAGGGTGGTTGGGTCAACTTCTAGTGCTAGCAATGTGCATGGAGTTGCAAATGACAACAGTAATCCTTACATGAATATGGTTATGGATGCAATGAGAATGAATCAAGGTAATGTCAGTCAATGTCCAATCATAGAAGAAAAACCTAATGCAGATGCAGCAAGGTTTTTTGATCTGTTAAAAGATTCTGACGAACCATTATGGAATGGCTGCACGAATCACAGTAAATTATCGGTCGTAGCATAGGTGTTCACCATCAAGTCAGATCACGGGTTGAGTGAGGCCAGTTATGATAAAATTATCGAATGGGCGAGAAGCATTTTACCTGAAGGGAATAGGTTGAAAGAGAACTTCTATGTTGCAAAGTCCATGATGAAACCTCTCGGTTTAGGATACCAGAAAATTGACATGTGCCCTAACTTCTGCATGTTATACTACCTTGAAAATGTTGAGCTTACCGAGTGCATGTCATGTGGGCATTCCCATTACAAACCTAGAACTGGCAGGGGAAAGACTCTCGTGGCATATAAAAAACATAGATATTTCCCAATCACACCTATACTGCAGAGGTTATTCATTTCACCAAGGACTGCTGAGCACATGACATGACACCAATCACATGATGCAATTGATGAAGTGATGGTGCATCCTTCTAACGGCGAAGCATAGAAATACTTTAATAGTGTGCATCCTCACTTTTCAGCTGAATCAAGAAACGTGTGTCTTGGGTTGTATACAAATGGATTCAACCCATTCGGGTAATTTACTGCTCCTTATTCTTGTTGGCCGGTCATACTCACGATTTATAACTTGCCACCGGGGATATGTATGAGGCTGGAGTTCATGTTTTTATCTACTGTCATACCCGGTCCGAGTAGCCCGGGCTGGAATATAGATGTTTGTCTTCGACCATTGATTGATAAGCTGACGCAGTTGTGGTCCTCCAGAGCTTTTACATATGATATATCGAGGAAACAAAATATTGTTATGAGGGTAGCTTTGATGTGAACTATCAATGATTTTCTAGCTTATGGAATGGTTTCTGGATGGAGCACGCATAGAAAACTAGTGTGTCCATACTGCATGGAAAACAACAAGGCATTCACGCTAACAAATGGAGGTAAAGCTTCTTTTTTTAACTGTCACTGTCGTTTCTTGCCACCAAAGCACATGTACAGAAAGAACAAAAAGGATTTTTGGTTGGCAGAGTTGAAAAGGATGTTGCACCCCCGCATCTTTCTGGTGAAGAATTGCATGATGTTGTATCAGAGTACGGTGACATTGTGTTTGGTCTCCAATTAGGTAAGCAGAAGTTTATTGGTTTTGGTTTGACCCACAATTAGGTAAAGCAAAATATCTTTTGGGAGCTTCCTAATTGGAAGACCAATCTCCTCCACTATAACCTTGATGTCATGTACATAGAAAAGAACGTGTTTGAGAACATTTTCAACACTGTCATGGATGTGAAGGGGAAGACAAAGGACAACATCAAGGCTAGATTGGATATAGCTTTGTTCTGTAACCATAAAAATATAGAGTTGGTTTGTGATGGGTCATGGGTCGCAAAACCAAGAGCAAGCTTCATGTTTGAGAAAAATGCACAACTACTATTATACAAATGGCTTAAGAGTCTGTGTTTTCCCAATGGACATGCCTCAAACATATCAAGGTCGGTTAATATGGAGGAATGCAGATTGTATGGAATGAAGAGTCATGACTGCCACGTGTTTATACAAACACTCATTCCATTAGCTTATCGTGATTTGTTTCCAAAAGGAATATGAGATGCACTAATGGAGATCAGTCATTTCTTTAGAGATATATGCTCCAGCAAGTTGAATATTGATCACATTGAGAGGCTTAAAACAAATATCATCGAGACACTATGCAAACTTGAGATGATATTCCCTCCATCATTTTTTCACTCAATGGAGCATCTCCCAATACATTTACCGTTCGAGGCAAAAGTTGGAGGACCGGTCCAGTATAGATGGATGTATCCATTCGAACGGTTAGATATTATAATTGCAATGCAATTCATATATAAATGTATTTTCTTTGTTTTTCTTAATTGAAAATATTTGATTAATTCAATGTAGGTACTTGTTCAATCTTAAGAAAAAGGTTAAGAACAAGGCGCATGTTGAGGCTTCGATATGTGAGGCCTATATTGTTGAGGAGATCTCAACATTAATCTCATACTATTTCAATTCTCATTTGAGAACGAGAATCAATGACGTTCCACGGCATGATGATGGTGGTAAAGTGTCTTCCAGTGGAAACTTGTCAATATTCTCCAATCTTGGATGACCCACACCTAAAAATGTCGTAAGGGGAAGATATTTTTCTGAAATAGAGTTCAGACAAGCACATAATTATGTTCTATTTAACTCTGATGAGCTGAAACCTTTTATTCAGTAAGTATATGTACTACTAATTCAACTTTGTTAAGAATGTACTATTTATATATTGTAATATCATAAACTCATATAATTTGGAACAACCTTGTAGGCAGCATCAACAACATTTACTGTTCAATAACTCACAGCTGACCGAATCTCAAATCTTTCAATTACAAGATAAACAATTTGCCACATGGTTCAGAACACATGTAAGTACTATCACAAACTCATTATCTCTAACAAAGTAACTGTATGTCCTTACAAAATTCTCGTCGTTTACTATTCATTCTTATACATGATATACAAGGTTTATCAAATGGGAAGGAGTGCTGCTATTTCATTGTCTTCACTAAGCCTGGGCCCTAAAAGAAAAGTTAAGTGCTACAATGGGTATTTTGTCAATGGATATGTGTTCCATAGTGAAGAATATGGGCATGAAAGAAAGACATACAACAACGGTGTTTGTGTTAGGGGATCGACTTGTAATGAGTTTGAAGTTGACTACTATGGTAAATTAGAGGAGGTCATCAAATTGCAATATCATAGCGAGTAGAATATAATGTTTTTATTCAAATGCTATTGGTATGACACCACTGACAGAGGAATCAGAGTAGATCCTCACTATAGTCTGGTTGAAATCAACTCAAAAGCTAGACTTCACAACATAAATGATGTTTTTGTTTTCGCAAAGCAATGTCAACAAGTTTATTACACATACACTCCTTCCTCTAGAAAGGATCGATCAACAGTTGATTGGTTATCCGTTTTAAAAATGAAACTCAGGGGTCATGTCAAGGTTGTTCAGGATGAGAACGAAGACACAAGTGTGCGAGATGAAGTCTTTCAAGTTAGTGAGTTGGTTGAACCATATCGAGTTGCTCCTTCGATTGACTTGGAAGAAAATTCAAATTTTTGTGTTTTCGATGATAGTCTTGTTGATGTTGATGTTGAGGAGTTGAATGTTGTTTTGAGCTCTAGCGGACAAGCAAATGTCGATGAAAATGATGATGATGATATCCATATTGAAGATTGCGATGGAGTTGATGACTATTCAATTGACGACGAAGAAGAAAATTTTTTTGTCTAACTATCAGAATTAAGGAAAGTGTAAAACATTTTTTTTTATAATTTAATATATATTATGGATGATATTTTGTATCACGAAATATTTATTTTATAAGTGTTAACTATTGTTATTGTTTTGTGCGATGGACAGTTTGTAATTTAAGTATTTGCAGGAAGGTAAATAGGCAATACAAACATAATCTTTCATGCACAGTGCACGATCACTGATGTCTATACTGACGGATTACACGTCTATCAGCATTTCGCAGAGAGTTGCACAAATATCTACTGGAAATGCCAATATCACCGACGTCTATACCGACGGATATAGTTCATCAGCATTTCACAAAGAGTTGCAAGAATATTTACTGGAAATGCCACAATCACCGACGACTCTACAGACGGATACATTTCGTCGGCATTTTACAGAGAGTTGCAAAAATATTTATTGGAAATGCCATCATCACCGACGTCTCTACAAACGGATACAGTCCGTCGGTATTTGTCGGCGCAGTTCACAATTACAAACAGACTCACCAATGGACGGTGTGAATTTCAAACGCTAGGTATTAATGCATCTCTGACCGTGTGTATTTGCCGATGGAGACGGACTACGAAAATTCTGGAGGGTCATTTAAAATTTACCGACGGATTTTGGAAAATACACCGATATAATAATTAAAAATAATATTGTTTAAATAGTCTGTCGGCAAAACTGCGCTATAAATCCCAGCGACCGCCCCTTTAGTTTATTTTTCCTCTGCTTTGTTTGAGAGAGAGTTCTCTCGTTTTTGTTTTTTTCCTCTCATTTCCTTCAAAACTTTTGTTTTTTCAGCTTGTAATCTCTAGTTCAATCTTCAGCAAATTAAAAGGTATGTGTTTCCATTTAATATGCTTAATGATTTTATTTTTTTATTTTTTCTTTGTTTTAGTTATTGTTATTTTTGTTGTGTTTTTTGTTTTGGTATATTTTTATAATGTAGATAAAGTCTTGAAATAAATACATTATTAAGGTAAGCATTTTTCATTCCTAAAGTCTATAGTTTTTTTTTTAATTTGTTCAATATATTTTATTGTTTGTATTGCCATATTAATTGAATACTTTGTTGAATTTTAATTTTTATTGTTGAATTTACCTTGTAATTAGTAATTGAATATATAGGATTTAATTTAATTATTTTATCTCAATTTTACTCTATTATTGCATGATATTTGTTTAATTATTTCCATTAATTTTAATTCTTATTTGTATAGATGTTAGGTTATATATAAGATTTTTGAATGGGGTCAATTGGTTGTGGCTATTGTCAATATTTACAGGTTTGAAAACTTTGGGTAGTCTCTAGTATAGGGGAGGTGCTGCCGAATTTTTTTTTAATAATCAAATTTAATTATGTAATTATTCGTATAAAATTGTGTCGATGCGTAGAACGAAATCAACAGCTTGTCGCTCACATATGGTTGATTAGTACTTAAAAGTGCATTTTTATCAAGGTTTTATATCATCATTTTACACTTGAAGTATCAATAACTCCTTAACTAGAGCATGTTTTATAATAACAAGTCTAATAATATAAGATAGCTTTAATTTATGGTAAATGCTTATTTTAAATGCAGGCATATCTCACAATTCAAAGGATTTATTGATGTGATTAACTATTGAAAGTGAAAGGACAAAGAAAAGGCGAAGCTTAGAAAGGAGATACCGATTCAATTCAAATTGGAACACTATTCAGTTATTGGGTCATATCTGGAGCTGTAGATCTTGGATTTCAGTTTAATTTATATGGATAGAAAGATAAGAAATAGGCCTACAATGTTCATGAATAGTGGAAGACCCAAATTTGCCGTTTTCAAATCCAAAGTTTGGCCACAAAAGAGAAGTCAGAATCTGTCCTACAATCCAGCCCAAACACTGCTCAGAAGTTTACTCATATCTGGAGTTCTAGAAGGCCAAATGACTTGACATTTGGTGGGTGGAAGGAAAAGACAATTTCCAACAACTTTCATGAAGAAGACCTGCTCAAATTCGGATGGTAACAATGACATTTCATCCAGACAAGAGCTTGAGGGCTATCCACCACGTCCACCAGCAGCACTACTCAGTATTTTAGCCATATCTCGAGCTCTAGTGATCCAAATGCTCTGAAACTTTATGGGTGGAAAGATAAGATGATTGCCAACAACGTGCATGGGGAACACTTTGCCAAATTCTGATTGCATCAATGTCAATTTATCCAGCCAAAATGCTTGAGTGTTGCTGTCCACCAAGTCCACTAAATAAATAGTTGGCCACCACATCAATAATCAATTACCAAATGAATAGTTCTGAATTTTAGCCTATAAAAGGAGGCATTTGTCATTCATTTAGGAATCTTGGTTCTTCATATCAAGATCATGTTCTTGCTCTCTCTTTATATTTTTGTAATACTTAAGTTTTGCTTTCATTAATCTCTTGTTCATGCTTTTCATTTCCTTTACTATATTTAGTTAACTTATATCATGTTTATGTTCTTATATTGTTTATTTATGTTTTTCTTCTTCATAATGTCTAGCTAAGTTAATTATGTCAAGGTGAAAAAGTTTCACTAATGGTGTTAGGATAAGTATAATATAAACTCAACATGGACTTTAATGTTTATATTCAAGAAAGTTTGCTATTAACATGTCTTATCTTTTTTACCTTATTAATTCTTAATACCTTGCTTGTTAAATGGTTAATCTAGATTTGTGTTATATAACACTTGGTACATCAAAAACTTAATCCTTCATAGTTTTCGGCCGACATCATTATTATGAGAGGAACTTGATTTATTGTCAACATAAGTTAGCATCATGAATACTTGATAAAATTTATAAGTATGGTGTTACATAAATAAGATGATTAATATGATCATGTTGATAATTTATAAAGAGTTTATACTTTATTTATCTCTAATACTATTAGTGGATCCTCTAACCTTGACATTTGTTTTTATCATTGTTTAATCTTCACATTTATCTTACATCTCAAAGTCCTCTTTAACTCATCATCACCATCATCATCATCATCATCATCATTGTTGTTATTATTATTATTATTATTTATTATTTATATAGTTCACATCCCTGTGGTTCGACCCCGGTCTTGCTGGGTTATTTATTACTTTGACACTCCTGCACTTGGGATAAGACATCAACTCTTTGATCGTGTCAATGGTCGCAACTAGTTCTTTTAGCAGTGAGGATGACATGTCCTTAGGTGCCAATCAAGAAGAGGCACCTGCGCCGACTCGGGATGCTGCCTCTTCCAGCGCGATTTCACAGCGCAAAGGCGATGTGGCTTCATAGCAGAATCAATTCACCCGCAAGTACGAGGCACATTGGAAGGACAACCTTTCAATGTAAGTTTGTTTCGGTTTTAGTTTTTTTTTAATTATAACATAATTTATGAACAACTAATCAATATTTTAGTATTTTAATTTACTTTCAGGTTCACAAACATTGAGGCCGCCCGAGTAATAAGATCGGCATTTAAATCGTCGATGGAGATTCCATTATTTCAATGGAGTCAGGTTTTCAGACATCTTGAATGGAGACCTTATATCGATGCTTGGTTTGAAAAATTTGAGGTTGGTGTTAATTTCTAATTTCTAGCTTATTTTTAATAAATTATTATTATAATTGTAAATAAATTATTATTTTTATTTTAAATAAATTATTTATACACAACACAAATTCGACTGGGACAGTGCGCTTGACAATGTTGTGAGGAGGGTGTTGGAAAATCACGCGGCAACTAGGTAACATCGAAAACTATACGATATTTTTTTTAAAAAAAAATTATGTTTTAAAATCTAATTTGTCACTATGGAAGTAGGTTGCATGAGTTTTGGTATGAAGCACAAAAAAAGGCCAAAAACAACATGAGAGATAACGGTCTCCATGGCTGGAATGACGTGGTGGTTTGGAGGGATTTCAAACCCCTATACATCCCGGGAGATATATGGCCGCAATATATTGAGCACGTGACATCTGAGCGGTTCACACGACGCTCATAATCCAGTGCTGGCATCCGGAACCGGCAAATTCATGGTTCGGTGACAACGCATACCGGCGGCTCCGTTTCGTTTGTTGCACATGTGAAACAGATTGTAAGATTAATTTAAATGAAATATATCATTAATTAATTTGTTGTTACTTGATTAATTTTTTTCGTACAGGCTACGTCTCTTGGACGTGAGCCGAGCCCAATAGAGCTGTTTGTAGAGACGCACGTGCAGAGTGAAGACCGCCAAAAGGGGGTGCAACAGTTCGTTGACAACCACGCTCAACACTTTGTGGTCTGTTCGTTCAACCATTTTTTTCATAAGTTATTATTTTTCTTGAATTGAATATGATGATTTCTTTTTTCATTTTCAAGAGACCTATAATAGTTGGTTGAGGGAAAGATATGGAGACGATCTTTCGACCCATCTAGACTTGTGGATGGAGGTAGGATCGTCCGATGGACCGGATAAAAATCAGGTGTACTGGCTCTCCAACACTGTAGCCTATAACTTGCGGGTGGCCTGTAGTGTCTCAATCGTTGGGAGCTCGCAATCAGTATCAAGCACCCAGTCTTAGGAGTTCATGATCTTGAAACAACAATACGCTCAACTCTTGGAGGATTATCAACACCTCCACCAAATGATCATGGACATTAGATCAAAGATGGGTGATGATACATGTAAGCCTCCTTCTTGGCCGTTTCGTTCCGGGAACGACCAGCCTCCACCAACTCCTCCTCCTCCTCCCGCTCCGCCATTGTTCTAGTTTAATTGTTTTTGGAAACACATTAAATTTATTATGAATATTTGGATGAATATTATTTAACTTTATTTTTATATTTTTGATGTTTAATACAATTTTATTTGCATAATTGGTTTTTTTACTATTAATTTATATTATTTTATATTATTTATTCTAAAAAAAATTTAATTTTTTTTAAAAAACATCACAGACGGATTTCCCGATTGACTGTTTTTATCGATATTTAACAGAGAATTGAAAAATAGTTACTGGAAATGTAAACCCCCGTTTATAATTTTTCTGGTTATTAAATTATGAGAAATTTAACCAATAGTAAAATGAGTTAAATTAAATTAAAGAAACCTAAATCAAGATAAAAATAGTGAAATAAATGAAATGAAAGTGAATATAGTACTAAATTGTTGAAAAGAAAAACATTTGTGGGGACAAAATGAATACATAAGACCAAGTGAGGTCAATATTCAAATAACAGAAGGTTATGAGTTTATGTACAAAAGATAAAAAGGGGTAGGGATAAATGTGCAATTAACAAGATGATAGTACTATAAATATCATTCTATTTTTCTCTTTGAGTGACTTGCAAGAGCAAGAGAGAGTTTAGAGAAGGGCTGGAGAGAAGACATATTGATGGCATAAAATCTGACAGCTATAACTCCACCTTCCACCGTTGGATCAGAACGATATTTAGTATGTTGTTCTCCTCCATGTCATGTACAGTATCACTGGAGGGAACTTCTATATCAGTCCCCGTGGGAGAGATATCGTGGGAGGAAAATATCTGGGAAAATACACTTCTGGACAGTCTTCTTCGCCAACTGTTTTCTCCTCTGGCCACCATCGGATCAAGCTATAATTTGGATATGTTGTTCTTCCTAATGTTGTTTAGATTTTAAACTGTGGAGATCATCAACAAACACTCGGTATAGAAGTTGTGCTTCTCGCACAGTAGGACTACAAGTTTGAGGTCAGTTCGGTTAAACCCATATTTCTAGAAATTTCACCATTTGATGAAGTTGATATTTGGATATGTTATACTCATAATAATGCATTATAACTTGACCGTATGGATTGTTTGGAATATTATTGGTTTGTTATTTATGGTTGATTGAAACTGTTGTTAAAATTGGTTTTGTGTGAATTTAATGAAATTAGCATGAAAATAGTGAAGGAACTTGTAAACCTCGGGAAAAATAAAGGTTGCGTAGATTGCAAACTAACTACATGAGAAATAAAAGTGAAGAAATTCATGCATATGGTTAAATAAAAACGGGAATTTAGAAATTTTTGGATATAAGTTTCTGGACGAAATATTTCGAGACATTATAAATCAACCCGAAAATGTTGAGGGTTGGATTAAATTAAAGAAAATAAACTAAACTAAAAGTTGTGGGGTGAAATCATAAGGTATGAAAAGAGGTATAACTTAATTATAAGAAGCAAAAAAAAAGAAGATGTAGGGGCCTAAATGCAAATAAGAAAAATTATAGAGCATAAATACTCCTATTCTCACCCAAAAATCTGCAGAAATCATAAGGAAAGAAAAGAGGGAGTTTTTGTATTCATTCTTGCAAAATCAAGAGAGAAACATCAAATTTCAAGAACCCATCCAAGATTAAGGGTTTATAGATGGAATAGACACTTGTGGGCAAAGGATTAACAAGGAAATTGAACAAGAAGAGAAGATAGAGGGCTGGCTGTCATTAGATAAGAAAGGAGGGAGTTGAAAAATCTTCAACTGGTTGAAGATCAAAACCTTAATTCGTACTGGGTAAGGTGTTCTAAATATGATCTTATAAGTCATTTCAAATTCGATAATGAATTGATGCCTTGATGTGAATTATTGATTAGGGTTCTTAGACTTGAATTGGGGAAAAAGTATTTGTTGTTAAAATTAAGTTAATTCATGTGTGGTATATGATTTGGGGACGTGAAACCATGATAATTTACCCAGAAAATGTAGTTGTGAAAGTTATGTGTGAAGGGAAGGGGAGGTGACGAATCTAGACAGACTCGTCTCCTGACTTTCAGTAAGATTTCGGATAGGAGGATGAGGGAATTAGAACTAGGTTCCTTATAAAAATTGTAGTTTTGGATGTTAGATAACTAAGGAAATTGGTCTTGCTCAATTTGAAGCTGTAAAACTCCATTTATGGGTTATCAACCGAGACTGGGTCATGATAGACCCTATAGAGTAGTAAGTCTGATTTTTTGATGAGCAGTGTTGACTATCTTAGAGGTAGAATTGGTTTCTCCTTTCTTAGAGAACTTGTAGCCTTGTGTCTTAGCTTTCCAACGAGACCAATCTCGCTTGAAATAGAGTTCTATAACTCTAGATATAGATAAAAATCTAAGGAAAAGTTAGACAGTAATGATTGGACAGTAACAGTTCAAATGTCTAGACAGTAACAGTTCAAAGTTAGACAGTAACGGTTGGACAGTAACAGTTCAATGTGTAGACAGTAACAGTTCAAATGTCTAGACAGTAACAGTTCAAAGTTAGACAGTAATAGTTGGAAATAGGACAGTAAGAGTTCAAAGTTAGACAGTAACAGTTGGAAATGGGACAGTAACAGTTCAAAGTTAGACCGTAACAGTTGGAAATTGGACAGTAACAGTTCAAAGTTAGACAGTAACAATAGACTTTCACGTGAATACTATGTGTAAGAATATAAAAAAATTGAGACATACGAACACTTGCACATTGAGATACTAACATTGAAAATATACATGATATATGTATGTATGTTATTATGAAGAAATGAACATGCATAGAAAGTAACATATGAGTAATGGATGAATATGGATTCTCTGTAATATCGACTTGAAGGAACGATAACTATGGTTGGATAAAAGATGACAACATTAATGGGTGTAATGAGAAAAACGTAAGATATAAAGAAAGAAATGATTGAAAGAAAGATCTATTAGTTATTGATATGATTATTCTAAAACATATCCTTGAATGAGGAAAATTTATGATATGAGTTTGTGACTGCAGGAGAGACCACCGGTGTGGTGCAACAGCAGCAATAGGGGAGCATGAGTAGAGCGTCTATTGCAGGTAGGTGGCTTAACCTTCCTTTTTAATAATGTTGAATAATAAAAAATACTTTATCATGAATGTTACTGTATTGTGTTAATTAAGATATCATATTTTCAAATGCTTAAATGTTAACAACTGATTAGCTTCGGCTAATGGCATCCGAAGGGATGGCCGGGACAAATGAATGATTTGCTTTGGCTAATTGCATCCGAAAAGATGATCGGGACAAATAATTGATTAGCTTCGACTAATGGCATTCGAAGGGATGACTGGGACAAACGAATGATTAGCTTTGGCTAATAGCATCCGAAGGGATGACCGGGACAAACGATTGATTAGCTTCAGCTAATGGCATCCGAAGGGATGACCGGGACAAACAAATGATTAGCTTTGGCTAATAGCATCCGAAGGAATGAACGGGACAAACGATTGATTAGCTTTGGCTAATGGCTTCCGAATGGATGACCGTGACAAATGAATGATTAGCTTTGGCTGATGGCATTCGAAGGGGTTGGCCGGGGTGAGTGAATGGTTAACCTCGACAAATGATGCCTTAAGAGGATGGTCGGATTTAAGATTATGGCTGATTGTAAGAATTGGTGAATCTATATGTACTGCAAGTTGTGTATACCAAGAACATGAAGGAACTACAAATGTCACGCTTCAAACATGAAATAATGTTAATGCTTCATTAAACTGCCAGACCGTTTTCTTATTATTATTATTATTAAGTAATTGAATTCTTGTAAATGTTTTGTACTGCAGTAGGGACGTCACACCAACAAGGTGCCTAGGAAACTCAATACACGGGGACCTACTTTTGCAAGGAATCATGTAGTTGCATTCTAAATCATGATGTACTTTGTATGAATCAATATACTGAATGTATAACTATTATTAGATCCTTTTAGCTTAAATTCGTGACGACTATTTGTAGGATAGAATACAAACTCATGTCTATGCATGTATATTTTAAATGCGAATTTCTAATCATGCAAACATAATATTATGAGTTTATGTAAGATTCATTTTTAAATGAAATGTTGTTGATTTATGGATTGTATATTGATGATGTGAGGAAACATCTTTGCCGTTTACCGACACAATGTGTGTCAAGTACAAAAAAAAATTTACTGTTGTTTTGGGCTTGAAAAGCCGGGTTGTTACAGAACTCTTGGTTCCTTAAGGCCATGCTTTCAGTCAATTATGCATGAAATGTGGAAGATTGAAATAAATAAGATAAATTGGCTCTTAAAAAGATATTTTTGACACTTAAACAGTATGTGATATGGCTAGGGGTTGAGATAGAAGAGAAAAAGTTAAATTGTGAATGTTGTGTGTAAATGGAAAGGTTGATGAATCTGGACAGATTCATCTCCTGAATTTTAGAGAGAATTCGAGTAGGAGGATGAGGGAATTAGAATCAAGTTTCTTCATAATAATTGTAGTCTTGGATGTTAGCTAACTAAGGAAGTTGGTCTTGCTCAATTTGGAGCTGTAGAACTCCAGTTATAGGTCACCAACCGAGACTGGGTCATGACTGACTCTGTAAGGTAGGAGGACTGATTAATTGATGAGCAATTTTGACTGTCTTAGAGGCAGAACTGGGTTCTCCTTTCTTCATAGACCTTATAGCCTCGTGTCTTAGCTTTCCGACGAGACCAATATCGCCTGAATTTCAATTCTATAACTCTAGATATAGTTAAAAATCTGAGGAGAGGTCGAACAGTAACAGTTCGATATCAAGACAATAATAGTCTAATGTTTCTTGATGAACAATTTTGACTGTCTTAGAGGCAGAACTAGGTTCTCCTTTCCCCATAGAACTTGTAGCCTCGTTTCTCAGCTTTCCAACGAGACCAATCTCGCCTGAAATGGAGTTCTATAACTCTAGATATAGTTAATAATATGAGAAGAGGTTGGACAGTAACAATTCGATTTCAAGACAGTAACAGTTGGACAGTAACAATCCAATGTTTGTTGATGAGCAATTTTGACTATCTTAGAGGCAGAACTGAGTTCTCCTTTCTTCATAAAACTTGTAGCCTCATGTCTTAGCTTTCCAACGAAGCCGATTTTGCCTAAAATGGAGTTTTATAACTCTAGATATAGTTAACAATATAAGGAGAGGTCGGACAGTAACAGTTCGATTTCAAGACAGTAACAGTTGGACAGTAACAATCCAATGTTTATTGATGAGCAATTTTTACTATCTTAAAGGCAAAACTAGGTTTTCCTTTCTTCATAGAACTTATAGCCTCGTGTCTTAGCTTTCCAACGAGACCAATCTCGCCTGAAATGGAGTTCTATAACTCTAGATATAGTTAAAAATCTTAGGAGAGGTTGGACAGTAATAGTTCGATATCAAGACAGTAACAGTTGGACAATAACAATCTAATGTTTCTTGATGAGAAATTTTGATTGTCTTAGAGGCAGAACTGGGTTCTCCTTTTTTTCATAGAACTTGTAGCCTCGTGTCTTATCGTTCCAACGAGACCAATCTCGCCTGGAATGGAGTTTTATAACTCTAGATATAGTTAAAAATCTTAGGAGAGGTAGGACAGTAACAGTTCAATGTCAAGATAGTAACGGTTGGACAGTAACAGTTCAATGTCAAGATAGTAACGGTTGGACAGTAACAGTCCAATGTCTAGATAGTAACAATTCAAATATAAAGAAAGGAATGATAATTATGGTTGGATAAAGGATGACCACATTAATGGGTGTAATGAGAAAAATGTAAAGTATAAAGAAAGAAATGATTGAAAGAAAGATCTATTTGCTGTTGATATGATTATTATAAAACATATCCTTGAACGAGAAAAATTTATTAGATGAGCCTGTGACTACAGGAGGGACCATCGGTGTGGTGCAACAGCAGCAATAAGGGAGTACAAGTAGAGCTTCTATTGGGTGACTTTCACCTTCCTTTTTAATAACGGTGAATAATGAAATACCTTATCATAAATGTTACCGTATTGTGTTAATTCAGATATTAGATTGCCAAATGCTTAAATATTGACAAATGGTTGATTAGCTTTGGCTAATGGCATATGAAGAGATGACCTTGAACAATGAAATACCTTATCATGAATGTTACCGTATTGTGTTAATTCAGATATCAGATTGCCAAATGCTTAAATGTTGACAAGTGGATGATTAGCTTCAACTAATGGCATCCGAAGGGATGACCGAGACTGATTAGTACTTAAAAGTGCATTTTTATCAAGGTTTTATATCATCATTTTGCACTTGAAGTATCAATAACTCCTTAACTAAAGCATGTTTTATAATAACAAGTCTGATACCATAAGATACCTTTAATTTATGGTAAATATTTATCTTAAATGCAGGCCTATCACATAAATGAAAGGATTGATTGATGTGTTTATGTACGGAAATTGAAAGGACAAAGAGAGGGCCAAACTTAGAAAAGAGATGCTGGTTCAGTCCAAACTAGAACACTGTTCGGTCATGGGGTCATATCTGGAGTTGTAGATCTTGGATTTAGGTCTGCCTTATATGGATGGAAAGCTAAGATATAGGCCTAAAACTTTCATGGGAGTCCAAGATTTAAAAAGGTCGTTTTCAAGTCCAAATTGTAGCAACAACGGAGAAGTCCGAAACTATCCTGCAGCCCAGACACTATTCAGTGTTCAGCCCATATCTTGAGTTCTGGAAGTCCAAATGACCTCAACTTTATTTTCCTGGAAATATGAGATAATTTCCTAGAACTTTCATGATTTAAGTCTGTTCAAATTATGACGTTATCAATGATGTTTTTGGCAGACAAGAAGATAAGGATTGTCACCAAGTCAAGATGTGGCCACCCACTTAACAATTAGTCAACTAATCAATAGTTCTGAATTTTGGCCTATAAAAGGAGGCATTTGCCATGTATTTAGGCATCTTGGTTTTCAGATCAAGATCATGCTCTTGCTCTCTCTTTTTGTAAGGCTTAAGTTTTGTTTATATGAATCTCTTGTTTATGCTTTTCATTTCCTTTCCTTTACTTAGTTAACTTATATCTTATTTATGTTCTTATCTTGTTTATTTATGTTTCTCTTCTTTATTATGTCTAGCTAAGTTTATTATGTCAAGGCAAAAAGGTTACACTAATGGTGTAGGAATAAGTATAGTGTAAACTCAACATGGATTTTAATGTTTAATACTAACATGTTTTATATTTGTTATCCCCCTCTAAAAAAAAAAATGAATTTTATGTTTCTCAATAATCCCATTTGTAATTATCTGGAACCAAGGTTTTTAAAAATAGATTTTTGACACGACACGAAAAATACAATACAAACTCGGATCATAAAAACAGATCGTAAAATCATAAAATTGTAAATTTTTTTTACAATACTTATACTGAACTTTTTTTGAATTCTTATCAATATCTATACCATGTTGTCATCCCACATCAAGCCTATTACCAGAGGAATTGTTTCTAGATGTCATGTGTTCAATAATTCAAGAATCAATTTAAATCAGCTTTGTAATCAATTCAAACATGATTATTAGAACCAAATTGTGATCAATACAAACACAACTTAGATATTCTATAAACATATTTGGAAACATCATCAATAAATAGTCAATAAAATTATGACTATATCAAATTGCATATATCACACTGCAAATATTATATCATTTCAAATTTAAAAAAAATAATATTTTTAAAATGCAAAAACATACAGGATTCAAAAAGATATTAGGTATCATAGATGTTGGTTTAGAATTCAATACATGGGGGAGTTTATATGTGAGTTTCATTTTTTTTTTAAATTTGGTTTTTTTATCTTAAATTAAAAAAATTTAATATTTTTAAATTATTTTAATATCTTAATATTGAATTTTAAAAATAAAAAATATTTTTTTAATATGTTTTTAAATTATTTTTAAAAAAATTACTATTACACTTCCACGCACTTTTAAAAGTTAAAGTTGGGCTACTTATCACTGAATTGAAAGAAGCATCAGTGTCACTATTGTGGGCTATTAGCTTTTGGTATTGTCATGTCAAAGTGTTCATTTTTATGTCAAAAACTAATCTTGAATGTGACTTTCTGGCAGCAGAAAATGGGTCCTCTGTAAGATTCTTACTTTTCCTTCGACAAAACTAACCATTGACGTAGATCCAGTGGTCTGTGCTTGGAGTTGCTTCGTGTGGCCAATAATGTTTTACCTGAACGGTCGCTTGGAAGGATAAATTGGGCGATTGGCATCAAATAAATGGTGAAATGACATATAAACAAGAAATTTCAGGAATTCTGCAGTATCTGATTTTATCTTATTTTAACCTGATTTTACTTGATTTTATCCATTTTTGAGTTTTTAAAATGATTTTACACGTTAAACATGTATTAACTCCTAAAATCGTATGATTTTACGAGTCAACTCGCAAGTTTAACAACCTTATCTGGAACTTTCCGAGAGATTTAGTACATCGATTATTCCAACTGTATTACTTAACCTGTCCGTCATGTAATTGTTTTTCAAAGTGTTTTTGCATTCCCTATCTATCCAACTTCCATATATAGTGAAATCACAACATAAAATATTATTTTTTTTATCATAATAACAAAATCACAACAATAAATGTTTCATCAGTGTTTAACAATTTAATTAGAATTATCTTCTTCTTCATCAATTTTATTATTGTAATGTCTATCATAATTTTCTTTATTGAATTGATACTCATCGATATCATCATCTTCATCGACTTCTATATGTTTATTGGTTCTCAATATATTATTTAACTAATTAGGACAAAATAAATATAACTTATAGAAAATATTCTCTTAAACTAAATAGAAACAAATAAAAATAATTAATCAAACCAATTATTTTTCTCTAAAAACAAAATAAACCTCGTTACAAGATATCCCAAAATCACTTTTAAAAAAAGAAATCAATCAAATAAAATAAGAAACGGAATTAGATCTACTTTTTTCAATATCTTTAGAGAGATATACTATTTAAATTAAGAAAAACACATATAAACTCTAGATTAAAAAAAGTTCATAAAAGACATATTGAACGAATCAAATAACAAATATGAACAAGTTAATTACATTTAATTGATCAACGATGGAAATACGGATACAATTATTTTTTAGAAAAAGAAGATAATGATTGAGAACATTTTAGATTTCATAAGTATAAATTATTGATTTAAATAAAAGAATTTTGTTATTAATTTGAAATGCAAACCTTAAATTAAGACTTATTTTATTTATTTTCAAACATGGATTTATTTTCATCTACTTCATTATGGTTTATTTTATGTGGTACATAATTAATTATGTATTATTCAATTTTTCACTTTTAAAATTTATATGACACATTTTTGGTCTCATATTAATTAAATATAGTGGCTTTGCTAAAAATTAGTTTAGTAATGGTAGTTAATTTCGATAATTAATTTTACAAAGTACATGTGTGTATAAATTATCCTTTAATTTGTAACAAAGTAATTAGTATTTGTATTGTAGAAACCTAATAAAAATGAACAATCATATTTCAAAAGCATATTATTTTCTTATTATCGAGACTAAAATATCCATTACCACGAATTGTAAAATAATTATAAAATTAATGTGCCTTATATTCTTCAAGTATTTTCCTAGTTGCTAAAATACTCTTTAAGTTAATATAACAGTAGAATGACACTCTTTAACAACGTTCCAAAATTGATGATTGTTCCACAATTCATGATAATTTCAAAAATTACATAAATTAATAAAAGTTTTCAAAATCTTATATTAAATTACGTGCTATAATATATTTTTAACATGATTTAAATCAAATAACATATAAATCCTTAATTAAAAAAAGAAAAACTAATTATGAACTTAAAATTTGATGTTTTATTAATAAAATAGATTGAGAATTACATGCACCAATAAAAATAAAAAACAATTAGTTAATGTTAACTAAATACTAAGTCATAAAGCTGAGAAACATATGCAGAGTAAGGATTCAACATTAATATGGAGTCCATACCATACATGGAAACTATATTGTTGCTCATTAACTATTCTTGCAAGATTAGAAAATTTTCAAAACCAGTTGCCACATCCTTGTAGGAAAATAATCCTAGCCAAATAGAAAGTCCATAAGTCAAAAAGTAAATAACAAAATTCATACAACCTATGTTGACTAGTATTGCGATGCCTTCCCGAACTTCGATTGACCTGAAATTTTAACCCAAAGTAGAAAAACATGTTAGGAGACTCCACGTAAAATTTTAGCCCAATCCAACTGTTGGATGAGAATTATGATTGTTGTCGTGAAACTGGATAGTTACGCATTTTACATCAAAATCCAAATCTGATTGTGTTTTTGTTGCTCGGATTATATCACTTTGTATTAATTTCAACCAAACTATGGTGGGGGATCTTCTTGTATTCTTCTATCGGTGGTATCATGCCAATAATATTTAAATAAAAAGACTTTATTAACTATGATATTTTAGTTAAATAACCTCTTCTAACTTTTCATAATAATTAGCTTCAAACTCATTAGAGGTTCTTGCCAATCAATCACAAGTATAGAAAACACTTTCTTATAGGTAAAGTTGAAAGGGATGTTACACCGTTGATACCATTAGATGAAGAATTGTATGATGTAGTCTCACAATACAAGGGTATTGTATTTGGTTTTCAATCTGGTAAGCAAAAGTTTCATGGTTTTTGTGTAACCATCAATTAGGTTAAGCAAAGTATGTTTTTGGGAGCTTTCACATTGGAATAATAATTTCCTCCTCTATAATCTGGATGTCATGTAAATCGAAAAGAACATATTTGAAAATATTTTTAACATGGTAATGGACATGAAAGGAAAGACAAAGAATAACATGATTGCTAGAATAGATATACATTTGTTATGTCACTGTAAAAATATAATTAAACACAAAATCAAAGAATTAGAAGTAATCCGCCCCATTTTGTTTTATAGTCTGTCTGATGACATTCTTTCTCCATTCTTTCATCAATTTGCACCATAAGAAAGGGAGGTGATGAGGAGGAAACGTTGGAACCAAAGAAAATGAGAGTTTTTGAATGAATTGACTAACCTAGCTATAAAATGATGCATGATTTTTTTGAAAAAAGTAAATATTTCTTTAATTATCTTTATTTTTTTCATTTTAAAAATTTATTTTTTCTTATTTTTATTTTACTATTAAATATTATTAGGCTTTTCTAGTTTTCTTATTGGAAGAGAATATTTTTTTTATTTAGTATAAATAGGGTTGTAATTGCTTTGCCTGATTTATAATGCAAGTGGAAGCTGTAATTTGCATTTGTAATGCAATCTGCAAGAATGTTCTATGTTGATTCCAAAACAAAAGCTTTTCAGGTCATGATTCCAGCTTTAAACACCACCGAATGAGAGGGAAAAAGAGAAAAACAGCTATGTGCGCAGAAAACATTGCAATCGCCATATTTCTAAGATGTTCAGCTGGTATTTTTACCAAAGCAGTAGGTCGAGACCAATTTCAATTTCTTTTGCGCAAGTTAATTGACTTCCATGCTTCTTTAACATAAATCACGCAGCTCACATATGTAAAGTTTTTTTAGTATCAGTATTCGTTAGTGTCAAAGTAAATGATTGATTCATTGAACTGAGCTTCAAGTCTTGATGCAGCGTCATACACTTCTTGGTGCCCAAAGGCCACGGCACAGCAACGATGACGATCACTGGTACTTCCCTTAGCTCTCTGTAGTGATGACTATCTGTCAATTATGCATGTTAATTTCGTCAACCAAAAAACTTCCAAGGCAAGAGTTTACCTCATCAGTAGTGGAACATTGCTGTACCGGTAGACTGATTGTGGTGTAAAATCGTTTGCCAGTTGTGGAACATAGCGCGCAGTACCAGTAGACTGATTGTGGTGGTGGATAGGCAATTTCTTAAGACGAATATTTTCACATCTAGCAAGGACAGCCATTTTATAACATAACAAAGCGAGCTACTTAAAAGAATCATCAGTGCTGATGGATTATATTTCCTTCGTTTTTTCTTCACTAATTTGTTGCTGTTTGTAAAACTAGCCAACCCTGTTGACTCCATGAACACAACTCAGTTGCTTAACGAATGAAATAATGTTTAAGTG
Organism: Populus simonii; assembly: GCA_007827005.2. Classification (NCBI taxonomy): domain Eukaryota; kingdom Viridiplantae; phylum Streptophyta; class Magnoliopsida; order Malpighiales; family Salicaceae; genus Populus; species Populus simonii. The sequence continues at coordinate 106,545 of VJNQ02000359.1, read as the reverse complement.
CAATGTGCTTGGTTCTACTATGAAAAACTGGATTCCTTGCCATTTCTATAGCTGATTTACTATCACTAAAAAAATGTTGTAGCTTCTTCTTGCTCTTCACCTACATCCTTCATAATTCTGCTTCTTCTTGCTCTTCACCTACATCCTTCATAATTCTTCTCAACCAAATAGCTTGTTGAGTACCTAAACCAATTGCAACATATTCAACCGCAGTAGGTAATTCTATTTATACTGGACAAGACCTATAATTTTTACCTCAAACAGTAGATTTATAAGTAGATACTCCATTGAGTTGAAGAATGATGAAGAGAATATCATCTCAAGTTTTCAGATTTTCTGGATTATATTTATTTCAAGTTTCTCCATGTGTTGGGTATGCAATTTTTTAGAGCATGTATCTCTAAAAATTGATTGATTTCCAAGAGTATATATCATATCTCTTTTAGCAATAAATCCCGGTATGCAAGTAGAATGAGTGTTTATATAAACATGTGGTAGTCATGACTTTTCATTCCATATAATTTATCATCCTTCAAATTCACCAATCTAAATATGTTCAAAGCATATCCATCAGCAAAACACAGACTTTTAAGTCATTGGTAGACAAGTAACTGTGCATTCTCATCTAAGACGAAACTGACTTTAGGCTTTGCGATCTGTGACTCATTATAAACCAACTTTATATTCTTACAGTGACAAAACAAATGTATATCCATTCTAGTAATCATGTTGTCCTTTGTCTTTCATTTCACATCCAGTACCGTGTTAAAAATATTTTCAAACATGTTCTTTTTGATATACATGAGATCTAGATTATGGAGGAGAAGATTATTATTCCAATGAGGAAGCTCCAAAAAAAAAAAAAAAACTTTGCTTAACCCAATTGTTGGTTACACCAAAAACAGGAAACTTCTGGTTACCAGAATGAAAATTAACAATGCCATTGTATTGTGAGACCACACCATACAATTCTTCACCTAATAGTACTGATGGTGCAACATCCCTTTCAACTTTACCTATAAAAAAGTCATTTATGTTCTTTATGTACTTATGATTGATTGACAAGAACCTCTGGTAAAAATATAAAAAGAAGTTTTACCACCATTTGTTAAGGTGAAGGCCTTGTGATTTTCCATAAAGTATAGACATGCTAATTTTCTATGCGTGCTTCAATTAAAAATCATCTCATAAGCAAGAAAATTATTGATATATAGTCCATATCAAAGCCGCCATCATCTAAAACTTTTGTTTCCTCGAGACATCATACGTCAAAGTGTTGGATGACCACAACTATTTCAACTCATCAATCAACGATCAAGGAAAAACATCTATATTCCTACATAGGGTATTAAAATTAGGTATGACTATATAAGAACATGAACTCCGGCATCATACACATCTCTGATGACAAGTTGTAAACCGTGAGTATCATCTGCCAACAAGAATATGGTGCATCAGATAACCTTAATGGATTGAATCCATCTATATATAACCCAACACATATGTTTCGTGGTTCTATTAAGAACTGAGGATAGATCCTATTATAATTTCTCCAAGCTTCACCAACAAAAGGATGTATCATGACTTCATCCTTATCAATGATGTAATGTCATATATTCAGTAATCTTTAAAGACATGAATAACCTTTGCAGTTTAGGAGCGATTGAGGAGTATCTCAGTATTCCAAATGCGAAAAGAGCCCTTCCCTTACTAGTTCTAGGTTTATACCGAGCATGCCCACAAATTCTGCACTCTGTCAAATCTGTATTTTTTAGGTAGTAAAACATGTAGAAGTTTGGACACATGTTAATTTTCTTATATCTTAAGCCAAGGCATTTCATCTTGAATTTAATAACATATAAGTCCTCTTTCAACATATTTCCTGAAGGTAAAATACTTCTCGCACATTCAATGATTCTATTGTAACCGACTTTACTTAGCCTATGATCTGATTTGATGGTAAACACATGTACAACGATCAATAATTTATTGTGCTTTGTGCACCCATCCCATAAAAGTTCATCATAATATTTTAAAAGATAAAAAAAACCTAGTTATGTTTTCATTTTGTTCTTCATTTACGATTGAACATTCACCTGCATCATCCTAATTCATTCTCATTGTTATTTATAACCATACTCTTATAACGATTATTATTATTATTATTATCATCTATAACTCTATGCTCGTTGCTACAACTAGAAGTTGACCCAACCATCCTTTCTACAATGGTCTTGTATGGAACACATGGTTCTCTGTTTGAGATTATTATTATTATCATCTATAACTTTCAATGTAACAATAAAATTGACAAAATTTGAAATGTATCTATTAAATAAGCCATTATTTATTTCATTATAAAACATCTTGGTTACAAAATCAAACTCAATTTCATGAAATGACAAACAAATACAAATTTTTAAAATCTCAAACAAACCCTAACATGTATAAATCATCCATTCATACAACAAATTTCTATGGAAAAAAGCTATAAAACAAATAAACACAAACAAATTACATATACTACATCAAAATGCCAAAAAACAATTATCATTTTAAAATGGATTACAAAAAAAAAAAAAGTTTTGCTTACTTAATATGGCGGGCAAGTCTTAAAAAAACAATTGAACCAGAATTGAGATGCTGACAGACTAAGTGTTGGAGTGGTTGGATTTATGATGATAAGAGCTTGATTTGCAATAAAATATGGGGTGTTGTGTGTTGTTTTCTACAAAATAAAAAGGAAGAAAAACAAGAAATGAGGGAGGGGGCGTCATTTGTAAGGTTATAACTTAAATATTATTGATGGATTCACCAACGAGTATTATTGACATACATATTTTCTTGGTAATTCTGTTTGTAATAATGACACACAATTTTTTTTTTCATTCCTTCATTTTCAAATGTACATAATTCCCTTTGGTATTCACCGACATAAATTTTTCATTAGTGAATACAAATGAAAATATTATGTTGGTAAATGTTATTGTAATTTACTTATAGGTATTTTTTCCATCAGTATTTGTATTTTCATTTGTATTTGATAATTTTATGGTAGTGAATCAAAACTTGCAAAACTAAGGGTAATTAAACACAAAACCAAAGAATTAGAAGTAATCCGCCCCATTTTGTTTTATAGTGTATCTGATGACATTCTTTCTCCATTATTTCATCAATTTGAACCATAGGAAAGGGCGGTGATGAGGAGGAAACGTTGGAACCAAAGAAAACGAGAGTTGTTGAATGAATTGACTAACCTAGCTATAAAATGATGCATGATTTTTTTTGAAAAAAGTAAATATTTCTTTAATTATCTTTATTTTTTTCATTTTAAAAATTTATTTTTTCTTATTTTTATTTTACTATTAAATATTATTAGGCTTTTCTAGTTTTCTTATTGGAAGAGAATATTTTGTTTTAATTTTATTTTTTTATTTAGTATAAATAGGGTTGTAATTGCTTTGCCTGATCTATAATGCAAGTGGAAGCAGTAATTTGCATTTGTAATGCAATCTGAAAGAATGTTCTATGTTGATTCCAAAACAAAAGCTTTTCAGGTCACGATTCCAGCTTTAAACACCACCGAATGAGAGGGAAAAAGAGAGAAACAACTATGTGCGCAGAAAACATTGCAATCGCTTCAAGTGTTAGTATGAAATATTGTGTGTGAGCTGCCATATTTCTATGAAGTTGTTCCAACCAGCTGGTATTTTTACCAAAGCAGGAGGTCGAGACGAATTTCAATTTCTTTTGCGCAAGTTCATTGACTTCCATGCTTCTTCAACATAAATCATGCAGCTCACGTATGTATAATATTTTTAGTATCAGTATTAAGTAGTGTCAAAGTAAATGATTGATCCATTGAACTGAGCTTCAAGTCTTGATGCAGCGTCATACACGTCTTGGTGCCCAGAGGCCACGGCACAGCAGCGATGACGATCACTGGTACTTCCCTTAGCTCTCTGTAGTGCTGACTATCTGTCAATTATGCATGTTAATTTCATCAACATATAATGCAACAATAAGAACATCATTCTCTCCTTGTTTCTTCACATACAAACTAGGCTAACTTTTGCTTCTCTCAAACCCATGTTGAATGAAGTAATTGTCAATTTGGTTGTACCAAGTTCTTAGAGCTTGTTTCAACCCATATAATGTCTTCTTCAACAAACACACCTTATCATCTTTTCCATTAACAACAAAATCTTACGGTTGCTCTACATTAACTTCTTCTTTCAACTCGCTATCTAAAAAGACTGAGTTTATATCAAGTTGGTATAACAACTACCCCTTATGAGCTACAATTGAAATGATTGCTCTTACAGTATCAAAACAAGCTACCAAAGAAAAAACTTCATTGAAATCAATTTCAGAGAATTGAGAATAACCAATAGCTACCTTGAGAATAACCTTCCAAGCTATTGATGCAATCATATTATTCGATAGTTTTATCCATATTTACCTAGTATTTTGCCTATGTTTTATATATAAAGTACCTTGATATTCTTTATTTTATGTTTTGAAGGCACTTTTGGATGTAAGATTCAAAAATAAGTAAATTGAAGATAATTGGCAGATTTGACCTCTAATCGATGTTTTGTGTAGAGCTTGAGCTCTAGAGGTCGAAACGAAGTGATTCCAGTGGCATTAGAAAGCTAACATCTATATATTTCTATACATCTATGGCAAGAAAAATGAAAAGAGAAAGAGCATGGAAATCACAACCTTCAAATACAAGTCTAAAGTCTTTATTACCAAATTTCAGCAGAAAAAGATCTCATATGAAAGGGATATTATTTTTATAAGATGACACATGAATTCTGCCAGCAGACAGGTTTTGTGAAGAAACAAGTTCAAAGTACTTCTCAAAGCATCCAAACCGACATCCAAGTCTTTATTTTGGCAAATTAGCTCCTCTAAGTAAAAAGTCAAAGCTTGAAGATTTTATGCAAGACTTTTTTTTTCTTTTATAGGAAAATAGTTATTGAAATACTTAAATATAAATTGTCTACTTAGAAAAGGACTACGTTATAGAAAAGGGATTAGGGTTTTCTAGGATATAAAAAGAAAAAGAGAAAGGAAAAAAGGGGGCAGCTAGAAGAGAAGAAAAACAAACCCTTTCCTCCAATAACCCGAAATCATGCATTCTTCTTTCTTTTTTATTAGTTGTTCAATAGATATACAAGATTAAGCTTTTTTTCTTGGTTGCCAGGACATAGAAACCTTCGGATTTCAAGAACTGTGAGATTTATTTTACCTTTTCTTTTCAGTTTATATGATGAATATATTTGTTTTCCTATGATTGTTTATTTTAATTGCTAGAGCGGACTGTAAGTTATTATTATGAACAATATATTGCTAAATTTGATATAAGTTATATGCCATATCAATTGGAATCAGATCAGGTTGGCTTTTTTTATGGATAAAGATGGTAGGAACTCACTCCGTGATGAAGGAATGAAGGCTTTCTTGGCACTATGCAGGCTTATAAGCAAAAACTAGATTATTTGGAATAAAGGTTTAATTATTTAGAGTAAACCATAGCAGATCTAGCTCGGCTAATGGGTAACGCAAACATGAATCATGAAGAGAACATTGCTTGGAGACTTACTTTGAGGTAGCCAACTCCCAGACTTATTTATGAAGATTCACTTAGACAACCATTTATCTATGTGGGAGTTTTTAGTGGAGACAAATTTGATATGGGTGATAGAGCCTTAACATTCTAAGATAAACCACTACAATAAACACATGATTTTGCATTAAGATAGAAATCCCGACATTCAATGAAGATCTAGACATAGAAGAATTCCTTGATTGGATCGATGAATATGATAGGGTTGAGTACTCAAGTTTCTTAAGATAGAAAAAGGAGAAACTGGTTGCATATAACTTGATAGATGGAGCTTCTTCCTGGTGGAAACATTAGATAGATACATGGTTAAGAGAAGAGAGACAACCTATTACATCATAGATATATATGAGGCAATTGTTGCATGAGAGATTCCTTCCTCGTGACTATGAGCATTATTTGTTTCAGTGATACTAGGATTATTCACAAGGTAATAAATTTGTCAGCGAGTACACCGTTGAATTTCAAAAGCTAACAGAACGTAGCAAGCTCTAAGAGATAGAGAATCAGTAGGTTGTAAGGTTTATGAGAGGGTTAAAACCAGCAATGCAACATAAGATTGGAGTACAATTGTTGTTTACGCTCTCTAAGGCGAGAAATATAGAGTTAAAGGTTGAGATGCTAATGAAAGAGAGGGTTGGTAACAGTATTAGATTTGACAGGTATGATCTTTCTAGAAGGCAATATAATAAGACAAGTAGATTTGATCTTACTGATAAGTGGAAGGCAGTACAACCATCAAGGCTAACCATTCCAATAAACAAGTTGAAATAATCAAACTGAATAACCCTTATGAGATGCTAATAATAGATAAATTCTTTATATATAAAGAACCAGGACACCATTCCAATTATTATAGAAGACATAAATTGGTTAATCTGATTGAATAACAGTATGAGCTAGAACCCTCTGATGACGAGGGCAAGCTGAGTGAATCTGATAAGGGTGATAAAGAAAAATTATATAAATATGATGATGATAATGAGAGATATACTATGTGGTTAAGAAGATATTGCTAAAACCATAACTATATGGTTAGGAAGTATAAGGGTGAGATGTATTTTGATGTGGTAGATATATTTGCTTATAGTTTAATCTTCAGTAGGCCTTGGCAATACGATGTAAATGTTAAACACTTGGTTAGAGATAATTTGTATAAGATTATAAAGAATGATATGAATTATACTCTTATATCTTTGAAGGGAGAATCCAACCCTAAAGCTTCTAAAGTAGAGGGAAAGGCTTTCATTGCAATAATTAGTTCAGAACTTGAGATGCAAACAGAGGTACAAGAAACTAGGCAGATTCATGCAATGGTTATAAAGGCATTATAATGCAAGCAGAAGCTAAAGACAATAATTGAAGGAAGAACACATAATATTTTAAATGGTTGAAATGACCTGCAAGTGTGAGCTCCAAATTCACAAATTTACCCTCTCTAAAAATAATGATAATGAAGTCCGCATCACTAGGAGGTTCACGAAGCCTTAAATAGACCAAAAACCTTACCTTAACTAGAAATAAAAAAAATAAAATCTAAAATTACAAAGAAAAGAAGCATAAAATCCAAAATAAGCAAGAAATATTAAAATAAGGAAAAACACAAAAATTACATAACCATGGACCTCAATGATATTTTTTATATCTAAAGATTCATGGTTCGCGTAGCTCGCGTAACGACACAGTGGCTACTATACAAAAAACAACCTCCAAAAAATCTTGTAAACATTTAAGTATGATTCAACAATTGGATTAAAAGTTATAACTCTTTTGAACTATTATTTTGGCCTAGCATGACCAAACATTCTCTTGGGCCATGACCTGTCCCACTAGTCCATAAATGCTTTTGTTAGGCCATCCACATAATCTGTCTAGAGCATATCCTCATCTAGTTATGGTAGACTCACATCTGACTACTTAGAATCATTCGTTATTATAGGCCTGACTACATCACATTAGTGGATGAACAAGAAAAAAACAAACATTCTTGAAGCAATTAGCATTTATGTTGTTGGTTAATGAGGTTTGTAGTTTCCATGGGTTAGCTACTTTCTATCACCGATTCAATTGAAATTTTAGTAATATTATGGTTCTCATTACTAGATACATGAAGAAAGGAAAATTTGATTGGAGAGAAGAGACAAAAAACAACTTGTTTTTTATAAAAGAAAACTTAAGCAATGCTTTGGTTTTGTCACTTCCAGATTTTGACAAACTGTTTAAAGTAGAATGTGATACTTATGGTGTTAAGATTGGTGGATTTCTATCCCAAGAGAAGAGACCCGTGGTATTTTTTAATGAGAAGCTAAGTGATGCTAGGTTAAAGTGGTCCACACACGAAAAAGAGTTTTATGTTGTTTTTTAAACTCTTAAAAAGTGGGAGAATTATTTGATTTGTAAGGAGTTTGTATTATATTCTGACTATGAGGCGCTAGAATTTTTATATAATAAGAGAAGAATAAGTAATGACTTGTATGTAAGTTGGGTCTACAACGGTTTCCAATTAGAATTATGTGTCATAACTATCCTTTTTTAAAAAATAAAAATAAGAAAAAATGAAAAACAAATGTTGAAAAATAAAAGAAATACACGAAGACAAGTGACTTGGCTGGCAAGAACAAGTCAAAGAATGATATACATGCATAAATGAGAGATGGAGGAACCAAATTGTATCTTTAACTTTGTTTAGAAACTCGATTGCACCATTGAAGGATCTAAATGTCAAAAGCAATGCAAATTAAAGGTTAACTTAAAAAATTGAATGAATTTGCATAAAAATAATTCTAAGGATTTAGTTAGATTTTTAGTAGGATGATTTAATTTAATCATAGGTATAATTAAAGGTTTAATTAAGTTTATAAATTAATTTAGACAGAAATTAAAATAATAATTAAGTTCAAGGACTTAATTAGACTTTTAATGGGTCAAATTAATTTTATTAATGACTTAATTCATGAACATTAAGTTTGGACGATTAATTTAGGTTTAATTGATAAGATTAAAATTTTGGAGGACCAGATTTAATTTTTACAAGCTTAATTGGATGAAATAAGGGGTGAAATTACAAAAAAATAAAAGTTCAAGGGTCGAATAAGAGTCAAATCGAAGAATCTCAAAATCAAGGACCAAAGTGCAAAACACATGTAAGTTCGGGGACTGAAATCAATCAAAACAGTGTATGAATTCAAACGTTTTTCCTCTTTGATCTTCATTTTTTTGTTGTTTAGGGTCATGTTTATGAGTTTGGGTCTTTAGTTAGGAAGCCTAGCTCATGTGGCTAGGCTGAGCCCATTTTTCAATAAAGTAGTGTTTGGCATGATCAATTTTTATCAAAGAAAAAACACAATATGTAAACCCCAGGTGTTAATTTGGCGTAAAATTGAAGGAAAAAATAAACAATGTACACATTTTGATATATAATGATATAAAAATTGATCTGAAATCATCGCTTGTAATGTTGGATAAGAAATTTAAACACAGTATAACTCAAGAGTTTTATAACATTTCTAAAGGAATTGTATAAGGAAATTAAGCAAAAAAAATATGAAAATTGGGGATTTGATACAAAAATTGATCTAAAATAATCGCTTGTAATGTTGGTTAAGAAATATAAACACAATACAACTTCAAAGTTCCATAACATTTCTAAAGGAAGTGTATAAGGAAATTAAGCAAACAAAATATGAAAATTGGGGATTTGATACTTGTAGTAAGGGAAGGGATATGGACCTTTGAAATTCAGAAAAATGGTTACCAATTAAATTTTTTAAATAGAAGTGCAAAAAATGCTAGAAAAAATAAAAAAAATTCAAAATGTGAATTAAATTTAAACAGAAGTGATTTATGAGGAAAGAAAGGTACTGAGGTATAAATTAATGAATTTCGACATTGCCCGTTGAAAATTGATATTAAACATATACCGGGAAGGCGAAAATAATACCCGATAACTATAAACATTATTATTTTAAGGGACATAGTGGGAATTTGACAAATTGTTACCTATATAAGGCTTGTTTGCTGGCCATGGAAAATAAAGAAGGAAGAGAGGGAAAAACTCCATTTTATTTAAAAATTCTTGAGAAAATCTAGAGAAATACTAGAAAAAAGAAAGAGTTAGTGATACTAAATGATTTAGGCAACAAAATCCTTTAGATTTAAAGTGTTTAGAGAAGAAATTTGGGGATAGAGTGAGGAGAAAGTGGTGGCAACAATAAACAAGGAAGAAGGGGTGGAAATCCTTGATTGGTTAGCAATTGAAGCCTAGATTACTCTTTGGTAAGGTGTCCCAACATCCATTTAACAAGTTCTTGATAGAGTGATGAATTTATTTTTTTTTTGGGGAGGGAGGGGATGAGAAATTGCATTGAATTGATGTTTGTGACATAGAATAGGGTTGAAATGAGTTGAAATAACAAAAAATTTTGAAAAACAAATTTAGCTCCTAAAGAAGTGTGTGGCCGACCATTGATATAGGATGAAGAACGGTTTTTTATTTGAATCTTTGACTTGATGATATGTGTTTCTATGAATTAAAATGATGACAAATGCATGAAGAAATAATAATAAAGGTGTTAGACAAGGTTGAGAAGAGAGTTGATTGAAATTGGGCAAACTAATTCTTATAGCTCTAGAAATTATTGGTCTAAAGTGACCCTTGTGTTCCAAAAATGGTTGACACTACTTTAAGACTAAAAACATCATGCTTAAGGAATCACTTACTTCACTACATCATTAAACAGTTTTACCGACGGATTCATTCCGTCGGTGTAAGGCACGCAATTCATCGGTAAAATTCTTACCAACGACATCACCGACAGAATCCATCCGTCAGAATATTGATCGTCGGTAATTCCCCATTTCGTCGCTAATTCTGTCAGAAATTAAAAAAACCAAACATCGACGGTCTTACAAACGGCGAAGCGTGCCAAAATTTTTTTTTCCCGTGAGAACTTTACCGACGGAATTATTTCGTCTGTATTTTCAATGGTAATCACCGACGGAATGGTCGTCGGTGATTGTGGCATGGGCAGTAAATATTTCAAAACTCTTTGTAAAATACCAATGGATATAGTTCGTCGGTAATAGCGACGGTAAACACCGATGGAATATATCTGTCGGTGATTGTGGCATGGGTGGTAATGTTTTTGCAACTCTTGGTAAAATACTGACGGCCTGGTTTCGTCTATAAGGTCGTCGGTATTGATTTAAAATGTTTTAAAAAAATATTTATTAATAGTAAAAAAACTAATTAACCAAATAAAATTGTATTAAACATTAAAAATATAAAAATAATGTTAAATAATATTCATCCAAATATTCATTACAAATTTAATGTGTTTCAAAAACAAAATTAAACTAGAATAACAGCGGAGCTGGAGGAGGAGGCTGGTTGTTCCCGGGACCGTACGGCCAAAAAAGGGCTGCACAATGTTGTTTTAAGGCCATGAACTCCTCAGACTGGGTGCTTGATATTGATGGAGAGCTCCCAACGGTTGAGACACTACGGGCCGACTGCAAGTTTTCGGCCGTAGTGTTGGAGAGCCTGTAGACCCGATTTTTATCGTGTCCACCAGACGATCCTACCTCCATCCACAAATCCGGATTGAAATCCAGATGGGTCGAAGGATCATCCCCATATCTCTCCCTCAACTGGCTATTATAGGTCTCTTGAGAATTTAAAAAAAACCATCATATTCAATTCAAGAAAATAATAACTTACGAAATAAAATGATTGAACGAACATAGCACGAAGTGTTGAGCACAGTTGTCCACGAACTATTGCACCCCCTTTTGGCAGTCTTGACTCCGCACGTGCATCTCTACAAACAGCTCCATTGGGCTCGGCTCACGTCCAAGAGACGTAGCCTGTAAGGAAATAAAAGGTTTGCATGTTAAATATATTTATAAGCAACAACAAATTAATTAACGATATATTTCATTTAAATTAATCTTACCATCCGCTTCGCATGTGCATTGAACGGGACTGAGTCGCTGGTGTGCGTGGTCACTGAACCATGAATTTGCTGGTTCCGGTTGTCGGCACCGAACTGTGAGTGTCGTGTGAACCACTCAGACGTCACGTGCTCAATATATTGCATCCATATATCCCCCGAGATGAATGGAGGTTTAAATTCCCTCCAAACCGCCACCTCATTCCATCCTTCAAAACCGTTATCTCTCGCATATCTTTTTGCTTTTTTTTGTATGTCATACCAAAAATGACGCAACCTACTTCCATAGTAACAAATTAGAATTTAGAACATAAAATTATAAAACAAAAAATTATATTATTTTTGATGTTACCTAGTTGCCGCATGATTCTCCCATACCCTCCTCACAACATTGTTGTCCGCGCTATCCCACTCAAATTTATGTTGTGTATAAATAATTCATTTAAAATAAAAATAGTACAAGATATAAAATTATAAAAATAATATATTAAAAATAAGTTGGAAATTAAAAGTTTACACCTACCTGAAATCATCGAAACCATGCATCGATATTAGGTCTCCACTCAGGATGTCTAGAAACATGACTCCATTTAAACAATGGAATCTCCATCGATGATTTAAATGTCGATGTTATTGTCCTAGCAGCCTCAATGTTTGTGAACCTGAAATTAAATAAAATTAATAAAATATTAATTAGTTGTTCATAAATTATGTTATAAGTATATAAAAAAACTAAAACCTAAACAAACTAACATTGAAAGGTCATCATTCCATTGTGCCTAGTACTTGCAGGTAAATTGACCCCGCTGTGAAGGCACACTACCTCTGCACTGTAAAACCGCGCTAAAAGAGGCAGCATCACAAGTTGGCGCAGATGCCTCGCCGTGATCAGCACCTAAAGATAAGTCATCCTCGCTGCTAGAAGAACTAGTTGCAACCGTCTGCAGACAACGTGCTGTTGATTTCATTATACGCATCTACACAAATTTATACAAATAATTACATAATTAACTTCAATTATTTTAAAAAAAATCGACAGCACCTCCCCTATACTCGAGACTACCCACAGTTTTCAAACCTGCAAATCTTTACAATAACCACAAACCAATTGACTCCATTGGAAAATCTTATATAAAACCTAACATCCATAGAAATTTAACATCTATATATTTTCAAATAACATCTATAGAAATGCATAAATGACAATTAAAATTAATGGAAATAATAAAAAACATAACAATGAATAATAGAATAAAATTGAGATAAAAAAATGAAATTAATTCTTCATTTCTAATTACCATTTCCATGGAAAATTCAACAATAACAATTAAAAGAGACTAAATTTTCAAATAATTATTACAATACAAAAAATAAAATAATTAAATTTTCATTCTACACATCTACACAAATTTATACGAATAATTAAATAATTAAATTCAATTATGTAAAAAAAATTCGCCAGCACCTCCCCTATATTAGAGACTATCCATAGTTTTCATACCTATAAATATTGATAATTACACAAATATTGCAAAAGCAACTCTATACAACCTAACATCTATAGAAATTCAACATCTATATATTTTCAACTAACAATTATACAAATTCATAAATAACAATTAAAATTAATCGAAATAATAAAAAACATAACAAGCAATAATATAATAAAATTAAGATAAACTAATTAAAATTAATTATATATTTCAATTAACATTTTAAAGGTAAATTCAACAATAACAATTCAAATTTAACAAAATTTTCAATTATGATGGCAATACAAACAATAAAATAAATTGAACAAATAAAAAGAAAAAACTAAAGACTTTAGGAATGAAAAATGTTTATCTTAATAGTGTGTTGATTTGAAGATTTTATCTACAAACAATACACAAAACAAAGAATGCCACAAAAATAATCATAATTAAAAAAAAGACAAAAAAAAACACAAAGATAAAGGAAGGAGAATCATACATTTTAATATGTTGAAAACTACAATCAAAACAATAAAAATACAATGAGAAACGCAAATGATTTGTAGGAGGAGAAGAGAAGAAATGAGAGGAGCCGAGAAAAAATGAACCGCAAAGGGGGGGTCAGTTTTATACTGTAGTTTTTCCGACGGAATTACCGACGGAACATAGAATAATATTTTTTTGGGCGGTGACATTAAATTCCGTCAGTAATTTCCGTCGGTATTTAATTGAATTTCGCATAAAATTTTGAAAATCTCTCTAGATTTTTCAAAATCCATCGGTAACTGTGTGTCAGAGCATGGGCGCATTGGATTTGTTGCGTCCGTCGGTAACTGTGTCGACCGACCAGGCAGTCTGACAGTCGCAAACATTGGAATGTGCACCATCCGTCGATGATTTCACCAGGAAACTCATTGGTGATTATGGCAAGGGCTGTAATTTTTTTGCAACTCTCGGTAAAAATACCGACGGGACAAATTCCGTCGGTGATTGTGGAACATTCCTGTAATTTTTTTTCAACTCTTGGTAAAATACCGACGGGACATTATATTCCGTCAGTAATTTCCGTCGGTAACTGTGTGTCAGAGCACGGGCGCATGGGATTTGTTGCGTCCGTCGGTAACTGTGCCGACCGACCAGGCAGTCTGACAGTCGCAAACATTGGAATGTGCACCATCCGTCGATGATTTCACTAGGAAACTCGTTGGTGATTATGGCAGGGGCTGTAATTTTTTTGCAACTCTCGGTAAAAATACCGACGGGACAAATTCCGTCGGTGAATGTGGAACATTCCTGTAATTTTTTTTCAACTCTCGGTAAAATACTGATGGGACATATGTCGTCGGTAGAGCCGTCGGTGATTGTGGCAAAAAGCTGTAATTTTTTTGCATCTCTCGGTAAAATACCGACGGGACACAATCTGTCGGTCTATCCTCCTGTACAAACGCTTAAATTGCAATCTTACAACATGCACATCACAATAACAAGAGCAAACAATTATAAAATAAATATTTCGTGTTCCAAAATATCATCCATAATATTACATTATAAAAAAAAAGAGGCTTTACAACATATTTAGTCAAAATTTTCGTCTTTGTCCTTAATTGAATTGTTATCAGCTTCATCTTACTCTTCAATGTGGTTATCATCTTCTTCATCAACATTCTTTAATCCACTAGAGCTCAAAACAACATTCAACTCCTTTGCATCAACATCAACAAGACTATCGTCGAAAACATGAAAATTTGAATTTTCTTCTAAGTCAATCGAAGGAGCAACTCGGTATGGTTCAACCAACTCACTAGCTTGAAAGACTTCATCTATCACACTTGTGTCTTTGTTCTCATCCTGAACAACCTCGACACGACCCTTGGGTTTGGTTTTTAAAACGGATAACCAATCAACTCTTGATCGGTCATTTCTAAAGGAAGGGGGTATGTGTAATACACTTGTTAGCATTGCTTTGCGAAAACAAAGACATCGTTTACGTTGCGGAGTCTAGCTTTTGAATTAATTTCAACGAGACAATAGTGAGGATCTACTCTGATTCCTCTATCAGTTGTGTCATACCAATAGCATTTAAATAAAAACACTCTATTCTGCTCGCTATGATATTGCAGTTCGATGACCTCTTCTAATCTACCATAGTAGTCAACTTTAAACTCACTAGAAGTTGATCCCTTAATACAAACACCGTTGTTGTATGTCTTTCTTTCATGCCCGTATTCTTCAGCATGAAAAACATATCCATTGACAAAATACCCGTTATAGCACTTGACTTTTCTTTCAGGGCCCAGGCTTAGTAAATACAGTGAAATAGCAGCACTACCTCCCATTTGATAAACCTTGTATATCAAATACAACAATAATCAATAAACGAATATTCTGTAATATTAACGTACAGTTAATTACCTTGCAAGAGATAATGAGTTTGTGATATGACTTACATGTGTTCTAAACCACGTGGCAAATTGTTCATCTTGTAATTGAAAGATTTGGGATTCGGTCAGCTGTGAGTTATTGGACAGTAAGTATCGTCGATGTTGCCTGCAAGGTTGTTCTAAATTATATGAGTTTATGATATCACAATATATAAATAGTACACTCTTGACAAAGTTTAAGTAGAACATCTACTTACTTAATAAAAAGTCTCAGCTCATCACAGTTAAATAGGATATAATTGTGTGCTTGTCTGAACTCTATTTCAGACAAATATCTTCCCCTTACGACATTTTTAGGTGGGGGTCATCTAGGATTGGAGAATATTGACAAGTTCCCACTTGAAGGCACTTCACCACCATCATCATGCCGTGGAACACGGTTGATCCTCGTTCTCAAATGAGATTTGAAATAGTATAAGATAAATGTTGAGATCTCTTCAACAATATAGGCCTCATTTATTGATGCCTCAACATGCGCCTTGTTCTTAACCTTTTTTTTTTTAAGATTGAACAAGTACCTGCATATAGAGAATTAAACAAAAATTATCAATTAAAAAAATGAAAAAACATTTAATTATGAATTACATAGCAACTGTAATATCTAACCTCTCGAATGGATACATCCATCTATACTGGACCTATCCTCCAACTTTTACCTCAAATGGTAAATATACGGGTAGATGCTCCATTGAGTCAAAAAATAATGGAGGGAATATCATCTTAAGTTTGCATATTGTCTCGACGATATTCGTTTCAAGCCTTTCAATGTGATCAACATTCAACTTGCTGGAGCATATATCTCTGAAGAAATGACTGATCTCCATGAGTGTATCCCATATCCCCTTTGGTAACAAATCACGAAAAACTAATGGGATAAGTGTTTGCATAAACACATGGCAGTCATGACTCTTCATTCCATATAATCTGCATTCCTCCGTATTAACCAGCATTGATATATTCGAGGCATGTCCATCAGGAAAACACAAACTCTTAAGCCATTTGTAGACTAATAGTTGTGTGTTTTTCTCTAACACGAAGCTTGCTCTTGGTTTTGAGACCCGTGACCCATCACAAACCAACTCCGTATTTTTACAATTACAGAACAACACTAAATCCAATCTAGCCTTGATGTTGTCCTTTGTCTTCCCCTTCACATCCATGACGGTGTTGAAAATGTTCTTAAACACGTTCTTTTCAATGTGCATGACGTCAAGGTTATGGCAGAGAAGATTGGTCTTCCAATAAAAAAGCTCCTAAAAGATACTTCGCTTTACCCAATTATGGGTCAAACCAAAACCAGGAAACTTCTGCTTACCTGATTGGAGACCAAACACAATGTCACCGTACTCTGATACAATATCATGCAATTCTTCACCAGAAAGACGCGGGGGTGCAACATCCTTTTCAACTCTACCAATAAAAAAATCCTTTATGTTCTTTCTGTACCTGTGATTCGGTGGCAAGAAACGACGGTGACAGTAAAAAAAAGAAGCCTTGCCCCCATTGTTAATGGTGACAGTGAATGCCTCCCTAATTTTTCATGCGTGCTGCAACAAGAAACCATTCCATAAGCTGGGAAATCAATGATAGTCCACATCAAAGCCGCTCTCATAACAAAATTATATTTCCTCGAGATTTCATAAGTCAAAGCTCTAGAGGACCACAACTGCATCAACTCATCAATCAACGGTCGAATACAAACATCTATATTCCGCCCTGAACTGCTTGGACCTGGTATGACGAAAGATAAAAACATGAACTCCGGCTTTATACACATCCCCGGTGGCAAGTTATAAACCGTTAGTATGACCAGCTAACAAGAATAAGGAGCAGTAAAAGACCCGAATGGGTTGAATCCGTCTGTACACAACCCAAGATGAACATTCCTTAATTCAGCTGAAAAGTGAGGATGCACACTGTTAAAGTGTTTCCATGCTTCACCGTCAAAAGGATGCACCATCACTCCATCAACCACATGATGTGATTGGTGCCATGTCATGTGCTCAGCAGTCCTTGGAAACATGAATAACTTCTGCAGTCTAGGCATGATTGGGAAGTATCTAAGTTTTTTATATGCCATGAGAGTCTTTCCCCTGCCAGTTCTGGGTTTGTAACGGGAATGCCTACATGTCATGCACTCGGTCAACTCAGCATTTTCAAGGTAGTATAACTTGCAGAAGTTAGGGCACATGTTAATTTTCTGGTATCCTAAACTGAAGGGTTTCATCATGGACTTTGCAGCATAGAGGTTCTCTTTTAGCTTGTTCCCTTCAGGTAAAATGCTTCTCGCCCATTCGATAATCTTGTCATAATCGACCTCACTCAACTCGTGATCTGACTTGATGGTGAACACCTGTGCTACGGCTGATAATTTATTGTGGTTCGTGCAGCCATCCCATAATGGTTCGTTAGAATCTTTCAACATAATTTATTGTCTTCATTGAATTAAGAATATCCTACTTCTATTAGAGTCCTATCCTAGTTTTAAATTATTTTAACCACCCATCCCAACTCTCCCTCTCTTCTCTACACAAGCACTCAAGTTTCTTATACTTTTGTACGTGATCACAACATCCGTTCTTATGGATTTTATCATTTTTGTAAGTAAATCTATCCTTTTTAGTTTTAACATTTAATGCGAATTTTATTGTTTTTTTAGTAAATGTATTTTGTTAACGTATGTACTTGTTTGATTGTTATTTGTCAATGAAACTTGTAGTATGAATGTATAATTTTGTAGTTGTTATAGTTTGTTTTAGATTTTATCAAATTATATTTGTTTGTAAATTGTTGAAACTTTGTTTGAATGACACCGAATTAGATGTGTTGTGTTGAAATAGATAATAGCTTGTTTAACGGGTCCGTTTTAATTTTTATCAATTCTATTGCGAAGTTGTGATTTCCGTAAATTTATATGTATAAATTTGTATGATGTTGATAGTTGATAATTGATAATGCATATTTAACATAAGTGTTTTTTTAGTTTGTTGGATAATGTCGGGGCAAACCAATATTTTTGTTGTGTTTATTTATGTAACATAGTTAATTAATACATGTTGTCGTCATAATTTTATAGAGGTTTGATAAAAGTCATGGATGATCGTTCATGGATGTATCAGGACTCACCCTAAGGATTGCAGAGGATGGATTATTGTAACGGGGTTCAGGGTTTTATTAATTTCACAACATCTATCCCAAGGAATTTTACTGTTGGCGGTATTAGGTGTCCATGCAGGAAGTGTAAAAATAAAAAGTTTTCGCATCAAGATGTTGTAACGATTCATCTTCTAACCAAAGGGTTTATGGAGGATTACCTGTGTTCGTATGCACACGGGGAACTATTTGTGCCTAATGAGAGCATGGTAGAAAAGGTGGTTGGGTCAACTTCTAGTGCTAGCAACATGCATGAAGTTGGAAATGACAACAGTAATCCTTACAGGAATATGGTTATGGATGCAATGAGAATGAGTTAAGGTAATGTCAGTGAATGTCCAATCGTAGAAGAAGAATCTAATGTAGATGCAGCAAGGTTTTTTGATCTGTTGAAAGATTCTGACGAACCATTATGGGATGACTGCACGAACCACAGTAAATTATCGGCCGTAGCACAGGTGTTCATCATCAAGTCAGATCACAGGTTGAGTGAGGCTGGTTATGACAAGATTATCGAATGGACGAGAAGCATTTTACTTGAAGGGAACAGGCTGAAAGAGAACTTCTATGCTGCCAAGTCCATGATCAAACCCCTCGGTTTAGGATACCAGAAAATTGACATGTGCCCTAACATCTGCATGTTATACTACCTTGAAAATGCTGAGCTGACCGAGTGCATGACATGTGGGCTTTCTCGTTACAAACCCAGAACTGGTAGAGGAAAGACTCTCGTGGCATATAAAAAACTTAGATACTTCCCAATCACACCTAGACTACAAAGGTTATTCATGTCACCAAGGACTGCTGAGCACATGACATGGCACCAATCACATCATGCGGTTGATGAAGTGATGGTGGGTTGTGTACAGACGGATTCAACCCATTCGGGCCATTTGCTGCTCCTTATTCTTGTTGGCCGGTCATACTGACGGTTTATAACTTGCCACTAGGGATGTGTATGAGGCCGGAGTTCATGTTTTTATCTATGGTCATACCAGGTTCGAGCAGTCCGGGGCGGAATATAGATGTTTGTCTTCGACCATTGATTGATGAGTTGACGGAGTTGTGGTCCTCTAGAGCTTTGACTTATGATATCTCGAGGAAACATAATTTTGTTATGAGAACGGCTTTGATGTGGACTATCAATGATTTCCCAGCTTATGGAATGTTTTTTGGTTGGAGCATGCATGGAAAACTAGCAAGTCCATACTGTATGGAGAACAACAAGGCATTCACGCTAACAAACGGGGGTAAAGCTTCTTCTTTTTACTATCATCATCGTTTCTTGCCACTGAATCATAGGTACAAAAAGAACATAAAGGATTTCTTTTTTGGGAGAGTTGAAAAGGATGTTGCACCCCTGCGTCTTTCTGGTGAAGAATTGCATGATGTTGTGTCAGAGTACGGTGACATTGTCTTTGGTCTCCAATCAGACAAGCAGAAGTTTCATGGTTTTGGGTTGACCCATAATTGGGTGAAGCGAAGTATCTTTTGGGAGCTTCCTTATTGGAAGACCAATCTTCTCTGCCATAACCTTGACGTCATGCACATTGAAAAGAACGAGTTTGAGAACATTCTCAACAGCGTCATGGATGTGAAGGGGAAGACAAAGGACAACATCAAGGCTAGATTGGATGTATTGTTGTTCTGTAACCATAAAAATATGGAGTTGGTTTGTGATGGGTCACGGGTCGCAAAACCAAGAGTAAGCTTCTTGTTAGAGAAAAATGCACAACTACTAGTCTACAAATGGCTTAAGAGTCTGCGTTTTCCTGATGGACATGCCTCGAACATATCAAGGCTGGTTAATCATTAGTACTTAAAAGTAAATTTTTATCAAGGCTTTATATCATTATTTTGCACTTGAAGTATCAATAACTCCTTAACTAAAGCATGTTTTATAATAACAAGTCTAATACTATAAGATACCTTTAATTTATGGTAAATGTTCATCTTAAATGCTGGCCTATCGCATAAATGAAAGGATTGATTGATGAGTCTAAGCGCTGAAATTGAAAGGACAAAGAGAGGGTCAAACTTAAAAAAAAGATGCTGGTTCAGTCCAAACTGGAACACTGTTCGGTCATTGGGTCATATCTGGAGCTGTAGATCTTTGATTTAGGTCTTCTTTATATGGATGGAAAGCTAAGATATAGACCTAAAACTTTCATGTGGAGTCCAAGATTTAAAAAGGCTGTTTTCAAGTCCAAATTATAGCAACAATGAAGAAGTCTAAATCTGTCCTGCAGCCCAGACACTGTTCAGTGTTTAGCCCATATCTCTAGTTCTAGAATTCCAAATGACCTCAATTTGTTTTTTTTGGAAAGCTGAGACAATTTCCTAGAACTTTCATGATTTAAGTCTGTTTGAATTCTGACGTTAGCAATGACGTTTTGTTTAGACAAAAAGATAAGGATTGTCACCAAGTCAATAGTTGGCCACCCACTCAACAATAAGTCATCAAATCAATAGTTTCAAATTTTGGCCTATAAAAGGAGGCATTTTCCATGCATTTGAGAGCTTGGTTGTTCAGATCAATATCTTGCTCTTGCTCTCTCCTTCTTTATATTTTTGTAATGCTTAAGTTTTGCTTTCATTAATGTCGCACCCGACATCGCGGCGCCCCTAAAAAAATAATTCTCTCTCTTTTTTTTTGGTAAAAAGAACAGATTTCTGGCATCTTGTTCTTTTAGGGGAAAAAGTCTTGTTTAAGGAGTCGCCACCTAGTATTATGGTCACTAGAAACCCTAACTGGTCAACAGAGATTCTATGGTACGGGACTGGTTACGTAAAAGGGAAGATATTATCACCCCTTAAACGTTTTACCTGAGGTAGACTACATTGCTGATTTTGTCTTAAATTGCTAAACATTTATTCGTTTATGCTATGATGATTTGTTTATAATATTCCTGACTCTGGCGCCAGTGAATATTCGATCTTGAATTATTCCAACTCTGGCGTTGGTAAAAATTCCACCATGAATAATTCCAACTCTGACGTTGGTAAAAATTCGTAGCTATGAAAACAAAATAAATTTAAATCAGTATTTTTATTCCTGACTCTGGTGTCAGTGAATAAACAAACAAAATAAATTTATTTTTACACATGCACAATTTTTTATTTTTTTGATAAATAAAAATAAAATACAATGAATAATATAAATTTAAACCGGTATTTTTATTCCTGACTCTGGCATCAGTGAATAAAATAATAAATTTATATTATTTTTATTCATGCATACTCATTTTATTTTTTTATTTTTTATTTTTTATTTATTTTTTATTTTTTGGCTGGGCCCAGCTCAGCCCCAGTGGCCTGGTTGGGCTGAGCAACACGCATGCGTTAACGCACACGTGTTGCTACACTGTGCAACAGTGTAAATGCTAATTAGCTGCAATGAAATGAAGAAGAGAGAAGCCGCTTACCTAGTCTGCTGGAGGTGAAGGCGTGCGACTGCTGCTCAACCTGCCTCTTTCTTGCTTTCCCTGCCTCCAGTCTTTTTTGCTTCTCTTGTTCTCCTTGTCTCTCTTAATGTCTGCCTGGTGCTGGAGCTTGATGACGAAGACAATGATGTGTTGAATGGCCAAAGCTAACTTCTTTCCTTCTCTGTTTCTGTCTCTGCTGTATGCTCCTGTGGTTTTTTTGTTCGTTCCTTCTCAAGAAATAACAACAGTGGCTGCTGAAATTAGAGCCACCGAAGAAGAGGTCGAGAGCGTACCCTTTTGTTTTTTCACTGCTGTTCGCTCTTTTTCCCCTGTCTTCGTCTGTGTGTCCCCTGTTTCTGGGCTCCTCCTGCTTCTTTTTTTTTCGTCTCTATTTTCCAATCTCGGTCCCCCTGGTTTCGTTTTTTTTTTCTCAGTTTTTCTTCCTTTTTCCTCCCCCCTGGTTCCTTTTTTTTTCTCTTTTTCTCCTCTGGTTTTTCTGTGTTCCTTCCCCCTGGGTGTTGTTTTTCTCTCCTTCTATGTTTTTTATTTTCTGCCGTTCGTGGCTCCTTCTGTGTCTCCCCTGTTCTTTGTGGTTTTGTGATCCCTTGTCTCCTCCTCTCTGCCTCCGTTCTCAAAGAAAGAAAGAAACGTTGTGGTTCCTGTTCCTGGTAGTTGCAGAAGACGATGAAAGTGTAGAAGGGCTATCCCACCAACACTGCCCCTTGGTTCTGTCCCTCCCCGGTTTTCCTTTGGTTTTAGTCTCTCTCCCTGCCGTGCATGGCTTTCTTTCTTTCTCCCCTTTCTGCTCCCTTTCCTCTCTGGCTTTATAGCCACAGAATGCCACCGTTACCAGGTAATAAATTGGCTGTTATTGCAGGAGTAATGGCGATGCATCCGTTTTTGTTCGGGCGAGTGAAGGAGAAGATGAATAGTGTTGATGGACATGGCTAATTGCATTTTGATCCTTGGCATTTTGAATTTTAGCAATCCAGTCCTTGGGTAAATTGTAATTGAATCCCTGCATCTCAGCATAATTTACACATTGGTCCTTGGGTTTTAATTTCTTGCAAATTGTACCCCACTCAACCCCAAACTTTGGTGTTTCTTCAATTAAGTCCTTGATTTCATTAATTAAATTAATTCCAAACTCAATTAAGTCCAAAAACGTATCAATTCTCCAATTAAGCCCTTGCTTTGATTAATTAAATTAATTTCAAGCTCAATTACGTCACAAAACTTATCAATTCTTCACTTAAACCCTTGATTTGATTAATTAAATTAATTCCAAAGTTTAATTAAACCTCAAAACTTCCAATCATGTTGCCCTTAACCTAAATTTTAATTCATTCTTCATTTATTTTATTTTTACTTATTTTTCATCATTTTTTCAGTAATTAAAATAAAAGGGTCAAAAATTGGGTTATGACAATTAATATCATGTTTATGCTTTTCATTTTCTTTCCTTTACTTAATTAACTTGTATCTTATTTATGTTCTTATCTTGTTTATTTATGTTTCTCTTCTTCATTATATTTAGCTAAGTTTATTATGTTAAGGTGAAAATGTTACAATAATGGTGTAAGAATAAGTATAATATAAACTCAATATGGACTTCAATGCTTATATCCTAAACAACTTGCTATTAACATGTCTTATCATTTTTATCTTATTAAATGGTTAATCTAGATCTGTGTTGTATAACACTTGGTACAACAAATGTTTGGCACTCTTATAGCCCAACCGTATGGTATAACCTACACTTGTGCTATGAAAGGAACTTGATTTGTTGTTAACATAAGTTAGCATCATGAATTCCTGAGAATATTTAAAAGTTTGGTGTTACTTAAATAAGATAATTAATATGATCATGTTAACAATTTATAATGAGCTATTAATGACCAATCATCCGATTGGAACCTCCTTTGTGTGTGGTTTCCAGTTGAGTATAAAAAGAGTTTATATTATACTTGTTTGAAATACCATTAGTGGATCCTCTAACCTTGACATTTGTTTTTATCATTTTTTAATCCTTACATTAATCTTCCATCTCAAAGTTCTAATCAACTTCTTCTTCTTCTTTATTATTATTACTATTACTATTACTATTACTATTACTATTATTATTACTATTACTATTACTATTACTATTATTATTACTATTGTTATTGTTGTTGTTATATTATTGTTGTCTATAATTTATACAATTAACCTCCATGTGGTTCGACCCTGGTCTTGCCGGGTTATTTATTACTTTGACACTCATGCGCTTGGGAGAAGACATCAATCTTTTAGTCGTGTCAAGTTTTTGGTGCCGTTGCCGGGGAGGTAAATTCTTGTACAAATTATAATATTTATTTTATTTTCTCTTTTCACTTTTCGTGTATCTAATTTTGTTTCATTTGTTTTGTTTCCTTTTTCTTTTGCTTTGTTCTTCCTTTTATTCTCTTCCTACACGTGCATGAGAGTTTGGTCACGTACATTAAGTGGTAGACTTTGTAGGGTGTCCTCATCATTTTTAGAAAATATGGCCGAAGAAGATAACCAGTCACTTTATAATGAGAATAATGAGAATAACCGTGTTAGAACACTTAGAGACCACATGAATCCCACAAGAACAAGTGCACCCTCATGCATCTCATTTTAATTTTAAGCTAGGCATTATTCAACTTTTACCGTCTTTTCATGGCTTAGATCTAGAAAATCCATACTTGCATTTGAGAGAATTTGAAGAAGTTTGTAACACCTATAATGACTTAAATTGTAGCATGAATGCCATTAGATTAAAGCTTTTTCCTTTTTCATTAAAAGATAAAGCTAAAACATGACTATAAAATCTTAGGTCAGGATCCATTCGTGCTTGGGATGAAATGCAACAATAATTTTTAAAGAAGTTTTTTTCATCTCACAGAACAAACTCTTTCAAAAGACAAATCACCACTTTCACTCAAAAACCAGGTGAAACATTTTACCAATGTTGGGATAGGTATCGAGACTTGCTTAATACTTGCCCTCATCATGGTTTTGAAACATGGAGATTGGTTTCACAATTTATGAAGGGTTAACACCTAAAGATAGACAAATGGTGGAATTGATGTGCAATGGAACTTTTGAAAATAAAGACCCTGATGAAGCAATGGAGTACCTAAATTTGCTAGCTGAAAATGCTCAAAATTGGGACACTACAGGCACTTATGAGGCACCGGGTAAAACTCAACCTCATACATCTAGTGGAGGTATGTACTACCTTAGGGAAGATCATGACCTCCAAGCCAAATTTACATCTTTAGCTAGAAAAGTCGAGGCACTTGAATGTAAAAGGAGTGGTCAATTAAAATTTGTTCAAGACATTGTGTGTCAAATCTGTGAAACAAATGAACATGCAACCAATGACTGTCCAACTTTGCCTTCTTTTAAGGAATGCCTCCATGAACAAGCCCATGCTTTAAACAGTTTTCAAAGGCCCAATCATAACCTATACTCGCAAACATACAACCTTGGTTGGAGAAATCACCTAAATTTCAGTTGGAAGAGTGGTAACGATAATGCACAAACTTTACAGCCATTGTTTCAAGCACACCACACTTTCCAAAATTCTCATGGATATGCACCTCCATATGCTCCACCTCCTAGAAGAAATCTTGAGGAAACCATGCATTCATTGAAAAGTAGGAGACAATCAACACTCAAAATGCTCAAACCATGGCAGATCTTAAAGATACTCTTGCAAAGTTCACATCTGCTCTCAGTTTTCAAGAGAAAGGTAAGTTTCCATCTCAACCACAGCAAAATCCCAGGGGCCAATACAATGCAAATGCAAGTAGTTTTAGAAGCCAACACATGGATCAAGTCAAATCAGTCACTACTCTTCGTAGTGGTAAGGTTATCGAAAAACCCACTCTTGAACCTTGTGGGAAAGATGATGAGTCAATCTCTGAGGGTAAGGAAGGGGTTGAATCTAAACATTGCAAAGAAAAGACTGATTCTACACCAGCACTTATGTCATGACCAAACAAAGGAAAGTCAATCACAACTCTGAAATCTTTGAAAATTTCAAACAAGTAAGGATCAATATACCTTTGCTGGATGCTATTAAACAGGTACCTTCCTATGCTAAATTTTTGAAAGATCTGTGCACTATGAAAAGAAAACTGAATGTGAAAAAAAAAGCATTTTTAACTGAACAAGTAAGTGCTATTCTTCAGAACAATAATGCTTTGAAATATAAAGACCCTGGTTGTCCTACAATTTCTTGCTTTATTGGAGAACATAAAATTGAAAGAGCTTTACTTGATCTTGGAGCTAATGTGAATTTACGTCCATATTCGGTTTTTCAAAGTCTCAATCTAGGTGAGTTAAAACCAACTTCTGTAACTCTTTTACTTGCTGATAGATCTGTAAAAGTGCCTAGAGGAATAGTTGAGGATGTGTTAGTACAAGTTGACAAATTCATTTACCCTGTCGATTTTGTTGTCTTGGATACACAACCTGTTGAAGCATGTAATTCAATTCCTGTCATTTTAGGACATCCATTTCTTGCAAATTCTAATGCATTGATTAATTGTAGGAATGGACTGATGAAGCTATCATTTGGAAACATGACATTGGAGATGAATATTTTCAACAGTGAACCCTAATCGGAAAGACTGGTCTTTAAGACTTAATGATGCACTTTGGGCTTATCGAACTGCTTATCATTAGGTATGTCACCTTATACACTAGTCAATGAAAAACCTTGTCATTTGCTTGTAGAACTTGAACATAAAGCTTATTGGGCTATTAAAGCTTTCAATTCAAACCTTGATGATGCTAGTCAGCTGCGAAAATTACAAATAAATGAGCTTGAGGAAATAAGAAATGATGCATATGAAAATTCAAGAATTCATAAAGCAAGAATCAAAGAGTTTCATGACAAAAAAAATATTGAGAAAAACATTCAATGTTGGTCAAAAAGTCTTGCTTTATAATTCTCGACTCCATTTATTTCCAGGAAAACTAAGATCAAGATGGAGCGGTCCTTTTATTGTGAAACATGTGTATCCAAATGGAGCCTGTGATATCGAGAATCCAAAGAATGACAATGTTTTCAAGGTAAATGGACATCGTTTGAAAGTTTACTTTGATAATTTTTCAGTTGAATATGACTATTAAATTGGGTGATCCTGTATATAAAGATTGATTCTTTTTCTCACATTGTTTTTATGTTTCTTTTTTTGTGTGACTTTTGTTTTGCTAGTATCTCTCACCTCGGTCAAATGGCGGATAACGGTACTCTATGACTCTTAAGTCGGTTCTTTCAGTTTCCCATGATAACTGATATCTGTGTATATATTTGTGCAATTCTTTGCTCTTTCTCCTTTCTTTGAATCTCTTCTCCAATTCTCATTTGAAAATGGACACCACTCTTGAAAAATTGAAAAAGTATTTTCCTGCTTTGCCTCCAAATGCGATTGCAAAAATTTACCTTGCTAGGTGTGAAAGATTGAGGTTGTTAATGAATCATGGAATTCCTGAAGATATTCGTTGGCTGATTGAAGCAAAGGTCCGATTATCAAGTGAGTCCTCCAATTCTTTCATTTCATACATGCCTGGAATAGGTAAAAGCACTTTTGCAAAGAAACGTCGTGCAAAACGACTGAAAGTTTGTCACAGATGTGCCAGATGGACTTGTAATGCAAAATGTCGTTCTTTAGGAATGGTATCAGTAAACTGTGAAGATAAAATACAATTTATATTGACTCTTGAGACGCACCCTAGTGGAGATGTGCATCGTGCAATTCATGATTTATGGCCACAATTCCATAAAGAACATACTAGACATAGTCTTGGGAATCTGACTAAAAAAGACCATGTTTGCCAGTTTTTAAGAAAACTGGATGGGAAGCCTATCCCCGACCCATAGAGGGCGTTTAAGCCGTTCACAACTACCTGTACATACACATGCTTTTTCAAAATAAAAAAAAATCAATAAAGAAAGAGAGAGAGTAAGACACTAGCTGACCTACATATAGGTGGTATGATTGCATTCTTAATTTCTCATCTATAAAATCTTCTTTTCCTTCCCTTTATTTCTATTAAACCCATACATTCAACAGATATAGAAATGTGTAGAAATGGCAGGTTCCTCAAGTCATCCCATAAAAAATATTTGTGTTTTCGGTAGATCCAGTCCTGGGAAGGAAATAGAGTTTTTGGAATCTGCAAATCATCTTGGTCAGGTACTAGCTGAAAGAAAGATTCATTTAGTGTATGGGGGAGGCAGCTTTGAGTTAATGGGGGGAGTGTCAATAGCTGCATTTTTAGGAGGTAGTCAAGTTTTGGGGATCGTCCCCAAAGCTTTAGTAAAAGGGGACATCATTGGAAAAATAATTGGAGAGGAACTACAGATCTCCACAATGTCTGATCGACTGAATGCAATGTTTAACCATGCTGATGCCTTCACTGCCTTACCAGGTGGTCTGGGCACATTGGAAGAGATCTTTCATATTTTCTCTTAGGCCCAACTGCACATTCACCATAAACCCATAGGTCTGTTAAATGTTAATGGTTTTTATGATAAGTTGTTGTCTTTTCTTGATCATGTCGTGGAACAGGAATTTCTAACATCTTCGGCACGAAAAATCATAATCTTTGCTGCTACTGCTGAACAATTGATTGACCAACTACAATCTTTCATCCCTGTAATTGATCCCTCCATGAGTCGTATAAATTGGTCAACTAAGAAAAGCCATAAAAAGCTTAGATTGGATTTGAGCCTTCGTTTGTAAAAACTTTGTGTCTTTTGGTTTTATTATTGTGTTTTGTTGTTTCTTATATTTGTTTAAGTGTGTTTCACGTTTGTCAGTGTTCGCTGTTTCAGGTGATGTCTTCTATACTCTATCTTTCTACCTTATGACATTGAGGACAATGTCTCATTTTGGTTGGGGGGAAAGGGTAGTAGTTGATATTTTTTTAAAAAAATTAACTAACTGTGTTTTCTATTTCATAAACCATTTGCAAAACTGTTGTTACTAGGATGGCAGAGTAAAGGAGTTCTTTTGTTAAAGTGACTCTTGAGACGCATCTTAGTAAACATTCTTAACAAGGTCTATCAGAATACTTCTTGAAATATTCAGGTTTACAAACTCTCGTATTGTAACCACTTAATTCTGCTCATATACTCATTTAACAAGTATTCTTAAACCTTCATTCACGCACACACTTTAACATATGATTGTGGGTTGCACATTGGATTATTATATTATTTATGTTATTTTGTTAAAGGTAACAACTAAGGAAAAGGGATAGTATATATATATAAAAAAAAACAATGAGGATAATAAAAACTTAGATAAGTTTGGTTTCGTAGCCTCCCTAACCTAAGCAATTAAGCCCGAAGGGGTGTTTTAACACCTAATACCCTAAAGTCAACTAACTTTGGAGCTATTGACCCAACACTTGTTACATGGGTTGAGGAGAAAAGCTTAAGGGAATCAAATATTGCACTATCTACGTATCAGTATCTGCAACCCGAGTTACTAAGCTCGTAGGGGTGTCTCAACACTTAATGCCCTAAGACCAACTGGTCTAGGCGTCATTAGCTGAAAGCTCGTTACATGGGTTAAAGATGCATTGTGTTTTAAGTTATATGTATATATATTAAAAAAAAAAAGAAGAAAAAGATAATAATCTCAACCCAAGGAAGTTAACCTTAAACATTAAAAAAAAAAATTGTTTTCTTCCAAGTAAAGCCTCATAACTATTTGTTGATATATTGAGCACAAAAAAAAGGTTTATTAATATCTTGTTTAAGAGATATTGAGCAGATATATAAATTTAATGAGAGTTTGTTTATTTGGATAAATTAATGGAAGTTGAATGATGAATGCCTTGCTTTTTGAAATTTGCAAATTTGTTTTCTATTTTAACGCTTTGATTACTAGGAACTAGTAATAAGCTGGTTGGGGGGTGTGATTACTACTTAAAAGTGCATTTTTATCAAGGTTTTATATCATCATTTTGCACTTGAAGTATCAATAACTCCTTAACTAAAGCATGTTTTATAATAACAAGTCTGATACTATAAGATACCTTTAATTTATGGTAAATGTTTATCTTAAATACAGGCCTATCACATAAATAAAAGGATTGATTGATGAGTCTAAGCGTTGAAATTGAAAGGACAAAGAGAGGGCCAAACTTAGAAAAAAGATGTTGGTTTAGTCCAAACTGGAACACTATTCGGTCATTGGGTCATATCTGGAGCTGTAGATCTTTGATTTAGGTCTGCTTTATATGGATGGAAAGCTAAGACATAGACCTAAAACTTTCATGTGGAGTCCAAGATTTAAAAAGGCCATTTTTAAGTAAAAATTATAGCAACAACGAAGAAGTCCGAATCTGTCCTACAACCCAGACACTGTTCAGTATTCATCCCATATCTCGAGTTCTAAAAGTCCAAATGACCTCAATTGTTTTTCTTGGAAAGCTGAGACAATTTCCTAGAACTTTCATGATTCAAGTCTATTCGAATTCTGACGTTAACAATGACGTTTTGTTTAGACAAAAAGATAAGGATTGTCACCAAGTCAAGAGTTGACCACCCACTCAACAATAAGTCATCAAATCAATAGTTCCAAATTTTAGCCTATAAAAGGAGGCATTTGCCATGTATTTGAGAGCTTGGTTGTTCAGATCAAGATCTTGCTCTTGCTCTCTCTCTCTTTATATTTTTGTAATGCTTAAGTTTTGCTTTCATTAATATCATGTTTATGCTTTTAATTTTCTTTCCTTTACTTAGTTAACTTGTATCTTATTTATGTTCTTATCTTCTTTATTTATGTTTCTCTTCTTTATTATGTTTAGCTAAGTTTATTATGTCAAGGTGAAAAGGTTATACTAATGGTGTAAGAATAAGTATAATATAAACTCAATATGGACTTCAATGCTTTTATCCTAAACAACTTGCTATTAACATGTCTTATCATTTTTATCTTATTAAATCTTAATACCTTGCTTGTTAAATGGTTAATCTAGATTTGTGTTGTATAACACTTGGTACAACAAATGCTTGGTACTCTCATAGCCCAACCGTATGGTATAACCTACACCTGTTCTATGAAAGGAACTTGATTTGTTGTAAACATAAGTTAGCATCATAAATTCCTAACAATATTTAAAAGTTTGGTGTTATTTAAATAAGATAATTAATATATCATGTTAACAATTTATAATGAGCTATTAATGACAAATCATTCGATTGGAACATCCTTTGTGTGTGGTTTCCAGTTGAGTAATAAAAAAAGTTTATACTATACTTGTTTGAAATACCATTAGTGGATCCTCTAACCTTGACATTTGTTTTTATCATTGTTTAATCCTTACATTAATTTTCCATCTCAAAGTTCTCATCAAGTTCTTCTTCTTCTTCTTCTTTATTACTATTACTATTACTATTACTATTACTATTACTATTATTATTATTACTACTACTACTACTACTATTATTACTATTGTTATTGTTGTTGTCTATAATTTATACAATTAACCTCCCTGTGGTTCGACCCCGGTCTTGCCGGGTTATTTATTACTTCGACACTCCTGCACTTGGGAGAAGACATCAATCTTTTAATCGTGTCAGTTAATATGAAAGAATGCAGATTATATGGAATGAAGAGTCATGACTGCCATGTGTTTATGCAAACACTCATCTCATTAACTTTTCGTGATTTGTTGCCAAAGGGGATATGGGATGCACTCATGGAGATCAGTCATTTCTTCAGAGATATATGCTCCAGCAAGTTGAATGTTGATCACATTGAAAGGCTTGAAAGGAATATTGTTGAGATAATATGCAAACTTGAGATGATATTCCCTCCATCATTTTTTGACTCAATGGAGCATCTACTCGTACATTTACTGTTTGAGGTAAAAGTTGGAGGACCGGTCCAGTACAGTTGGATGTATCCATTCAAGTGGTTAGATATTACAGTTGCTATGTAATTCATAATTAAATGTTTTTTAATTGATAATTTTTTATTAATTCTATATATATATATATATATATATATATGAAGGTACTTGTTCAATCTTAAAAAAAAAGGTTTAGAACAAGACGCATGTTGAGGCGTCAATATGTGAGGCCTATATTGTTGAGGAGATCTCAACATTTATCTCATATTATTTCGAACCTCATTTGAGAACGAGGATCAACCGTGTTCCATGACATGATGATGGTGGTGAAGTGCCTTCAAGTGGGAACTTGTCAATATTCTCCAATCCTGGACGACCCACACCTAAACATGTTGTGAGGGGAAGATATTTAATTCAACACTTAATATTACAGAATATCTGTTTATTGATTATTGTTGTACTTGATATACAAGGTTTATCAAATGGGAGGTAGTGCTGTTATTTCACTGTCTTTACTAAGCCTGGGCCCTGAAAGAAAAGTCAAGTGCTATAACGGGTATTTTGTCAATGGATATGTCTTTCATACTGAAGAATATGGGCATGAAAGAAAGACATACAACAACGGTGTTTGTATTAAGGGATTGACTTCTAGTGAGTTTGAAGTTGACTACTACGGTAGATTGGAAGAGGTCAACGAACTGCAATATCATAGTGAGCAGAATAGAGTGTTTTTATTCAAATGCTATTGGTATGACACAACTGACAGAGGAATCAGAGTAGATCCTCACTATGGTCTCGTTGAAATCAACTTAAAATTTAGACACCGCAACATAAACGTTGTCTTTGTTTTCGCAAAGCAATGCCAACAAGTTTATTACACATACACTCCTTCCTTTAGAAAGGACCGATCAAGAGGTGATTGGTTATTCGTTTTAAAAACCAAACCCAGGGGTCGTGTCGAGGTTGTTCAGGATGAGAACGAAGACACAAGTGTGATAGATGAAGTCTTTCAAGCTAGTGAGTTGGTTAAACCATACCGAGTTGCTGCTTCGATTGACTTAGAAGAAAATTCAAATTTTCATGTTTTCGACGATAGTCTTGTTGATGTTGATGCAGAGGAGTTGAATGCTGTTTTGAGCTCTAATGGACTACATAATGATGATGAAGAAGATGATAACCACAATGAAGAGTGCGATAAAGCTGATAACAATTTAATTGAGGACGGAGATGAAAATTCTGACAAAATATGCTGTAAAGCCTTATTTTAATAATGTAATATTTAGGATGATATTTTGGAACATGAAATATTTATTTTATAATTGTCAACTCTTGTTATTGTGTTGTGCGTGCTATAAGTTTGCAATTCAAGCTTTTGTGCAGGAGGATAGACAGGCATAAAAACAACACTTGCAAAAAGATTGACAGTTTCACCGACGGATATACTGACGGAATGGGACTCGTCGGTATTTCACATAGAGTTGCAAAAAAATACGGCATTGTGCCACAATCACCGACGACTATATCGATGGAATGGGACCCGTCGGTATTTCATAGAGAGTTGCAAAAAAATTACAGCCCCTGCCACAATCACCGACGGATGGTGCACATTCCAATGCGAATGATTGTCAGACTACCTGCACAGTTACCGATGGATTTGCCGACGGATGCGGCAATTTTATTGTTTTATCTGAATTTTATTCTATTATTGATTGTTATGTTTTCTATTATTTCCATTAATTTTAATTGTCATTCATGCATTTTTATAGATGTTCGTTGAAAATATATAGATGTTGAATTTCTATAGATGTTAGGTTGTATATAAGATTTTCCAATGGAGTCAATTGGTTTGTGGTTACTGTAAAGATTTTTAGGTTTGAAAACTATGGGTAGTCTCCAGTATAGGGGAGGTGCTGTCAAATTTTTTTAAATAATCGAAGTTAATTATATAATTATTCGTATAAATTTTTGTAGATGCGTAGAATGAAATCTACAGCACGTCGTCGGCAGACAGTTGCAGCTAGTTCTTCTAGCAGCGAGGAGGGCGTATCCTTAGGAGCTGATCACGGCGAGGAAGCTGCACCAACTTGTGATGCAGCCTCTTCTAGCGCGGTTTCACAGCGCAGAAGTGGTGTGCCTTCACAGCAGAGTCAATTCACCCGCAAGTACCAGGCACAATGGAAAGATGACCTCTCAATGTAAGTTTGTTTAGGATTTAGTTTTTTTTTATACTTATAACATAATTTATGAACAACTAATTAATATTTTGTTAATTTTATTTAATTTTAGGTTCACAAACATTGAGGCTGTCAGGACAATAACATTGGAGTTTAAATCGTCGATGGAGATTTCATTGTTTAAATGGAGTCAGGTTTCCAGACATCCTGAATGGAGACCTAATATTGATGTATGGTTTCGGCAATTTCAGGTAGGTGTTAACTTTTAATTTCCAGCTTATTTTTAATAAATTATTTTTATAATTTTATATCTTGTACTATTTTTATTTTAAATGAATTATTTATATACACAACATAAATTTGAGTGGGATAGCGTGGACAACAATGTTGTGAGGAGGGTATGGGAGAATCACGTAACAACTAGGTAACATTGAAAATAATATTTATTTTTGTTTTATAATTTTATGTTCTAAATTCTAATTTTGTTACTATGGAAGTAGGTTGCATGATTTTTGGTATGATACAAAAAAAACAGCAAAAAGATATATGAGGGATAACGGTCTTCAAGGATGGAATGAGGTGGCGGTTTGACGGGAATTCAAACCGCCATTCATCTCGGGAGATATATGGATGACATATATTGAGCACGTGATGTTTGAGCGGTTCACACGGCGCTCACAGTCCGACGCCGACAACCAGAACCGACAAATTCATGGTTCGATGACCACGCACACCGACGGCTCCGTCCCGTTCAGCGCACTTGCGAAGCGGATGGTAAGATTAATTTAAATAAGATATATCGATAATTAATTTGTGTTGCTTATAAATATATTTAACTTGCAACCTTTTTTTTCCTTACAGGCTACGTCTCTTGGACGTGAGCCGAGTCCAATGGAGCTGTTTGTAGAGACGCACGTGCGGAGTCAAGACCGCCAAAAGGGGGTGCAGCAGTTTGTAGACAACTGTGCTCAGCACTTCGTGGTATGTTCGTTCAATCATTTTATTTTGTAAGTTATTATTTTCTTGAATTGAATATGATGATTTTAAAAAAAAAAATTCAGGAGACCTATAATAGCCGGTTGAGGGAGAGATATGGGGACGACCCTTCGACCCATCCGGATTTCGACTCGGATTTGTGGATGGAGGTAGGATCGTTTGGTGGATCCGATGAAAATTAGGTCCACGGGCTCTTCAATACTACGATCGAAAACTTGCGGTCGGCCTGTAGTGTCTCAACTGTTGGGAGCTCTCCATCGGTATCGAGCACCCAGTCTGAGGAGTTCATGACCTTGAAACAACAATATGAACGACTCTCAACGAATTACGATCAGCTCCATCAAATGGTCATGGAGATGAGATCAAGGATGGGTGATGATACATGTGTAGCCCCTTTTTGGTTGTACGGTCCTAGTAACAACCAGCCTCCTCCTCCTCCTCCTGCTCTGCCGTTAATCTAGTTTAATTTTGTTTTTGAAACACATTAAATTTGTAATGAATATTTGGATGAATATTTTTTAACATTATTTTTATATTTTTAATGTTTAATAGAATTTTATTTGGTTAATTAGTTTTTTTTTACTATTAATAAATACTTTTTTTAAAAAATATTTTTAAATCAATACCGACGGCCTTACAGATGGAATCGACCCGTCGGTATTTTACCGAGAGTTGAAAAACAATTACCACCCATGCCACCATTATCGACGGATATATTCCGTCGGTGTTTACCTTTACTATTACCGACAGAATATATCCGTCAGTATTTGATAGAGAGTTCTGAAATATTTACCGCCCATGCCACATTCACCGACGGAATATCCATCGGTGATTACCATTGACAATACAGACAAAATTATTCTGTTGGTAAAGTTCTCGCGAGAAATATTTTTTTTTGGCGCGCGTTGCCGTTTGTAATACCGTCGGTGTTTGATTTTTTTAATTATCGACAGAATTAGCGACGGAATGGAAAATGACCGACAATCAATATTCCGACGGACGGATTCCATCGGTGAGGCCATCAGTAAAAATGTTGCCGACGGCCTGCGTGCCTTACACCGACGGAATTAATCCGTCGGTAAAACTGTTTAATGGTGTAGTGAATAGAAAGAAAAATCTAACTATAAAAAAGTATTTATGTTAATTGCAGTATGAAAAAAAACTACAAAAGATAAAAGAATAGGTTATTTATTAGGATCAATTATTTATGTGATTGAGAACATTTTAGATTTCATTAGGATAAATTATTTATTTAAAATTTAATAAAAGAATTTGGTTGTTTGAAACTTGAACAGTAAATTAATAATGGATCTATTTTTCATACATGGGTTTATTTTTATTTAGTTCATTGTGTTTTATTTTATGTGGTACATAATTAATGTATTAGTCAAACTTTCATTTTTAAAATTTTTATGAAACATTTTTTTGTTATAAAAATTCTCTATTGATAATTTTAAAGAGATAATGGTAGTAATGGGTGATAACAATAGTAGGAGATGGTAGCAATAGAATGGATGGTGATTTATCAGTTAAAAAAACTACTCAATAGAGAATAAGAACAAAAAGAATAACTATGTTAATTAGTTTTTAGCAATATAAAAAAGTAAGATTCATTAAAATATTTAATTACTTTTTTTAAGTTTTAAAATTTTTTAATGATTAATTATTTTTGAAAATTTTAATTTCTTGCAACTTTTTTATAAACATTCCAGATTATATTCTTGAAAAAGACTATGGTTTTGTATTTATTTGTTAAACATCTTGACAAATTTGAACCGGTACTCAGCTTAATTATAATTTAATGCAATCTAGCCCAATTGGTAGATTTGACTAAGTTTTGCAAATGCTGAGTAAAGTTTTATCAATTCTTTTTTATTAAAGCTAATTTGCCTAATTGATATAAGCATTGGGATGATTGTTATGCATAGAATCTCCCTTTAAATATCATACTATAATAGTAAGATTAAAGTATATAATG
Organism: Populus simonii; assembly: GCA_007827005.2. NCBI lineage: Eukaryota > Viridiplantae > Streptophyta > Magnoliopsida > Malpighiales > Salicaceae > Populus > Populus simonii. The sequence continues at coordinate 69,435 of VJNQ02000359.1, read as the reverse complement.
CAGAAAATCTGTATTTCCAACTCATTTGTTGAGAAGATTCATTCCCTTGATATTTTATTGAGTTTTGAATTTTAATAGATTCCTTTACTTCACTCGTACTGTACAATTTTGATGGTGATCCACTATAATAATAATAGTAATTATTATTATTATTATACTATTGGTATGAAAGCAATAGTGTTTTATTATTATTATTATTTTTTATAGTGGATCACCATCAAAATTGTTGTAAGTATATCAGCAACTCTTAACAAAATAACAAATAATTCAAACATTTTTAATAGTTTTATTAAATAAATATAACAATATCAATAACACTCATAGAAAAATTTATATCATATTAATAATAATAGATTGCATTGCAGTTTAAAGTTAAACAAAGTATATTAGTATAAATATTTTAATAGTGAAATTAAAAATGACAAGACATGCCAAAATAATAATAAAAAATATATATTTTGAGTGAAAAGTTGAGTCAATAAAAACGATAACAGTTTCCTTGAAAAAAAAAAAAAAAGAGATGGGTCCAGTTATAAAATCTTAGGACTTTTGCAATGCTTTGGCCAATACAAGTCTTGGAATGTTAAGAAATCAAGTTTGGAAATGTAACACAGATAACCTTGAACCTAGATATCAATATTATTAGAATCTGATACCCCCACATCCAATAAATAACAGTTAACGAATAAAAAGTATAGGATGACAACATGAAAATAGTTATTTTTCAATAAGTCGATTCAGTTCGTTAAAGAAGTAAAATAAGAGAGAAAACTAACCCTCACACACTCACAAAGAGAGATGCAATAATCTAAATTATTATTAATTAGAGATTTATATTTTTAATGGAAAATGACAACGTTTTCCCTTTTTTTTTAAAAAAAGAGTTCGGTCTAGTTATAAAATCATAAGACTTTTGCAGGGGCCTAAGGCCCCCACTAGCTCCACCCCTACTCATGAGCACTTGATTCACATAATTCACATGCAAATGATACAACTCTAGATCTATTTAATGAAATCCTAGGGACTCCCAAATATTACCTTAAATTTATCGTTATCAATGCATGTATGGATTTTTAGGACCCAACAAGAACATGGTAACCGTGCAATAAAAAAAAGATAGCATGCATATTAAGTCAATATGTAGACTTGCATAAGATATAGAAATACAATCCTAGCATGTATACTAAATTTGTATATATAAAAAAAAAATCTTAAACAAAACCAATTTAAAGTAATTACTTGTTGAAGATTTTAGAATATAACCAATCTCATTTTTTTTGTTGCCAAAGTTAAAATCATTTATCCTTAAGGTTTTTTTGCTCCTCACTTTGTGCAAAAAAACTCACTTCAATAAGCCTTACAGGATTTCAACAACACTGTCTTTTTTAGGTGCACTCATAAACATTGTTCAACAGATACAAATGAATTATACTTAATGTCTTTCTACAAGGATTGAAACTAAACTCTAGATTATGAGAAAAACGAAAAGGAATAAAGCTTAAAAAACTAGAAGATTTAAGATGCAAAATATGTGAAGAAAAATGTCAAATTCTGTAGAAAAATCTATCCAAAAGTGCACTAAAACCAACCTGAAAACACTATTCTTCAATCCCTTTTATGGACAATTTTAGGAACCAAAAGCGAATAAAATTCTCTTATTAGCTTTGATTACCCTCCATAAAATTTGAATTAAACCTAAATATTTGTAGCTTTAAATTACATGTCTTTTGGGCTCAAAAAAATATTCAGATCTACAAAAATCATTCTAGAAAAAAACTAATCAGTTTTACAATTAATGGATTGGACTGGTAATTCTTTAAGGACCAGAACCAAGTTCAAATCTAAATTGGGATAAAATAATGTTTTGTAGTGCAAAAAATTATTTTACAATACACCCAAGTTCAGGCCTCAATCGAGCCGAGCCAAGAGCCCAATTTGCTTAAATCTCTCCCCTCTAAAAGCTTAAGTTGCATTTGTATTTGAGTTAAATTTTAACTTCTCAACTTTTCTTTTATTTTTTTTCACATAAAAATGTTAATGATTTCCTAGAAATTAACCTTGCCCTGGAAAACATTCAGCAGAGTTTTTATGAGCACACGATCACAAACATCAAGACCACGCAAAACAAGCACACAAGTTTTCATAAGAATAAAAATACAAGTAATCTATCTTGCCTCTAACACTGAAACTGAGCATACGTTTGCCGAAGGTGGTTTGCTCTCGCTAGATGAATAGCTTGCTTCAACAAGATCCCTTTCAGTGAAAAATCCTGGTTGTTTAGGCTGAGGCCATTCATCTTCATTACCCAACATCAAAAGCACATATGACATGTTTGGTCTATCTTCTGGATTTTCATGCACACACAATAGCCCCACGTGAATTGAACGTAGCACTTCAGACAAATAGGGTGTTTCAACTTTTGATCCCGCAGCCAGTTCCAGAGGCCTGCCTTGTTTGAACAGTATCCAAGCCTGATAAACAAAACCATGCTGTCAATACCACATTGAAGATTTAAAGTGTTCAGGTCTCATTAAACATGTGCAGGCATCTGGTTTCTGAAAAAAGTACTCGAAAATTTATTGAAATTAAAGATAATAAGTAACATAGCTTTGACTCCTACACTACATGCCCAATAAGGTTGAGGTGGTGATCTGGATGACGGAATCCTCTGTTCCTATAGCCACCCACTATCTCTAGCACCAATACTCCAAAGCTGAAGACGTCTGATTTTAGCGAGTAGAGCCCATAATTTGCGTACTCTGGAGATATGTAACCACTGCATGTATTCATAGAATTTTAAGTTCCATTTGCAGACTATGAAGATAAAATGCGTATGATGGAGATGAAGACACTCACTACGTTCCAGCCACTTTATTAGTATTGGCTTCAGTTTCATTTTCTCCGAAACTTCTAGCGAGGCCAAAGTCTGAGATTTTTGGATTCATTTCGTAATCCAACAAAATATTGCTGGTTTTCAGATCTCTGTGGATTATTCTTAGTCTTGAATCTTGGTGAAGATAAAGGAGTCCTCGAGCAATCCCGTTGATGATGTTGTAGGGCTTAGGCCAATCTAGTAGCAAGCTTCGAGTTTCATCTGCCCAAGTCAATCCATTACATCTCTTATCAGATTCATAAATGGAGATGATAAGTTACGATCAATGAATTTTGAGTTACAATTACATATACATATATGGCAGAATTTGTCAGCATGAAAGTGGAGAAATCTTCCCCTACAAAACAACCTTCCGAAGGGCTTTGAACGATGCTCAATAGATGGCTAAACAATTGATGTCAAATCCATTATGGAAGCTCAATAGTGCTAGATTTGAAACATTGGAATAGCTTTTTGAAAAGTTTTGTGAGTTCCATACCAAAAATGTAGAAGTCCAAGCTTTTGTTAGGCAAAAGCTCGTAGACCAACATATTTTCATCTCTTTCAATGCAGCATCCAAGAAGCCTCACTAGATTCCGGTGCTGAAGTTTCACGATATGTTTGACTTCATTTTTGAACTCATCAAGTCCTTGTCGTGAATTCTTAGAGAGCCTCTTGACAGCTATTTCTCGTCCATCTGTTAATGTTCCCTGTAAATAATTACTCAGCATCATAAGCAAATCATGCGTTGTCTGCTGAATTCCTAGATAATTTCATGCAGCTTGCATCTGTTCATGAATTCTTTCCAATCAGTCATCCTTTTATGCTTAAAAAAGGTTGGTTCTGTAGTGGAACAATTTCAATACCACAGAACTCCATTGGTGCCTGGAGTTTGTACCATGGAAACTCAGGAAGCTATATTGCATGACTGTTTATGGATAATTATTACCTTATAAACTGGTCCGAAACCCCCTTGTCCTAGTTTATTGGATACAGAAAAGTTATTTGTTGCACAAGCCAACGCATCCATGTTAAAGAAGGATAATTCTAGTTCTTCCTTCAAGTCCTTGTTATTTGATCTTCTTTGCAAATTACCTGTCATTTTTCCTGTCAGCATAACTGTTGTGCTTGTTGAAAAAATAGAAAGAAAGACAGAGGATCTCTATTTGCCGCTAAACTCAAGATTTTTATAGCATCAAAGACAACGGGGCTTTGAACAACTTACAGTCATATCTTACATCACTGAAAATCAAATTTAAATTTTTTTTCTAAAAAAAACCCAATCTTGTTATCTAATGATCGAGGACTGGTGCAATAGGAATACGTTACCATACCCAATCTTGTATTGTGTGAATACTGTTAAATAATACATTTACTTTTGTTTTATTTATTAAGAAAAGAATAATATTCTCTTTATGTTTAGGTTAACTCAAGCACTTTAGAATAAATAGATTAATGAAAATTTCAACCTCCTTCTCTTTTATATTCGTTTTTATTTTACTTTAATCTGAATTAACTTAACATTGTATTAGAGCTGATTTTATGGAACAAGGCTTAATCCCAATTTTTTTTTAGAGTGATATTTTGTCTTCCGCTTCTGCAAAATGTGGTATTTCGTCTTTCCTTCGACTTCTGCAATTTAATATTTGCATTCAGTTTCTGCAATTTGTGTTGTGTTTTGGAGAAATCTTATAATTTCAAGAAGATATTTGTTTTGTTTCTGCGATATCTGTTTAAATTCTGCGATCTAGTACTTTGTCTTTTATTGCTTTTGCGTTCTGGTTTTATTTGTTAGTTATAGTCACTAAAAGAGATGATTCGTTTCAGTCTGTGAGTGTGAAGTTAGATGGAAAGAATTACAATATCTTTATATTTATGTTAACTCAAGCATTTTAGAATAAACAGATTAATGAGAATTTCATTCTCCTTCTTTTTTATGTTCGTTTTTATTTTATTTTAAGCTGAATTACTTTAACAAATACTTACTGTTTTTCTGCTGCTTCTTTTTCCAAACATACAAGGCCAAGCATAAGCCAACGAACAGAATCCCAGTAGACAGCACAGAGCTTACTATGATCATTTTCTTCACTTTGGATTTGGTATTAGCCTTTGCAGAGCCACCGTTATGTATAACATGGTACAGAAAAACTGGTGTTAAAAAGAGGAAATGCCAATATGGCTGGAAAGTTTTCTTTGGCCATATATCATTTAATTTCAGCTTTCTACTCATTTGTTATAAAACAGTATCATTTTGGGTAGGATAAAACCAATCCATCATGTTACCATCACCAAGTCATGACTAATCTAGCTGTGTCTAAGGGGAAATTAATAGCTTGGTTTGGATACGCTCAGAGACTAAAATATAAGGAAACTCTGTTGCTGATAGCCTTGCAAGGAAAGTATCCTTTTTCCAATAGCTTGCTAGTTTTCTATCTGAATATATTTCGAATTTTAATAATAATAAAAAAACGACTTCTCTAATCTGAGGATAAATTCATACCTAGTTCTGATGCAGCTATCCGTATAAAAATGTCTTGCTCGTTTTGAAGGAAAGTTCTCATATCAATCAAATCATTGAACCAAAGCAAGCAACCGCTTCCTCCATCCCTGATGTCCAAGTTTGTATACGCAGTACAGCTGCAGTTCTTCAAGCATGTGTTCATGCACTCCTCCAGGTTCATACTCCTGTTGAACCATGATTTTCTTGTCTCCGGCATCTTCAAACCTCTGAGCTTCCGAAACCCATCTCTGGAACAATTTAGTGCTGTCTTTCTAACGCAACCGCTAGACCAATCTGTCTTGTCCCAGTCTCTTGGAACTTTTGGTACAAATCCGTTCAAGCAATTACACACTGGAGAGTTGTTAATGCTACAGATACCATTTGCGCCACAAAGTGCATAACGCTCACAATTATCTGTATTTCCTGTTTCATAAAGAAACCAACTTTGAGTTTGCTCGATCCAGAGGAGGTGCTGGATATCACCACTCTGACTTAAGACGACCCTCCAATTCCTTGAGTTGTTAAGAAGATTTTCTCTGAAAAATATCTCCTTATCATTAAAAACAAATTCAAATGTGTACACTGGATTTGGTTTTAACCGAGGCAAGCCACTGAACCTCAGACCATTCCATGGCCCACCTCGATACTTCACATTTGAATCTTCCAACACTGCATACTCCGGATATCCATCAGGAATAAGGATTATTGAAATATTACCTCTGGAAGGATCATCTGGTGACTTCCATGATGTCAAGTGCCAGTCCATGCCAGTTATTATATTCCGTCCTACCTTCATGCCCGGTAATAGTGTGTTGCCTGGATAATCAGAACTCTGCCACAAGGAATTCTCCATGTTATTATCACCCTCCTCTTTCACAACAAGGTTTCCTGAATCCAAAAGCTGCGCAACTGGATTCCTAGCAGGTGTTGATGTGTTGGAAGACCAAATGATGCTTCCACTACGATTGAGAAGAACAAGAAGTCCTTGGTTTGTAAGCCTTACAACACCTGAAGAATCGTTAAGTGGAGTTTCTCTGTTGGCAACCCAAACTGCTGTCTGGACAGATATTTTGCCATACCATATCCCCAAGTATCGGTTCTTGGATTTCCCGGGGCTGAAAAATCCTAATTCATAGGTCCCACCAGCTGAAACTATAGTGTCTCCATCTCTAATGAACTGCGCTGTGTTTATGGTGTCAGTAGGTGTGGCTGTTCTTACAATCAGAAATGAAATGAAGCAGAAAACGAGCATGGGGATGGAATCCATTGCTAGATGTGAAGTTTGTTATATTACAAAATGGCTGGCCTTGCTAGATGTGAAGTTTTTCGTCTCAAGGAATTGCCTATTTAACATCACAATTAGTCCCCGGGAAGAGCTAGCAATGCTACGCTACATAGCTAGGTAAACGCAAGTCTTCGGAAATTATTGGCTCTGAAGTGACCCTTGTGTTCCAAAAATGGTTGACACTGCTTTTAGACTTAAAACATCAAGCTCAAGGAATCATTTACTTTGAAAATGGAGGCTAGTGGACTTTACGAGCCTATAAGCTTAAGATCTCTTTTCCATTGCTTGAGTTCGTTGGAATACCAATCTTCTGGTACAGAGAACACCTACCCAATCTTGAAAATATAGTGGAATCATGAAAGTGGCATACCACCACACTATCCTCGGTGCTTCCATCCACCAATCGAGGCTAGTGGAGCGAAGCTTATTCCTTGTCAAGTGAAAGAGGCCAAGAGCAGTCGGTGCTGGAGACTTCAAGGGAAGACTGATCCGCCGTATATTCATTTATAGCTGTTTATTTATTTATTTTTAAAGTATTAATAAATCATATTATATGAAAAGAAAGGGTGCATTGTCCGGATCAGAGCTAAGAAAGAAAATTGAGAAACGCAATTTATAAGCTATACAAAACGAAAACGACAGAAAAATTAACAGTAAACCTATGGAGAATCCTAAGCATATTACCAGCACTATCCATGTAGCCTATGGAGAGAAGTGAAAATAAGAAGTTAACTTGCCATAAATTGAAAATAAACCAAACTTGAATTGAAATTCTTTGTTGTGGCTTAGAAAAAAGTAGGGAGAATTTTAGATCGTCTAAGGATTTTGGTGGGTGAGGGCAAGGGAAACAATAGAGGAAGGAAGGATTTTAGGTTGCTGTTGTGGCTATTATCTTTTTAACTAGGGATTTATATCTCTAATGGCAAACGAAAATGTTGGGTCTAGTTATAAAATCTTAAGACTTTTGCAGGGGCTTAGGCCCCAGCTAAACTCTCCCGGCTCCGCCTCTGCTTGTGAGAATTTTGTCACCTTACTCATATGCAAACAATACAGCTCTTAAAAAGCCAGCCAAGTGTGGACACAATTTTGTGCACCTGAAATTAAACAAGCACACGTGTACAAATATATGATTTAATTAAATATATAAATGGATACAATCTCTATATAATATATTATTTCAAAAGGATATGGCAATCCTCTAATTCTTCCCTTGGATTTGATGTATGGTGACTTGATTTATTTGAGTAATCAAGCCAAGATTTGTGCTTTGCAAGAACGTGAATTTGGGCCTGTATTGCGAAGCGAAATTTGGTGATTTGATGCTTTGAAGAGTACCTTTGATGTGTCTTCAAAGTGTTGTTGAAGAACTCTTATGGGGCGTTTAGGCTTGATCCAACAGAGCTTCATTCTTTGTAGACTTCAAGCGTAGATGAAGGAGGCTTGAGAACTCTTTGAGAGAGCTTCCTTGCTTGAAGAGAGAGAGAGCGAAAGCTTCCTTGCTTGCAGAGCTTATCTTGAAGGATATTTGTATCTCCCGGAATCCTTTCCTTTAGGTTGAGGCCCTCTATTTATAGAGATCTGTAGGGGCTCTCAGGTCCTTTTCTAATGCCACATGACATAATTTTATTGGTTGATATTTATTGACGGGATCTTGCATTTATGATAAGATATCTTGAATATCTCATCCCAAGTGTCAACTTTTTATTGGCCAAGAAATATATGAAGGCTCATTTATTTTCCATGTCATTTATTTCAATTTTATTTTATCCTTTCTTTTAAAGAATAAAATAACACATGGCAAAATTTGATTGGTAGAAAATTATGTTTCTACAGATGCCCCCTCGAGACAAGTTCACTTACTTTCGAAACAAGTGGGCATGTCTCGAAAAATATGGTTGAGAGGGTTTTATATTTTCGACTAAAATTTGATTTGATTATATTAGATTTTCACAATAAATAGATAAATTTCATTGTGAAAATAAAATATGATAGTCAAAATTGGAAATCTATGGACCAATCTTGATTGAAATTTATCAAATCAAAAAATAGAATATCCAAGTTCAATACCTCATTTAAAACTCTTGTATATTCAAGACCAAACAAAAGTTATCTTTATACACGAATAGCAACCAACCCTTTAACCGGGCTGCAGGAACTTTTTTTTTTTTACTGGAAGTGGTCACTGTAACTTCTTGTTTTAGAAATCTCATTGTGCTGAATCCATCAACGCAATCCATTCATGATTCCGATCAACGGTTAGCAAGTTATGAATTATAAAAGTTGCAACTCCCTTTTCTCATTGCCTTGGGAACGTGCCCTCCATCCTTTATTAATTTCAACCTTTTTCTGAAAGAATGTCCAGAGAGCAAAATAACTTTTCACGTAAATTGCTTTGCTTAATTGACTTTCTTTCCTGAATTAATTGATCAGAGTGAATCAACTGCTTGGACAAAGCAAAAAATCCTCTAATGCTGGTAGCTTGACTTAGCTTAATCGACCTTTTTTTTTTTCCTGAATGAATTGTCCAACGTGAATGAATTATTAAGCAAGAGAACAAAATAATTTCTTGTACTGGAAGCCGCATTCGCTCTCACAGAATAAGAAAGATCTGTTGTTTTAGATTAGTAAAGAATTACTGAGGCGGCTATAAAAGAGAATTATGTTTCTCTTATGTGTACCAAATAGCGCAGTGCAGCCTCGCAATTCTTCCCCCTTTTTCGTCAGCACAGCCTCCACCAGTCCTATCAGGTATGCATGGGTCTTCAGTATTTGTTTAGCAATTTTATTTTTTCATGTATGCAGAACACAATTCTGAGTTGTGCAGGTGAAATAATCTTTAAACTTTTAACAAAAGCTCATGATGATAGTAACTTAAACTTCTCTCTTTTATAATAAAGACCAGTAGTGGAAGAGAAGACAGGGAAACAGTCACCCAAGGGAGCAGGGAAGGATCCTATAGAGAGGTTTCTTTGTTTTGAAGAGTGGATTTATATCGGCTGAGTTTGATTTGGCTTTGGTTGGGGTTAATGAAGAAGCTAGTAGCCATTGCTCCAATTCGTTGTCATCTATTTATTGCCGAGCTAGCAGATGTTATTCAAATTTTGACAAAAATCTGCCATGGTTGAGTTACATGGTGAAGCAATGAAAGCACTTCCCAGTACATCATCCTCTGATTGCAAGCGCTTCTCAATACATCATCCTCTGATTGCCTTTGCCCCACCAATCCTCCTACAGCAACTGCTCCGCGACTAGAAGGCAACCATTTTTTTGTGTTGACAGTGAAGGTAAGCTCTGGATGTTGCAGCAGCAGCAACAAATTTTTTTTACTTAACCTTAGCAGGTTCTGGAAGAGTTGTTTCTGGACTGTAGTTATCTAGATGAAAATTCCTTTCAAAGCCTTGGAGACTGCAGAGTTCTCGATAGCACATCCAAAGAGAGAGTTTGCACTGCAAGAGAAAGAGAAAAAAAAAATAGACGCCAAACATATATTTGGAGGAGTTGTAGCAGTTTTCTTGTTGGGGTTTGTTGCTTTCTGATTTTGCTTCTTATTCAAAGAACAAGACTTGGAAAAAATATTGTTGGCATGTTTGTGTTAACCAAAGGCAACCTTGTCTGCTCCTGCAACTGCATGATGGATGGCGCGAACTTGTTATTAAAACAGACTTGACTAAGCCCGATTGAGTTGCTGGTGAGTTCCTGCATGTTTCCATTCAATTAATTAACATCTATTATTATTGCAGGGCTGTGAGTTACCGTTAGCCTCATTCGACTGTTGTTTGCTACTAGCAATCACATAGGGAGTCTGCTAATTCTCAGCTTGTCTTGTGACATGGTGATCGAGGGCTCCTTTTTTTTTCTTTACTATAGCGCAGCATCGCCAAACAGCCTTTTATCCGGTGAATGACCTTCCCAGGGACTCCCCATATTTTCCTCATGTTGCCTGCATCAATTCTAACAGGTATCCAATTTCTTGTTCAACTCATGCATAATGTCCTTTTCTTTCGTGAAGTGCGTTAGCTTACTCTCCTGATCCCAGGTGCTTATTCTTTAAGTGTGGATTGGAAACCAGATCTCTAGTTCAGATAGCAACAGCGAATATTTTTGCTTCAGCAAACCCTGCCCCTAGGGCTCATGGTAATATTTTGCATGCAAGGGCCCACTTTTATCTTCCCAATGAATCAATAACAAGTTGCCAGTCAGTGTGAGGCCTTCTTCTGTTGGCAGTGTAGCTTCCTCAAGTAGCTCAAGTTCTGCTTCAAGAAATGCCACGGCATCAGCAATAACAGGCGCTACGACAATGACCTTCAACTACCCAAACTTTCCTGGCAATGAAACTCAATACTTGGCAATTTGCAGAATGGTGCGTAGCAGATTCCAATCCCTGCACATGTTGGGGCCACAACAGCTTACAAAGGAACCCATCCTCAAGCTATGCCTTTTTTTCAATGGATCAATTTTATTCTTCTTGAATGCTTCATCCTCCAGTTTCAGCGACAGCAACAACCATTCATACAGACACAACAAGGCCAACAAGGTCATCAAAATCCAAGTATTTCTAGTGGCTCCTCGTCATCCCAGAAGCATTTGCAGAATCAGCAGCATAAACCACATGAGAGTGAATTAGGTGGAATCAGCAATAGTCATTCAGATCCAACCATTTGCAGAATCATCAGCAGAATCAATCTGTACCGAACTAGCAGCGGCAGCTGATGCAAATTCAGAATGTTACTCCCCAAGCCCGTACAGTCCATCAACTGTTGACAGTCAAGTTTCAGGCTCAAACATAAGTATTTATGGCCAGAATTTAATGCCAATAAATCTCACGAACTTTGCTTTGATGAATCCCACACCAGTGGGTGGTGCCTATAGCGCAAGTGGAAATACCAGTGAAAAGAAACCGCAACAGCCACAAACACTAGCTTTTAAGTCCTCAGACGTCTCCTTCTTTTGCAATTTCATTTGCTTCCATCAACGGAACCACAGCTTCCCCAGGTCTTGATGTTTCATTGCTAGTACAAAATCATGCTCTTCTTCAAAGCTCTCCAAGAGGCAACAAGGCATGGCTATCACTTCATCGCTGCAACCCAAGCAACACCCATTAACTGCTGGGCAATCAATTATGTTCTCGCGCCGGATTTAACAGACTCATCGAAACCGTAGTATGCTGATGGTTTCTTGTGCTTTGGATATTTTTTGTTTTGGTAACACTAGTTTAAGATTTTCTGCTGAGACTACATACTTTATGTGATAGAATTCTTCTTTCTATTAATAAAGCCTATATTTTGCCTTCGCTTGTATCTTGTTACCTGAACTTCCATGTTATAATTGTGTTTTGAGGTTTATTTATCCCTCTTTTCCATGTGAACAATCATATTGGCTCGAATAACTTTAAAGGATGGTGTGACTGTACTTAGAATAATTTCTAAGTTGCCTACGTACCTTTGTAGATAAAGGATCAAGTCAAAATGTAGTTCAAAGTTTTTTTTTGTCAAAGAGTTTTTTTTTTTTTGCATGACTGTACTCGGAATGAATTCCAAGTTGCCTACGTACCTTTGTGGATAAAGGATCAAGTCATAACGTAGTTCAATTTTGTTTGTTTTTTTTTTGTGCCTTTCACAGTTTTAGCTCATACGGGCCAGGAGCTACATCAGATTTCAAGCATAGTATCTTTTCAAGAATTTGTCGTTGATAGGCCCAATCCTCAATCCATTCTCATCAACAATTTTGTAAGCTCCATTGGTGTAGACTTCTTGAACCACATAAGGGCCATCCCATTTGGAGAGGAATTTGCTGCCCATGCGTTTTGACATGATTATTGGGCGTCGTACTGCCAAGACAAGATCTCCTTCTTGGAATGAGCGTGGTCGCACCTTCTTGTTGAAAGCCCTACAAAGTCGTGCTTGATAACATTCTAATCGTTGTTGTGCCTCAAGACGTTTTTCATTTAAAGCTTCAAGCTCTTCAAGGCGTAGACGAACATTGTCTTCATTGGAAAGTCCTTCTTGGATTGCGATTCCCAAAGATGGAATTTGACATTCTAGTGGAAGAACAGCTTCGACCCCGTATACCAAGGAATATGGAGTAGCTTGAGTTGGTGTTCGGAATGTAGTACGATAAGCCCATAACGCCTCCCCAATTCTCTCATGCCAGTCCTTCTTCGAGCGATTCACCACCTTCTTGAGAATGTTGCATAAAGTCTTGTTAAAGGCTTCTACCAAACCATTAGCCGGAGCATTGTACATAGAAGAGTTATGTTGTTTGAAGCTGAATTGTGCACACAACTTGTTCATGGCTGTATTGTAGAACTCCTTTCCATTATCGGTTATGATGTATCTTGGTACCCCATAATGGTAAATGATGTTTGTTCAAATGAAGTTTACAACTGTCTCTTTCTTAACCTCTTTTAATGCTGCAGCTTCTGCCCACTTTGAGTAGTAATCTGTTGCAGCCAATATGTAAAGATGCCCCCTAGAGCTTTTCGGCAATGGTCCTACCACATCAATTCCCCAAGCATCAAAGGGCCAAGAGGCAACTGTCGGGTGTAAAGGCTCGGGTGGCTGATGGATCAAATTAGCATGCAATTGACAACTTTGACATTTTCTAGCATAGTCTATGCAATCCTTCACCATTGTTGGCCAGTAATATCCCATTCTTTTGATCCGGAAGTGAAGTTTAGGGACTGATTGGTGTGCTCCACAGATCCCTGAGTGAGTTTCCTCTAGTGCTTTCGTTGCTTCTTCTTCTCCGAGACAGCACAAAAAGACTCCGTCAAAAGAGCGTCGGTAAAGAGTGCCTTGAAAGTATATGAAGCGAGAAGCTCTTCGCCTCACCTCTGTCTTATGGCGTAGGTCTTTAGGTAGCTTTCCATGTCTCAAATAATCGATAAGTGGCTGATGCCAGTCTTCTCTTTCAATCTCGTAGACAGAAACTACACCCACTTGTTCTTTCTCTTCTATGTCATGATTTAGTGGTGGAACGACCCATCTTTGACACACAGGGACTTTTATCTCCTCACTACATGATGCTAATGTTGACGCAAGATTTGCTAAGGCATCGGCTTGCTTATTCTCTTTTCGTGGCACATGTTCTAAAGTAACACAATCAAGTGATATTATCAGTTTAAGTGCATACTTGTGATATGGGATGAATTCCGGCTTCTTGACTTCATATAGTGAGAGGAGTTGTCTGATGACTAATTGAGAATCCCTAAAAACTTTAAGGCGAGACATCTTTATATTCACTGCCATTTCCAACCCAAGAATCAAGGCTTGATATTCGGCCATGTTATTAGAACAACATTCGGTAAGTGAAAAGGAGAAAGGCAAGACCTCTCCTTCTGGTGTGATGAATATAACCCCAGCCCCGGCTCCATCTTGCCGTGCTGCACCATCAAAGAACATTTTCCATGGTTCTGACATTTCAATAAACAAAATGTCCTCATCAGGCAGGTCTTCAGAGAACTTCCATTCATCGGGAATAGGATGATCAGCGAGAAAATCAGCTAGTGCTTGCCCCTTGATAGCCTTTTGTGAGACGTAGATAATTTCAAATTCTTGAAGCAATAAAGCCCATTTTGCCAATCTTCCTGATAGTACTGGTCTTGAGATGATGTACTTGAGAGGGTCAGCTCGGGAGATTAGTCTTACTGAATGCGCTTGGAGGTAATGCTTTAGCTTCTTTATTGCAAACATTAATGCTAGACATGTCTTCTCTATTGGAGAATAATTCAGTTCAGCCCCATTTAATATCCTACTAAGGTAGTAGAGAGCACTTTCCTTGCCTTCATCATTTTATTGTGCCAACAACACCCCCAAGGAACATATTTGAGCCACAATATAGAGGATAAGTGGGCGTCCCGGTACTGGTGCTTGAAGGACAGGCGGATTCAACAAATATTTTTTTATCTTGTTGAAGGCATTAGTACAAGCTTCATCCCAGTAGAATGATATATCCTTCTTCATTAAGTGGGTGAATGGTTGACATCGACCCGCTAAGTTAGAAATAAATCTCTGTGAACTATTAAGGATTCAATAGGCACTAAAGAAAGAGAAAGTAGAGAGAGATGCTCTCCCCCCGTGTGCAGCATTTCTGATTTCTGTCACTGTTCACTCTCTTCCTTCTTTTGCTTGATTGAATCCTGCCTTTCTCCTGGTTATGGGTAGTAAAAAGAAGAAGGCTGGGTCCCATAGATCTCGTTTGCAACAACAAAAGTTGCTGGAAAATTTTCGCCTGAATGATTCTGCTATCCTAGCTTTAGCAGCCCCGCCTTCTACTGTTCATGCTACAGTACCCTCAAATTCAAATTCAAAACAGCCCCCACCGGGTACATCTCCCCATGTTTGCTCTCTGCCTACTCCCCGCACGCTCTCTCCCCCCCATTCTTCACCTCCAAATCATGGTGATTCCAATATCAACCATATATTTGTGGAAGATTGGACTGACGAAGATGCTCTGGAAGATGAGGAGGTGGATTTTGCCTCTTCTATGGAAGACTATGTCGGGGCCCCTAATTTCTCCACCCCTACCGTGGATGGGGCTTCTCCTGCTGGTGGCCAATCAACACCCCCGACTGTTGCCCCGTCACACCCTCCTCTGCCTCATGCTGTGGGGTCTCTCCTCCCTCCTGGCTGTGGTGCGCCTCCAACATCCACTGTAACAGGTGCTCAGGCCTCTCCTCCTCCTCTGCCTACTGCTGAATCGATACCTTTCCCCTCGCTGGAGAAGACTGTGCTGCCTTCTTCCCTGTCCTCTGGCTGTCAAGTTTCTCCAACCTTCACTGTGGCAGGTAACTCCCTCCCCTCTCCTGGTAATAGCAATTGGCGGGACCTTTTCCCCTCCAATCGATCTGCTGGTACTTACACTAAGCTCCAACACTTCTCACTTAATTATCTATCTAGAACTTGCGACATTTCTCCTGATGACATTCAACCTGAATTTGATGTTTGGAAATTTTGTGCTGTGGGCTATGTCTCCGGGAAGAAGCCTGGGTATGGAGCCCTGAACAGTATTATTTCCAATGTTTGGAAATGTGAAGCTAACCTTTCCATCCATGACTCTGGATGGCTGGTTTACAGATTTAAAACAGAGGAAGCCAAGCTTTCAGTTCTTAGTGGAGGACCTTATTTAATATATGGACGGCCTCTCATTTTGCGACCTATGACGAGATTCTTTGATTTTTCCAGTGAGGAAATGTCGAGGGTCCCTGTTTGGGTAAAATTCCCCAACCTTCCACTGTCCTGCTGGTCCCCTACTAGTCTATCAAAGATAGCCAGCGTGCTTGGGAAACCCATTCAATGTGATCAGCCTACCTCCACTCTTTCACGTCTGTCCTATGCCCGGGTACTGGTTGAAATTGATCTTCTAGAGGAACTCCGCCACTCAGTTGAGATCTCCCTACCTGAAGGTCCTGCTCTGCACCAATCGGTTGTATATGACGCTCTGCCCAAATACTGTAATTTCTGCCATGTTCTTGGTCATTCCTGGCTTCTCTGCCCCAAGGCTGCTGCTACTGCCCAAGCTAGCCATCAACCTCTGGCCCCGACTATTCCAGCAGATAAAGGGAATGTTTTCCATAGCTTGGGCTCTCAACCTCCTCCTCCTCCATTACCACAGGTCCCAGACCTGTCTCATGATGATGCCATACCTGGGGGTTCTAAAGAGGATGTTGAATCTGTAGTTGTTCTTGACCCTGCTAACAACTGGGTCACAGTTGAATCCAGACGCAAATCCAAAAAGAAGGATAAGGGGAAAGAGGTGGAGGCATCTGCGCCAGTGTTGGAGGCCATCTCACCTGGAACCACTCCTCGGGAGCCAACTCCTGGTGCTGAAGGCGTTCGGGCTATTCCCCCTCCCTGTTCTGAATCATTAGCTCCGTCTTCTTGTGCTGGAGATGAACACAATCACTCCCCCTCCAAAACCAATACTTTAGCAACCACCGCTGGGGCTACTACCATGCCTGGAATCCTTGCTACTGTTATGGAGGTGTCGACCCAGAGTCGAGTTCAAACTCGAAGTCAGAAGCAGCGTGATCAACGGGATAGGATTCCCCCTTCCCTTGCATCTGGATGATCATTTTTCGTCTGTCTTTAGGGGGCTTTAATCTTCCCCTGGTGCAACATGAGGTTGCTAGCCTCCTGAAGCTCATGTGTCATATATTTGCCTTCTTATTTTGTGGGATGCAATTTTGGCTATGTCTTGGTCGGGGGTCGTTTGACTGGATTTGCTGGTTGTTGCTGCCCTCTGTGGTACTCTTAGTCGTATGTGCAGGGTCCAACTAAGCTCTTCTCGGGAGTTATTTTAGCCATGCTTTCCTTACGTAAATGCATGGTTCATGCATCTTGCTTCTTTGTCATCCCTTATGCTGCTGGACCCACTGCTTTTAATTTCTTGTTTGCTGGCTTTTTCTGTATTTGTTTTCGGTAATTATTTGTTGCTCTAGTTTCCTTCAGTTAAGAAGGTTTGTTTATTCTGGTTGTATTTTCTCTTTCGCTCGGTGGGAGTCTGTTCCCCCATGCTATTGTGTTCTGTTATTTTGGCTTGCTGTTTCTCTAGCTAGTCTATCTTTTGCTTGTTTGGTCAAGGGAGCCTGTTCCCTTGGCTGGTGTTTGTAATGTTCTGCTGGTTTCCAGCTTGTACTGCAAGCTTGTCTTGCTCTTTTTGATCTATATACTTCTTACATTTGATCAAAAAATAAATAAATAAATCTCTGTATATAGGCCAACTTTCCTTGGAGACTCTTCAACTCATGGATGTTTCTTGGCTCCGGCATTTTTAGAATGGCCTCGATCTTAGACTGGTCAATCTCGATTCCTCGATGTCGAACTATAAACCCTAGGAATTTGCCTGAGGACACACCAAATGCGCATTTTAGTGGATTCATTTTTAGCTGGAATCGACGTAACCGTTCAAATACCAGACGAAGATCTTGCAAATGATTTTCTTTTTCTTTTGATTTCACCACGAGGTTGTCAACATAGCATTCAACATGTTGGTAGCGTCGACCATGATCTCGGTAATTGGAAGTGGAAAGTCATCTTTGAGACAAGCATTGTTAAGGTCTCGAAAATCCACGCAAACACGCATTTGGCCATTCTTCTTTTTTACTGGCACAATATTTGAAATCCATGTAGGATAATTGACCTCACGAATGAAACCTGCTTGGATAAGTTTATTGACTTCAACCTCAATCTGTGATATGAGTTCAGGACGAAAGCGACGCTGAGTTTGTTTTACAGGTCTAGCCCCATGTTTTACTGCTAGTTGGTGGACAGCAACCCTTGGGTCTAAACCTGGCATTTCATCATAGGACCAAGCAAAGATATCTCGATACTCCATCAAAATTTCCATGTAATTTGCTTCCTCTTCAGGTGATAAGTTTGCATTGATGAAGGTTGGTCGTGGGTTTTCAACAGTTCCCAAGTTAACCTCTTTAAGTTCATCCATTGTAGGCTTATTTTCTGATTCAAGGGAAGGCGGAGCTTCCTCAACATCTTCTTCGACGACAAACTTATCATTATCATGTTCTTCAATAGTGATGTGATTTGAAGTGAGACACATTATTTCATCTTCCTTTTCTTCATTAGAGGGGTTTGTTATCACTATTGTGCGTGTTTTTCCTTTCAATGTCTCCTCAGCACTCACCACCCATTCACATTGTTTCTTCATGCGTGAAGGTATTTTGCTACGAAGAACCTTTGAATCACTCATCAAACTTGATTGATGATCGAATGTATGCTTGTCATCTTTTGATATGGATTGTCCAAGTCTTGCAAAGACTGGTGTGCGTTTTAGCACCTTTCCATTATTTTGGGTTCCAATCCTGGCAAAAACAGGAGCACGACTTGTAGTTCCACCAAGACGATCCCAGACTGAAGCTCTAAGAGGTGCCAACTGACTTTGTTGTTTGTCCTTCACTTCTTCCGCACTTATGTATTGCAAGGCTTCTTTATTAATCTGAAAATGCAGCGGTGTGGAAGACTCGTATCCAAGACCAGCCCTTAAAGTTTTGCCAGAAGTTTTCTTCTCTCTCCATGCCTTTCTAGTCCTTGCAGAAACTTGTTTACCTTCAAGTTGAGTAGTATCACCATCCTTTGCTAACTCATTGATGTCCTCACGACTATAACCAGCCCTGGCTAAAAGCTTATAAGCATTGGGATCAAAGTCATTCGCCCGTTTATCTGGGAGTCCTCTAGGATTTATCACCACCGACTTGGTTTGATGAACAAACCCTTTTAATAAAGGTTTTGAGACCTTGTTCAAGGCGAGATTAGTAGCTGGCAAGGTCAAGTTTTCAAGCCCCTTATTGATCTTCTCTTCATCCTTGGCAAAAGAAGATTGACCCTCTTTTCTTGCTGATACTAGGATATATCGGAGTACTGTGGCTTTACGTGGTAGCTTATTGACAACAAAGTTTTCTACCACCTTTTCTTTTCCTTTATTCCTCGTTAGCTGAGACACCCTTTCATTTGCAGATGACTTATGTCCTTTTGAGCTTTTGGAGTCAATTCTTCCCTCTCCTAGATGGTCAGGTGGGGATCGTAGCTCTTCCATCACATTTGACTTGAAATAGAATTTTGCGTCTGCAAAGTGAGCTTCAGTTATGGTGAAGGGGTCGGTGTCCGCCACTATCTTTTTTATTTGTCCATCTCGACAATACTTAAAACATTGGTGGAGTGTTGAGGAGATGATACCATTTTCATGCATCCATAGTCGCCCAAGCAACATATTGTAGGTAGTTTTGGCATCTATGACATGGAAAAGTGCATTGGATTCCATATCTTCCATGTGCATTGCAAGTCTTATCTTTCCAATGGCGTTTTGCCCTCCTTGATTAAAACCTTGAATCATCAAATGACTTGGGAAAAGTTCATCCATAGGAATCCCTAGTTCTTTCATAGTCTTAAGAGGTAGTATATTGACCGCTGAGCCATCATCCACCAAGATACGATTCACCATCTTTTGATCAACATATCCTTTAATGAAAAGCGGTCGGTTATAGAGTTTTGATCCAAGCAACAAGTCTTCATCATTGAAGGATATCTCTGTTGTGCATACACCATGAGATAAATTTGAAGAGTCATCATAACCTTCCTTCATGACAGGTTCAATAGGAGTTTTCTCTTCATCAACATGATAGCAAGTAACAAGTACATTTTCAATCCTTCTCATCTCTATTGGCATGTACTCATTAAGTGTAATGGGCTTTCTTAGACTTTGCGCTGAAAAACCCTCCTCTCTGGCTGGCATGGACTTTCGTTCAGTCTTTCAGCGTATCGGCTCATCAATTAGCTTCCCCACCATTGAGATTCTCATTCTAGTTGGCTTTGTCATCTGCATGTGCTTCCTCCTTCCTCTTTTACGCGTGACTAAAGTCCATCCTTCATCATCATAATTTTCAGACGAATTAGGCTTCAAGTTGTCAATTTGAGGTGCGAGGGTCATGCATGGAGTTAGACTTGAGGATGCAGCGAAGCTCATCAGGAAAATGGCATCAAGTCTTATAGGTTCAAAGGAGCCGAAACTTATTGTAGGGAGTGATTGACGTGGTCCTAAATTGACCATGGTTGTGATATTAGAGGCTGCTATTTCATCATCAAAAATGATATCTCCATTCTCGTGTAGCCTCATAATCTTGTCTTTCAACACAAAACATTTCTCTACAGGATGACTGATTAAGCGATGATATTTGCAATAATTTGGATTATCTACTTGGTTTGCTTCTTCAGGGCGTTTCACCTCTAGCAACTCAATGATATTTGCCTCAAGCAGATCATCCAGCATCCTAGATATGTCTGAGTCGGGGAATGGATACACTTTTTCTTGTCGCTCTTTCAAGGATGGTTTCTTTCTTTCTCCCTTTTGAAAAGTAGTCGGCGTTGGATGATCATTCCTCTTAACTCCAGTTGGTACCCTTACAGCAGCCGAGTTAACTACTAAAGATTGCTTTCCCTCGACCTTTAGAGTGCTCTTTCCGAATCTACGACCTTCAGGCTTATTTCTTTTAGGCTCTTGCATAGGTAATAATGAACTTTCAGCCGCCGCAATGCTAAGTTCCATATCGTGTGCACGAGTAGCCAATTCTTCAAAAGACTTTGGTTTGATGCCTTGTAGAATGTAGCGTAGTCCCCAATGCATCCCTTGAATACACATGTCTAGCGCAAAATTTTTGGTGAGCCGATCTCTACAGTTGAGGCTAAGGTTTCTCCACCGATGAATGTAGTCGATGACAGGCTCTTCCTTCCATTGACGTGCATTAGTGAGTTCAATCATGCTAACCACACGACGAGTGCTGTAAAAGCGGTTAAGAAACTCGCGCTCCAACTGCTCCCAAGTATCAATCGAGCCAGACTCCAAGTCAGTGTACCAGTCAAAGGCATTACCTTTCAAGGAACGAACAAACTGTTTTACCATGAGATCGCCATTAGTCCCGGCATTGTTGCAAGTCTCCACAAAGTGAGCTATGTGTTGCCGAGGATTCCCCTTGCCATCAAATTGTTGAAACTTTGGTGGTTGGTAACTTAGAGGCATCTTTAGAAGGTTGATTCTTTGGGTGTACGGCTTCGCATACGAATACGAGGGTTGAATTGAGCTTTCCACCTGGTCTGTGATGGCTTCCTTGATGAGTTCTTTCAGTTGATTTGTGGTGAAGATGCCATTAGTAATACCGCATATATTCTTCACAGCTCCGAGTGCAGACTCCTCAATGACATCTAGTTGATCTACTTGAAAAGCCTTGGTAGTCGAGGTTTGGCCTCCTTCGTTCAAGCTCTCAAGTTTGTTCATCAACTTTTCTATCTCGTGGTCTTTTGCCTTGAGTGAAGTCAAAAGCCCCTCGACGAGTTTTGTCAAGTTAGCCACTTGATCCTCTAAAGATGTTGTCTCGGTCATCATCACTGACATGGTGCCAAAACCCGAAGCCTTACTTGGTGATTGATACGGAGAAGTTTCCATGGGTGAATTGTCGAAGTCGCCTTGAGTGCCGAAGAGAATTTCGCGCGCCCCACTTGACTCTTGTAGTGGAGTTGCTTGTGGCTTCATCTTTGAGGCGAGATCTTGTGCCCCTCTTGCATTCAAAGTTGATGTCAACTTGAGTGTCGGCTTAGTTTGTTCATACAACTCGACGATGGATTTTGTTTTCAATGGCGGGGTTGAAGATTCTTCAATAGTATGTTGGTGACTTGAATCGGTGGCCTTGTTGCTTTTCGAAGCGACAATGGTGATCATGTTCCTCCTAGTTCACTACAACATTATCCAGTTTTACCGACGGAATAATTCCGTCGGTGACAGTAATGAAATCCGTCGGTGAAAATAATACCTACAGACTCACCGACGGAACACGTCCGTCGGTAAAACAGTCGTCGGTAAATCCCATTTCCGTCGCTAATTCTGTCGCAAATAAAAAAAACCACCCACCGACGGAAACACCGACAGTTTACAGACGGATAAGTGTGCGCCAAAATTTTTTTTTTCCCGCGGGAACATTACCGACAGAATAAATCCGTCGGTAATTTCAAGGGTAATTACTGACGGCCTTACCGACGTATTTTCCGTCGGTAATGATGGCATGGCTGGTAATTTTGTTGCAACTCTCTGTGTAATACCATCGGATGCCGTCGGTAATGCCGTCGGTAATGATGGCATGGATGGTAATTGTTCGGCAACTCTCTGTTAAATACCGACGGATACTATCCGTCGGTATATCCGTCGGTAGGTATTTAAATATATATATAAAAAAATTATTAATTGTAAAAAACCTTAATAAACAAATAGAAATGCATTAAACATTAATAATGTAAAAGTAATGTTAAATAATATTCATTACAAATTTAATGTGTTTAAAAAACAAAATTAAACTAGAATAGCGGCGGAGCTGGAGGAGGAGGCGGAGGAGGAGGAGGAGGCTGGTTGTTCCCGGGACCATACGGCCAAAAAGAAGCTGCACAAGTATCGTCACCCATCTTTGATCTCATCTCCATGACTATTTGACGGAGCTCATCATAATTCGTCGAGAGTTGTTGATATTGTTGTTTCAACACAATGAACTCCTCAGATTGGGTGTTCGATACTGATGGAGAGCTTCCAACAGTTGAGACACTACGAGTCGAACGCAAGTTGTCAGCCGTAGTGTTGGAGAGCCCGTAGACCCTATTTTTATCGGGTCCACCAGACGATCCCACCTCCATCCACAAATCTGGATCAAAATCTGGATGGGTTGACGGATTGTCCCCATATCTCTCCCTCAACCGGCTATTATAGGTCTCCTGAAAATTCCATCGGTAAAAAAATCATCAAATGCAATTCAAGATGCAATTCAAGAAAATAATAACTTACAAAATAAAATGAATGAACAAACATACCACGAAGTGCTGAGCACGGTTGTCCACGAACTGCTGCACCCCCTTTTGGCGGTCTTGACTCCGCACATGCGTCTCTAGAAACAGCTCCATTGGACTCGGTTCACGTCCAAGAGACGCAGCCTGTAAGGAAAAAATAGGTTGAAAGTTAAATATATTATAAGGAACGACAAATTAATTAACGATATATTTCATTAAAATTAATCTTACCATCCGCTTTGCATTTGCGCTGAATGGGACAGATCCGCCAGTGTGCGTGGTCACCGAACCATGAATTTGCCGGTTCCGGTTGTCGGCGCCGGACTGTGAGCGTCGTGAGAACCGCTCTGAGGTCACGTGCTCAATATATGCCGTCCATATTTCCCCCGAGATGAATGGCGGTTTGAATTCCTGCCAAACCGCCACCTCATTCCATCCTTCAAGACCGTTATCCCTCGCATGTCTTCTTGATTTTTTTTGGGTGTCATACCAAAAATCACGCAACCTATTTCCATAGTAACAAATTAGAATTTAAAACATAAAATTATAAAACAAAAATAAATATTATTTTCGATGTTACCTAGTTGCCGCGTGATTCTCCCATACCCTCCTCACAACATTGTTGTCCGCCTTATCCCACTCAAATTTGTTCTGTGTATATAAATAATTCATATAAAATAAAAATAGTACAAGATATAAAATTATAAAAATTATTTATTAAAATTAACACCGACCTGAAATCGCTTAAACCATGCATCGATATTAGGTTTCCACTCAGGATGTTTGGAAACCTGGCTCCATTGAAACAATGTTATCTCCATCGACGATTTAAATGCCAATGTTATAGTCCTTGCAGCCTCAATGTTTGTGAACCTGAAATTAAATAAAAGTAGTAATTAATATTAATTAGTTGTTCATAAATTATGTTATAAGTATATAAAAAAAAACTAAAACCTAAACAAACTTACATTGAGAGGTCATCCTTCCACTGTGCCTGGTACTTGCGAGTGAATTGACCCCGCTGTGAAGGCACACCGCTTCTGCGCTGTGAAACCGCGCTAGAAGAGGCAGCATCACAAGTTGGCGTAGATTCCTCGCCGTGATCAGCACCTAAGGATACGTCCTCCTCGCTGCTAGAAGAACTAGCTACAACCGCCTTCTGACGACGTGCTGTAGATTTCATTCTAC
Source organism: Populus simonii (assembly GCA_007827005.2). Lineage (NCBI taxonomy): Eukaryota > Viridiplantae > Streptophyta > Magnoliopsida > Malpighiales > Salicaceae > Populus > Populus simonii. The sequence goes on along the minus strand of VJNQ02000359.1, from coordinate 45,259 downwards.
GCATCTACACAAATGTATACGAATAATTACATAATTAACTTCGATTATTTAAAAAAAAATTCGACAGAGTCTCCCCTGTACTGGGGGGTCCCAAGTTGTCGACAAAATCATATTACACTTCCAATTTATTTCACATCCCGATCCAATCATCCTGGATCTCAACCCAACTCATCATCATCAACACAACATTTTATTCAATAACATCATATAGAATTACAACTATGAACATTCAAATTTACGGATTAATATTATATTTTTAACATAAATTCAACAATAACAATTATAGCAATACAAACAATAATATCCTAAATTAAGATAAACTAATTAAATGCAATTCTATATATATAAATTAACATTTTTAAAATAAATCAACAATAACAATTATATTTATAAATTAACATTTTTAACATAAATTCAACAATAACAATTATAGCAATACAAACAATAATATCCTAAATTAAGATAAACTAATTAAATGCAATTCTATATATATAAATTAACATTTTTAAAATAAATCAACAATAACAATTATATTTATAAATTAACATGTTTAACATAAATTCAACAATAACAATTATAGCAATACAAACAATAATATCAAAACTAAAAAACTAAAATTAATAAATAAAATTAAAAAACTAAAAAACACTACACAACACACAACATAAACACAAAACAAACAATACACAAAACTAAAAAACATTATATCAATTCAAAATAAATTTGGGAATAAAAAATGCTTACCTTATAATGTGTTGAATTTAAGATTTTATCTACAAACAATATACAAAACAAAGAACACCAAAAAAAATAATCATAATTAAAATAAAAAAAATACAAAGATAAAGAAAAAAAAATACATACCTTTTAAAACTACCACCAAAACAATAAAATCCATCTAAAAGCTAAATATAAATGAGAGAAGAATAGCAAGGGAGAAGAGAAACGGAGAAGAGGAGAAAATGAACGAAGTGGGGGGGGGATGGGCGGTATATAAAGCAATATTTCCGACGGAATTACCGACGGAAATTAATTGCACCGACAACAATTAATTTCCATCGGTAATTCCATCGGCAATTAATTGAAATTCGCACAAAAAAAGTTTGGAAATCCCGCCAAACTTTTCAATCCGTTGGTAACTCCGTCGGCATTCCGTCGATAATGGTGCAGACGGACATGTGTCAGACATGCGTGTTCGTCGGTAATGCCATCGGTATTGGACGTCGGAAAGTCCGTCGGTAATCGTGCAGACGGACATGTGTCCGACATGCGTGCGACAACCCGTCGGTGATTCCGTCGGTATGGGACGTCGGAAATGCCGTCGGAAATCCGTGGGTGAATGTGGCAAAATCCCGTAATTTTTTTGCAACTCTCTGTGAAATACCGACGGTTTATATTCCGTCGGTATATCCGTCGGTTAAGTTTCTTATTTTTTTATGTAAATCTCTCAAAAAATCTTGAATTGCAATCTTACAGCACACACAACACAATAACAAAGGCTGACCCTTAAAGAAGAATAAATATTTCATGTTTCAAATTATTACATTATAAAAATAAGGCTTTATAACATGTTTAGTTAGTCGGAATTTTCATCTTCGTCCTCTATTGAATTGTTATCATCAGCTTCATCGCACTCTTCAATTTCGTTATCATCTTCTTCAACAACATTCTTTTTTCCACTAGTAGAGCTCAGAACAACATTCAACTCTTCTGCGTCAACATCAACAAGACTATCGTTGAAAACATGAAAATTTGAATTTTCTTCTAAGTCAATCGACGGAGCAACTCGGTATGGTTCAACCAACTCACTAGCTTGAAAGACTTCATCTATCACACTTGTGTCTTCGTTCTCATCCTGAACAACCTCGACACGACCCTTGGGTTTTGTTTTTAAAACGGATAACCAATCAACTCTTGATCGGTCCTTTCTAAAGGAAGGGGTGTATGTGTAATAAACTTGTTGGCATTGCTTTGCGAAAACAAAGACGTCGTTTACGTTGCGGTGTCTAGCTTTTGAATTGATTTCAACGAGACCATAGTGAGGATCTACTCTGATTCCTCTGTCAGTTGTGTCATACCAATAGCATTTGAATAAAAACACTCTATTTTGCTCGCTATGATATTGCAGTTCGATGACCTCTTCCAATCTACCATAGTAGTCAACTTCAAACTCACTAGAAGTCGATCCCTTAATACAAACACCGCTGTTGTATGTCTTTCTTCCATGCCCGTATTCTTCAGTATGAAAGACATATCCATTGACAAAATATCCATTATAGCACTTGACTTTTCTTTCAGGGCCCAGACATAGTAAAGACAGTGAAATAGCAGCACTACCTCCCATTTGATAAAGCTAGCTTGTAAATTAAATACAACAATAATCAATAAACGGATATTATGTAACATTGACTACAATTAATTACATTGCAAGAGATAATGAGTTTGTGATAGGACTTACATGTGTTCTAAACCATGTGGCAAATTGTTCATCTTGTAATTGAAAGATCTGGGATTCGGTCAGCTGTGAGTTATTAGACAGTAAGTATCGTCGATGTTGCCTGCAAGGTTGTTCCAAAGTATATGAGTGTATGGTATCACAAAACATAAATAGTACACTCTTGACAAAGTTTAAGTCGAACATCCACTTACTTAATAAAAGGTCTCAGCTCATCACAGTTAAATAGGACATAATTGTGTGCTTGTCTGAACTCTATTTCAGACAAATATCTTCCCCTCACGGCATTTTTAGGTGTGGGTCGTCCAGGATTGGAGAATATTGACAAGTTCCCACTTGAATGCACTTCACCACCATCATCATGTCGTGGAACACGGTTTATCCTCGTTCTCAAATGAGGTTCGAAATAGTATGAGATAAATGTTGAGATCTCCTCAACATGCGCCTTGTTCTTAACCTTTTTTTTAAGATTGAACAAGTACCTGCATATATATTAATAAAAAATTATCAATTAAAAACATTAAAATAAAAATAAAAACATTTAATTATAAATGTCATAGAAACTGTAATATCTAACCTCTCGAATGGATACATCCATCTGTACTGGACTAGTCCTCCAACTTTTACCTCAAACGGTAAATGTACGGGTAGATGCTCCATTGAGTCAAAAAATGATGGAGGGAATATCATCTCAAGTTTGCATATTGTCTCGACGATATTCTTTTCAAGCCTTTCAATGTGATCAACATTCAACTTGCTGGAGCATATGTCTCTGAAGAAATGACTAATCTCCGTTAGTGCATCCCATATCCCCTTTGGCAACAAATCACGAAAAGCTAATGGGATGAGTGTTTGTATAAATACATGGCAGTCATGACTCTTCATTCCATATAATCTGCATTCCTTCGTATTAACCAGCCTTGATATGTTTGAGGCATGTCCATCGGGGAATCGCAGACTCTTAATCCATTTGTAGACTAGTAGTTGTGCGTTTTTCTCTAGCACGAAGCTTGCTCTTGGTTTTGTGACCCGTGACCCATCACAAACCAACTCCATATTTTTACGGTTACAGAACAGCGCTACATCCAATCTAGCCTTGATGTTGTCCTTTGTCTTCCCCTTCACATCCATGACGGTGTTGAAAATGTTCTCAAACACGTTCTTTTCAATGTGCATGACGTCAAGGTTATGGCGGAGAAGATTGGTCTTCCAATAAGGAAGCTCCCAAAAGATACTTTGCTTCACCCAATTATGGGTCAAACCAAAACCGGGAAACTTCTGCTTACCTGATTGTAGACCAAACACAATGTCACCGTACTCTGACACAACATCAAACAATTCTTCACCGGAAAGACGCGGGGGTGCAACATCCTTTTCAACTCTGCTAACAAAGAAATCATTTTTGTTCTTTCTATACCTGTGATTTGGCGGCAACAAATGACAGTGACAGTAAAAAAAAGAAGCTTTACCCCCGTTTGTTAGCGTGAATGCCTTGTTGTTCTCCATACAGTATGGACATACTAGCTTTCCATGCGTGCTCCAACCAGAAACCATTCCATAAGCTGGGAAATCATTGATAGTCCATATCAAAGCCGCTCTCATAACAAAATTTTGTTTCCTCGAGATGTCATAAGTCAAAGCTCCAGAGGACCACAACTACGTCAACTTATCAATCAACAGACGAACACAAACATCTACATTCCGCCCAGGACTGCTCGGACTTGGTATGACCATAGATAAAAACATGAACTCTGGCCTCACACACATCCCCGGTGGCAAGTTATAAACCGTCAGTATGACCGGCCAACAAGAATAAGGAGCAGCAAATGACCCGAATGCGTTGAATCCGTCTGTACACAACCCAAGACGCACGTTCCTTGATTCAGCTGAAAAGGGAGGATGCATACTGTTAAAGTGTTTCCAGGCTTCACCGTCAGAAGGATGAACCATCACTCCATCAACCGCATGGTGTGATTGGTGCCATGTCATGTGCTCAGCAGTCCTTGGTGACATGAATAACCTCTGCAGTCTAGGTGTGATTGGAAAGTATCTAAGTTTTTTATATGCCACGAGAGTCTTCCCTCTACTAGTTCTGGGTTTGTAACGGGAATGCCCGCATGTCATGCACTCGGTCATCTCAGCATTTTCAAGGTAGTATAACATGCAGAAGTTAGGGCATATATCAATTTTCTGGTATCCTAAACCGAGGGGTTTCATCATGGACTTGGCAGCATAGAAGTTCTCTTTCAGCCTGTTCCCTTCAGGTAAAATGCTTCTCGCCCATTCAATAATCTTGTCATAACCGGCCTCACTCAACCCGTGATCTGACTTGATGGTGAACACCTGTGCTACGGCTGATAATTTACTGTGGTTCGTGCAGCCATCCCATAATGGTTCGTCAGACTCTCTCAACATATCAAAAAACCTTGCTGCATCTGCATTAGGTTCTTCTTCTACGATTGGACATTCCCTGACATTACCTTCACTCATTCTCATTGCATCCATAACCATATTCCTGTAAGGATTACTGTTCTCATTTCCAACTTCATGCATGTTGCTAGCACTAGAAGTTGACCCAACCACCTGTTCTTCCATGCTCTCATCAGGAATAAATAGTTCTCCATGAGCATACCAACACAGGTAATCTTCCATGAACCCTTTGGTTAGAAGATGCATCGTTACAAACATCTTGATGCAGAAACTTTAAATTTTTACACTTCCTACATGGACACCTAATACCGCCATCAGTAAAATTCCTCGGAATAGATGTTGTGAAATTAATAAAACCCTGGACACCGTTACAATAATCCATCCTCCGCAATCCTTGGGGTGAGTCCCGATACATCCATGAACGATCATCCATGACTTCTATTGAACCTCTATAAAACATTAAAAAAATATTGGTTTTCCCCGACATTATCCAACAAACTAAAACAACACTTATGTTAAATATTCATTATCAATTATCAACTATCAACGTTCATACATACAAATTTATACATATATAAATTTACAGAAATCACAACTTCGAAATATAATTGATAACAATTAAACAAGACACTTAAACAAGCTATTAATTATTTATTTCATCACAACGACACATTTAATTCGGTGTAATTCAAATATATGATTTTATTAAATAGATGAATGGTTACAATCTTTATATAATATATTCTTTCAAAAGAATATGGCAATCCTCTGATTCTTCCCTTGGATTTGATGTATGGTGACTTGATTTATTTGAGTAATCAAGCCAAGATTTGTGCTTTGCAAGAACGTGAATTTGGGCGTGTATTGCGAAGCGAAATTTGGTGATTTGATGCTTTGAAGAGTACCTTTGATGTGTCTTCAAAGTGTTGTTGAAGAACTCTTATGGGGCGTTTAGGCTTGATCCAACAGAGCTTCGTTCTTTGTAGACTTCAAGCGTAGATGAAGGAGGCTTGAGCACTCTTTGAGAGAGCTTCCTTGCTTGAAGAGAGACAGAGCGAGAGCTTCCTTGCTTGCAGAGCTTATCTTGAAGGATATTTGTATCTCCCAGAATCCTTTCCTTTAGGTTGAGGCCCTCTATTTATAGAGATCTGTAGGGGCTCTCAGGTCCTTTTCCAATGCCACATGACATAATTTTATTGGTTGATATTTATTGACGGGATCTTGCATTTATAACAAGATATCTTGAATATCTCATCCCAAGTGTCAACTTTTTATTGGCCAAGAAATATATGAGGGCTCATTTATTTTCCATGTCATTTATTTCAATTTTATTTTATCCTTTCTTTTAAAGAATAAAATAACACATGGCAAAATTTGATAGGTAGAAAATTTGTGTTTCTACACCAAGAAATCAAGTTTGAAAATGTGACACAGATACAACCTTGAACCTAAGCACTAATATTATCAGAATCTGATACCCTCACCCAATGATTAGCAATTCATGAATGAGAAGTATAGGATGACACCACGAAAACAATTTTTCTTCAATAAGTCGATTCAGTTCGTTAGAGAATTAAAGTAAGAGAGAAAAATCACCCCCACACACTCACAAAGAAAGATGCGGCAATCTAAATTATTATCAACTAGGGATTTATACCTTTAATGAAAAACAACAACGTTTTGCTTTAAAAAAAAAGGAGCTCGGTTTGGTTACATAATCTTAAGACTTTTACATTGTAAGGGCCTAGGCCTCCACTAACCTCCCCCTAGCTCCGCCCTACTTGTGAGCACTTGATCATATAACTCACATGCAAACGATACATGTAATATCCCACATCGACGGGTGAGGAGTTGGTAGTTGGTCTTATTAGTAATGCTGGTGTTAACTTGTCATACGCGTTTTGGGGCGTCAAGCTCAAAGATGGGTTTGTGTCACCAGGAACAAAACCGTGAGGGCGGTAAGGCCGATAGCGGACAATATATGGCAGGTTGGGTCGGGCTGTTATATTTTGGTATCAGAGCTCAAGTTGCTATTCCGGGGACAGGAATAATTATATGATTTTGAATTGTGTTTCAGGATGGTAAGAACAAGGCAAGGAGTCAGGACTGATCCATCCCCAGTTTGGGGAAGTGATTAGAGTTTTCATAATGAAAGTGATCTAGATTGGGATCCCTTAGCAGACACCTCCTCTTATATACCTGCAACATCAGTGTACTCTGAAAGGGGCAAGTTAGTGAGACTTCGAGATGACTCGCTGTCACGTCAGGCAGATGTATCAATGCCCGAGGTATCAAACAGGCAGGGGGGAGATAATATATCCCCACTAGTGGCACCGGTAGCTGGGTCAAACCCATTTTCAGATCCTACTTTTCTGGAATATATAGTGAGAGTTGTAGCAGTAAGAATGGTAGCGGGAGCCTCCAATACAACTCCTAGATTAGGGGGAGTAGTCACCATAGTGCAGTTGGTGAAAGGTATGAGAGGAGATTTCAGGACTTAGCAGTTTTTGCCTTAACTTACCTTCCCACAGAGCGCCACAGGGTGGAGAGGTTCCGTGATGGACTGAGGCAGGAACTGAGGATGGTATTGATAGCCATATAGTTTTAGTCTGTGCAGGAATCGGTACGGGCTGCTCAAGGTATGGAGAGGGTAATAAGGGATACCCTGAAGCCAGTGGTCGAGCAGAGTCAAGCAACTGGAGCTAAGAGGAGAGATTTTGAGTTTTTGACTAGAAGACTTCCTCTCTGAAAGAAAAGGAAGAGCCGACAATCATCAGGACAGTTCCAGAGAAGACGTGGGAGTTTCACCCTAGGAGGTAGCTCAAGAGGATCTAGATAGGTCAGTGGAAGAGGATTTTGGGGAGGACAGATTAGACAGGGAGTCAAAACTGTTGGAGGGTCCATAGAGCAAAAGGGACAAGTATATCCATTATGTTAGAGGTGTGAGCAACGACACCCTAGAGATTGCTTTGCGATGCCGAGGGGATGTTATATTTGTAGAGGAGAGGGGCATCGATGGAGAGAGTGACTACATGTAGGCAGAGGCTGCTACTATTATAGGGACACGAGTCGCAAGAAGAAGGATTGTCCTCGTAGAACTACCGAGGGAGCCCATGGTCAGAGGATTGAGGTTCAGAGCTAGCAGCAATCAGTCACAGTCGATCATCCTATTAGGCCTACTCAGTCAGGGATGAATGCTACTCATGGGAGGCCTAGAAATCAGGAGGGGAGGACTCAGGATCGGGTATATCACATGACCTACGAGGATATGGGAGCTGTACCTCATGTGCTGGCAGGTACTTTACAATTAGATACAATACAGGTGTATGCTTTAATTGATCCTAGAGCTAGTCATTCCTTTGTAGATGTAGGAGTGACAATTAGTCCACCTCTGGGAGAGAATATACATATTAATGATATTTATAGAAAGGTGAAACTATATATTGGAGGGTTAGAATTGAGGGTGGATCTTATACCGTTAGAGTTATATGATTTTGACTTGATTTTGGGCATGGATTGACTAAGTAAACATAAGGCACAAGTGGATTGTTTCACCAAGACGGTGACAATCCAAGGAAAAGGTGATAAAAGAGTAGTGTTTAAAGGGGAAAGAAAAGTAATTCCAAGTTGTGTAATCTCGGTCTTGGTGGCTAGAAAGTTACCAAGGAAGGGTTGTTCTACTTGGTTAGCCCATGTAAGAGAATTGGAAAAGGGTAGCATAGATTTGACTAGTGTTCTTATGGTGAGGGAGTTTCAAGATGTATTCCCATAAGAATTGCCTGGATTAACTCCAGTTACATAAATTGAAGTTTCCATAGAAACTATTTCAGGAATTTCTCCTATAGCCCAGTCTTTTTATAGGATGGCCCCTATAGAATTGGCTTAACTGAAGGTCCAGTTTCAGGAATTGTTAGATAAAGCCTTCATTCGGCCTAGTAACTCACCCTGGGGAGCTCCGGTATTGTTTGTAAAGAAGAAGGATGGCACACTTTGTTATGCATTGATTATTGTCAATTGAATAAAGTGACGGTGAAGAACAAGTACCCACTCCTATGAATAGATGATTTGTTTGATCAGTTGAAGGGTGTTAGGGTGTTCTTTAAGATAGATTTGAGATCTGGATATCACTAGCTGAGAATCAAGGAACAAGACATATAAAAGACTGCATTCCGAACCCGTTATGGGCATTACAAGTTTAATAATGCCTTTTAGGTTAACCAATGCTCTGGCCATGTTTATGGACTTGATGAATCGGGTGATTTGGCCTTACCTGGACCAATATATGGTGGTATTTATTGATGATATCTTGGTGTATTCAAACTCTTACTTGGAGCATGAACATTATCTAAGGGTTGTGCTAGAGACCTTAAGGGAGAATCAATTATATGCAAAGCTGGATAAGTGTGAGTTCTGGCTCAAAGAAGTAGTATTTTTAGGCCATGTAATATCTGCAGAAGGAATATTTATGGATTCAAGAAGGGGGTTGAGGCCGTGTTAAAATGGGAAAGGCCTACTAACGTGACAGAAATCTAGAGTTTCTTGGGTCTTGCTGGGTATTACCGGAGATTTATTGAGGGGTTCTCCACCATAGCATCACCTTTAACTAAGCTGACCCACAAGGAAGTCAGGTTTGTTTGGTCGGGAGAGTGTGAAGCGAGCTTTCGAGAACCAAAGGAGATGCTCACTTCTGCTCATGTGTTGGCCCTTCCATCAGGGACAAAAGGGTTTGTGATATATAGTAATGCCTCAAAAAGGGGTATGGGATGTGTATTGATGCAACACGAGCGTGTGATTGCTTATGCATCAAGACAACTAAAGTCGTATGAGGTGAATTACCTAGTTCATGACCTAGAACTTGCAACGGTGGTGTTTCCCTTAAGACTATGGAGACATTATTTCTATGGGTCACAAGTTCAAATCTTTACAGACCATAAAAGTTTGAAGTATTTGATGTCACAGAAGGAATTGAACATGCGACAGAGAAGATGGGTAGAATTAATAAAAGATTACGATTGCGTGATTGACTACCATCCTGGTAAGCCTAATGTAGTAGCCGATGCCTTGAGTAGGAAGGGAAAAACAGTGATAAATGATATAGAGATTAAGGAACAAGGAAGTATAGTGGAATTGAAGAAAAAGGGCTTGTGGCTAAGTGTAGGGCCTGAGGGATCACTGTTAACTCAGTTAAAGATCCGATTTGTGCTTCGAGACAAGGTCTTGGTGGCTCAACAGGTAGATGGGAAAGTAAAAAGAGATCAAGGAGAGGGTAAACAAGGTTCTAGAGACATCATTTCAAATGTTATCTGATGGGCTAATAGCTATGGGTAGGCGAATTTATTTGCCTAAGGATAAGACCTTGAAAGATGAAGTATTAAGAAAAGCTCATGAATCTCGATTTGCTACTCATCCTAGGAGTACAAAGATGTTTAGGGATTTAAAGGAACACTACTGGTGGCCAAATATGAAGAGGGAAATAATAGAATTTGTATCAAACTATGGGATTTGTCAATAAGTAAAGATAGAACACTAAAGACCTGCAGGGGAATTACAAACATTATCAGTTCCGGAATGGAAGTGGGAGGATATTTCTATGGATTTTGTGACGAGATTACCTAGGGGAAAGAAGGGAATGATGTCATATGGGTGGTCGTGGATTGACTAAAAAAATCTGCTTTGTTTTTGCCTATGAAGATGACTGATTCGGTGGATAAGCTAGCAAAATTATATGTAGATGAAGTAATCAGACTTCATGGGTTGCGAGTTTCAATTATATCGGATCCGGATCTAAGGTTCACATCGAGATTATGGCCTAGCTTACAACGGGTAATGGGGACCAAGTTGAATATGAGCATGACATTTCATCCTCAGACGGATGGTCAATCTGAAAGGATCATTCAAACTCTTGAGGATCTCCTGAGGTCCTGTCTACTGGAGTTTGGAGGGAATTGGGAGGATCTCCTGCCATTGGTGAAATTTACTTATAATAATAACCATCAAACTACTATTGGTATGGTTCCATATGAAGCATTGTATGGGAGGAAATGACATTCCCTAATTTATTGGGAGGAAGTAAGAGAAAGGAAGCTTTTGGGACCTGAAATAGTGCAACTAACAACTGACAAGGTAAGGGTGATTAGAAAGAGGATGAAGGAAGCCTAGGATAGACAAAAAAGTTACACAGATAGCCGAAGAAGCCCTTTGGAATTCCAAGTAAGGTATAAGGTATTTTTAAGGTGGCGGCTTGGAAAGGCATCATTTGATTTGAAGTAAAAGGGAAATTAGACCCGAGATATATTGGCCCTTTTGAGATTAAGGAAAGAATCGGGTTAGTTGCCTAACTATTAGAATTGCCTAACTATTAGAGTTGCTTGTATATTTGGATAAGATTCACAATGTGTTCTATGTGTCATTGCTACGAAAGGCCAAAATAGACCCCTCACGGGTGTTACCACAAGTTACTGTGAAGATTAAGGGGGATCTAACCATGAAAGCTAAGCCTGTCAAGATCTTGGATCAAGATGAGAAGGTGTTGAGAAATAAGAGAGTTCCCTTAGTGAGAGTATTGTGAAGAAGCTCTCAAATAGAAGAAGAAACATGGGAAAGAGAATTCGAGATGAAGGAGAAGTTTCCGTACTTATTCTCCAACATAGGTACGTAACTTGAATTTCGAGGATGAAATTTTTATTAGGAGGGGAGAATGTAAACCCTGGGAAAAATCAAGGCTGGATTAAATTAAAGAAAATAAACTAAACTAAAAGTTGTGGGGTGAAATTATAAGAAAAGAAAAGAGGTATAACTTAATTATAAGAAAAAAAAGATGGGGGGGGGCAAAAATAATACACTTAAAGAAAATGGGGTCTAAATGCAAATAAGAATAATTATAGAGCATAAATAGCCCTCTTCTCACCAAAAAAAAGAATTTGCAGCAACCATAAGGAAAGAAAAAAGGGAGTCTTTGTATCCATTTTTGCAAATCAAGCAAGAAACACCAAAATTTCAAGAACCCATACATGATTAAGGGTTATAAGTAGAATAAACACTTATGCGCAAGGGATTAACAAGAAAATTTGAACAAGAAGAGAAGAGGCGAGGGCCAACTGTCATTAGAAAGAAAATGAGGGAGTTGAAGATCGAAACCTTGATTTCTTACCAGGTAAGGTGTTCTAAACATGGTCTTATGAGTCATTTCAAAGTCAATTATTAATTGATACCTGGATGTTTAATTACAAATTAGGGTTCTTAGACTTGAATTGAGGAAAAAGTATTAGTTGCTAAAATTAAATAACTTCATGTGTTGTGTGTAAATAGAAAGGTTGACGATTCTAGACAGTTTCGTCTCTTAACTTTCAGAGAGATTTCGGGTAGGAGGATGAAGGAATTAGGATCAGGTTCCTTCATAGAAATTGTAGTTTTAGATGTTGACTAACTACAACAATTAGTCTTGCTCAATTTGGAGTTATAGAACTTCAACTATGGGCCACCAACCGAGACTGGGTCATGACAGACCCTGTAGGGCAGTAGGTCTGGTTCTCCTTCCTTCAGAGAACTTGTAGCCTCATGTCTTAGCTTTTCAACGAGACTAATCTCGCTTGAAACAGAGTTCTATAACTCTAGATATAGTTAAAAATCTGAAGAGAGGTCGGACAGTAACAGTTCGATATCAAGATAGTAATAGTTCACTGTTTGTTGATGAGCAATTTTGTCTATTTTAGGGGAAGAAATGGGTTCTCCTTACATCAGAGAACTTGTAGCCTCGTGTCTTAGCTTTCCAACGAGACCAATCTCACTTGAAATGGAGTTCTATAACTCTAGATATAGTTAAGAATCTAAAGAGAGGTGGGACAATAATAGTTCGATGTCAAGACAGTAACAGTCCAATGTTTGTTGATGAGCAATTTTGACTATCTTGGTTGTAGAATTGGGTTCTCCTTCCATTAGAGAACTTGTAAACTCATGTCTTAGCTTTCCAAGAAGACCAATCTTGCTTGAAACAGAGTTCTATAACTCTAGATATAGTTAAGAATCTGAGGAGAGGTCGGACAGTAATAGTCTAATGTCTAGACAGTAACAGTTCGAGATTTTAAATAGTAACAGTTCAAATATAAACAAAAGAATGATAACTATGGTTGGAAAAAGAACGATAGTATTAATGGGCGTAATGAGAAAAATGTAAAATATAGAGAAATGACTGAAAAAAATTTTATTGGTTGTTAATGTGGTTATTTTAAAACATATCCTTGAGTCAGGAAAAATTATGAGATAAACCTATGATTTACAAGAGGGACCACAAGCGTGGTGCAACAGCAGCAGCAGGGGAGCACGACTAGAGCTTCTATTACAGGTAGGTGAATCGCACCTAAACATTCTAGTTAAATTTCATGATTTAATATGTTACCGATATGACATGTGAATTATTGAATGTTGGATATTAGGTGAAAGGTTATTGTATGAAATGTCAAGTGATGAAATTATGGCTGACAAAGGAAATATGGGAAGTGTGATTTAGTATATGTTAGGATCCCGGGTAAAAGGAAGCTCAATAGTGCTAGATTTGAAACATTGGAATAGCTTTTTGAAAAGTTTTGTGAGTTCCATACCAAAAATGTAGAAGTCCAAGCTTTTGTTAGGCAAAAGCTCGTAGACCAACATATTTTCATCTCTTTCAATGCAGCATCCAAGAAGCCTCACTAGATTCCGGTGCTGAAGTTTCACGATATGTTTGACTTCATTTTTGAACTCATCAAGTCCTTGTCGTGAATTCTTAGAGAGCCTCTTGACAGCTATTTCTCGTCCATCTGTTAATGTTCCCTGTAAATAATTACTCGGCATCATAAGCAAATCATGCGTTGTCTGCTGAATTCCTAGATAATTTCATGCAGCTTGTATCTGTTCATGAATTCTTTCCAATCAGTCATCCTTTTATGCTTAAAAAAGGTTGGTTCTGTAGTGGAACAATTTCATTACCACAGAACTCTATTGGTGCCTGGAGTTTGTACCATGGAAACTCAGGAAGCTATATTGCATGACTGTTTATGGATAATTATTACCTTATAAACTGGTCCGAAACCCCCTTGTCCTAGTTTATTGGATACAGAAAAGTTATTTGTTGCACAAGCCAACGCATCCATGTTAAAGAAGGATAATTCTAGTTCTTCCTTCAAGTCCTTGTTATTTGATCTTCTTTGCAAATTACCTGTCATTTTTCCTGTCAGCATAACTCACTACCAGAAAACTAGCGAAAACCAACGGAATTACCGATAGAATTTTTTCGTCGGTAATTATTATTGACGGAAATAATTCTGTCTCAAAATATGTCGGAGATACCGACGGAATATTTTCATCGGTATATACCGACTGGATCGCTGACGGCTTATAAAGTTTGTTTGGAAAGATGCAATGATGTGGTGACGTGGAGTTGTTCAGACGATTTTACTGACGGAATGACCGAGGGATTGAAACTGAGATAGCCATACAATGACGTGGCACTGTCACCGATGGAAATACAAACGGATAGATTCCTTCGGTGATTCCATCGGTAAAAGCCATTATATACACACCCCCTCTGTCGACACTCTCTTCCTCTGTTTCTCCTTCTTCTTCTTTCCCATCCTACCTCTCCCCTCCCAATCTGCAGCCAACCACCCATCCCAACTCTCCACTATTCTTAACACAAGCACTCAAGTTTCTTTTACTTTGTACATAGTCACAATATCCGTTTCTTGTGGATTTTATCATTTTTTGTAAGTAATTCTATCCTTTTTAGTTTTAACATTTAAATGTGAATTTTATTATTTTTTTAGTATATGTATTTTGTTAACGTATGTACTTGTTTGATTGTTATTTGTCAAAGAAACTTGTAGTATGAATGTATAATTTTGTAGCTATTATAGTTTGTTTTAGATTTTGTCAAATTATATTTGTTTGTAAATTATTGAAATTTTGTTAACAGTAATCCTTATAGGAATATGGTTATGGATGCAATGATAATGAGTGAAGGGAATGTCCAATCGTAGAAGAAAAACCTAATGCAAATGCAACAAGGTTTTTTGATCTGTTGAAAGATTCTAACAAACCATTATGGGATGGCTGCACGAACCACAATAAATTATCAGTCGTAGCACAGGTGTTCACCATCAAGTCAGATCATGGGTTGAGTGAGGCTGGTTGTGACAAGATTATTGAATGGGCAAAAAGCATTTTACCTTAAGGGAACAGGCTGAAAGAGAACTTCTATGCTGCCAAGTCCATGATGAAACCCATCGGTTTAGGATACCAGAAAATTCATATATGCCCTAACTTTTTCATGTTATACTACCTTGAAAATGCTGAGATGACCGAGTGCATTACATGCGGGCATTCTTGTTACAAACCCAGAACTGGTAAAAGACTCTCGTGGCATATAAAAAACTTAGATACTTCCCAATCACACCTAAACTGCGGAGGTTATTCATGTCACCAAGGACTGCTAAGCACATGACATGGCACTAATCACACCATGCGGTTGATGGAGTGATGGTTCATCCTTCTGACGGTGAAGCCTGGAAACACTTTAACAGTGTGCATCCTCATTTTTCACTTGAATCAAGGAACGTGCATCTTGGGTTGTGTATAGACAGATTCAACCCATTCGGGTCATTTGCTGCTCCTTATTCTTGTTGGCCGGTCATATTGACGGTTTATAACTTGCCAACGGGGATGTGTGTGAGGCCAGAGTTCATGTTTTTATCTATGGTCATACCAAGTCCGAGCAGTCCTGGGCGGAATGTAGATGTTTGTGTTCGTCCGTTGATTGATGAGTTGACCTAGTTGTGGTCCTCTGGAGCTTTGACTTATGACATCTCGAGGAAACAGAATTTTGTTATGAGAGCGGCTTTGATATGGACTATCAATGATTTCCCAGCTTATGGAATGGTTTCTGGTTGGAGCACGCATGGAAAGCTAGTATGTCCATACTGTATGGAGAACAACAAGGCATTCACGCTAACAAACGGGGGTAAAGCTTCTTTTTTTTACTGTCACCGTCATTTGTTGCCGCCAAATCATAGGTATAGAAAGAACAAAAATGATTTCTTTGTTGGCAGAGTTGAAAAGGATGTTGCACCCCCGCGTCTTTCCGGTGAAGAATTGTTTGATGTTGTGTCAGAGTATGGTGACATTGTGTTTGGTCTACAATCAGGTAAGCAGAAGTTTCCTGGTTTTGGTTTGACCCATAATTGGGTGAAGCAAAGTATCTTTTGGGAGCTTCCTTATTGGAAGACCAATCTTCTCCGCCATAACCTTTACGTCATGCACATTGAAAAGAACGTGTTTGAGAACATTTTCAACACCGTCATAGATGTGAAGGGGAAGACAAAAGAACAACATCAAGGCTAGATTGGATGTAGCATTGTTGTGTAACCGTAAAAATATGGAGTTCGTTCGTGATGGGTCACTGGTCGCAAAACCAAGAGAAAACTTCGTGTTAGAGAAAAACGCACAACTACTAGTCTACAAATGGCTTAAGAGTCTGCGTTTCCCTAATGGACATGCCTTAAACATATCAAGGCTGGTTAATACGGAGGAATGCAGATTATATGAAATGAAGAGTCATGACTACCATGTGTTTATACAAACACTCATCCCATTAGCTTTTCATGATTTGTTGCCATAGGGGATATGGGATGCACTAACGGAGATCAGTCATTTCTTCTGAGATATATGCTCTAGCAAGTTGAATGTTGATCACATTGAAAGGCTTGAAAAGAATATCGTCGAGACAATATGCAAACTTGAGATGATATTCCCTCAATCATTTTTTGACTCAATGGAGCATCTACCCATACATTTACCGTTTGAGATAAAAGTTGGAGGACCGGTCCAGTACAGATGGATGTATCCATTCAAGAGGTTAGATATTACAGGAGCTATGTAATTCATAATTAAATGTTTTTATCTTATTTTTTAATTGATAATTTTTTATTAATATATGTATATACAGGTACTTGTTCAATCTTAAAAAAAGGTTAAGAACAAGGCGCATGTTGAGGCGTCAATATGTGAGGCCTATACTGTGAGGAGATCTCAACATTTATCTTATACTATTTTGAACCTCATTTGAGAACAAGGATCAACCGTGTTCCATGGCATGATGATGGTGGTGAAGTGCCTTCAAGTGGGAACTTGTCAATATTCTTCAATCCTGGACGACCCACACCTAAAAATGCCGTGAGGGGAAGATATTTTTCTGAAGTAGAGTTCACACAAGCACACAATTATGTCCTATTTAACTGTGATGAGCTGAGACCTTTTATTAAGTAAATAGATGTTCGACTTAAACTTTGTCAAAATGTACTATTTATGTTTTGTGATACCATACACTCATATAATTTGGAACAACCTTGTAGGCAACATCGACGATACTTACTCTCCAAAACTTACAGTTGACCGAATCCCAAATCTTTCAATTACAAGATGAACAATTTGCCACATGGTTTAGAACACATGTAAGTCCCATCACAAACTCATTATCTCTTGCAATGTAATTAATTTAGTCAATATTACATAATATATGTTTATTGATTATTGTTGTATTTAATTTACAAGCTAGGTTTATCAAATGGGAGGTAGTGTTGCTATTTCACTATCTTTATTAGGCTTGGGCCCTGAAAGAAAAGTCAAGTGCTATAACGGGTATTTTATCAATGGATATGTCTTTCATACTGAAAAATACGGGCATAGAAGAAAGACAAACAATAGCGGGGTTTGTATTAACGGATCGACTTATAGTGAGTTTGAAGTTGACTATTATGGTAGATTGGAAGAGGTCATCAAACTGCAATATCATAGTGAGCAAAATAGAGTGTTTTTATTCAAATGTTATTGATATGACACAACTGACAGAGGAATCAGAGTAGATCCTCACTATGGTCTTGTTGAAATCAACTCAAAAGCTAGACACCACAACGTAAACGACATCTTTGTTTTCGCAAAGCAATGCCAACAAGTTTATTACACATACACCCCTTCCTTTAGAAAGGACCAATCAAGAGTTGATTGGTTATCCATTTTAAAAACAAAACCCAAGGGTCGTGTCGAGGTTGTTCAGGATGAGAACGAAGACACAAGTGTGATAGATAAAGTCTTTCAAGCTAGTGAGTTGGTTGAACCATACCGAGTTGCTCCTTCGATTGACTTAGAAGAAAATTCAAATTTTCATATTTTCAACGATAGTCTTATTGATGTTGACGCAGAGGAGTTGAATATTGTTCTGAGCTCTACTAGTGGAAAAAAAAATGTTGTTGAAGAAGATGATAACGAAATTGAAGAGTGCGATGAAGCTGATGATAACAATTCAATTAAGGACAAAGATGAAAATTCTGACTAACTAAACATGTTCTAAAGTCTTATTTTTATAATGTAATATTTTGGAACATGAAATATTTATTCTTCTTTAATGGTCAGCTCTTGTTATTGTGCTGTGTATGCGATAAGATTGCAATTCAAG
This sequence comes from Populus simonii, assembly GCA_007827005.2. NCBI lineage: Eukaryota > Viridiplantae > Streptophyta > Magnoliopsida > Malpighiales > Salicaceae > Populus > Populus simonii. The sequence continues at coordinate 26,891 of VJNQ02000359.1, read as the reverse complement.
ATTTTGTGACAGGGATACACAAAAAAATAAAAAATATTAACGATTTCATCGAGGGTACACCGATGGAATATAATCCGTCGGTATTTCACAAAGAGTTGAAAACAATTTACCAGATTGTGCCACAATGACTGGCGGAATATAACCTGTCGGTATTTCACAGAGAGTTGAAAACAATTTACGGGATTGTGCCATAATCACCGACAGAATCCCCGACGGAATATAACCCATCGGTATTTCATAGAGAGTTGAAAAAAATTTACGGGATTATGCCACAATCACCGACGACTTTACCGACAGAATCACCGACGGATTACGCACATCCCAAAGTGCACGCATGTCAGACGCGTGTCCGTCGGCACACGTACCGACGGATCGAAAAGTCTGGTGGGATTTTTGAACTTTTTTGTGCGCATATCAATTAATTTCCGACGATATTACGACAGAATTTAATGCCACCGACAACAATAAATTTCCATCGGTAATTCCGTCGGAAATATTGATATATAAACCCCCCCGTTCCCCATTTGTTTCATTTTTTCCTCTCGGCTCCATTTCTCTTCTTCTCCATTTCTCTTCTCCTCTTCGTTTCTATTTGGCTTTTGGAAGAGATTTTATTTTTTTGGTGGCAGTTTTAAAAGGTATGTATTCTTTCTTTTTTTATCTTTGTATTTTTTTTATTTTAATTATGATTAATATTTTTGGTGTTCTTTGTTTTGTGTATTGTTTGTAGATAAAATCTTAAATTCAACATACTATTAAGGTAAGTATTTTTTATTCCTAAATTTATTTTGAATTGATATAGTGTTTTTTTAGTTTTGTGTGTTTTTGTTTTGTGTTTAGCTTGTTTTGTATAGTGTTTTTTAGTTTTTTCATTTTATTTATTAATTTTATGAAATTATTGTTTGTATTGCTATAATTGTTTATTGTTGAATTTATGTTAAAAATATTATTTTATATAGAATTACATTTAATTAGTTTATCTTAATTTAGGATTTATTGTTTGTATTGCTATAATTGTTATTGTTGAATTTATATTAAAATGTTAATTTATATATAGAATTACATTTAATTAGTTTATCTTAATTTAGGATATTATTGTTTGTATTGCTATAATTGTTATTGTTGAATTTATGTTAAAAATGTTAATTTATATATAGAATTACATTTAATTAGTTTATCTTAATTTAGGATATTATTGTTTGTATTGCTATAATTGTTATTGTTGAATTCACGTTTTAAATGTTAATTGAAATATAGAATTAAATTTAATTAGTTTATCTTAATTTTAGGATATTATTGTTTACATGTCATTGTTATTGCTTGTTATTACATTTTTATATTTATGTGTACACGTTAATTTCTATTTTGAGGTCCATTAGGGTCGTGTTAGGAATGATATTGATTTAGTTACCTTTTGCTTTTGACCATGTAATTATTTATAAATTAAGAGTCTTGTCTCCTAAAACTTTAAATATAATATTAATCCGTAAATTTGAATGTATGACTTTAATCTAATGTTTCTAACTAAGTACCAATTTAACAATGAATGTTCATAGTTGAAATTGATTCTTTTACTTGAATTTCATTATATGATGTTATTGAATAAGATGTTTTGTGTTGATGATGATGAGTTGGGTTGAGATCCAGGATGATTGGATCGGGATGTGAAATAAAATTGAAAGTGTATTTTGTCGATAACTTAGGACCTCCAAGTATAGGGAAGACTCAGTTGAATTTTTTTTAAATAATCAAAGTTAATTATGTAATTATTTGTATAAATTTATATAGATGCAGAATGAAATCTACAGCATGTCGTCAGCAGACGGTTGTAGCTAGTTCTTCTAGCAGCGAGGAGGACGTATCCTTAGGTGCTGATCACGGTGAGGAATCTACGCCAACTTGTGATGCTGCCTCTTCTAGCGCAGTTTCACAGTGCAGAAGCGGTGTGCCTTCACAGCGGGGTCAATTCACCCACAAGTACCAGGCACAATGGAAGGATAACCTCTCAATGTAAGTTTGTTTAGGTTTAGTTTTTTTTTTATACTTATAACATAATTTATGAACAACTAATTAATATTATTACTTGTATTTAATTTCAGGTTCATAAACATTGAGGCTGCAAGGGCTATAACATTGACGTTTAAATCGTCAATGGAGATTCATTGTTTCAATGGAGCCAGGTTTCCAGACATCCTGAGTGGAAACCTAATATGCATGGTTTAAGCGATTTCAAGACGATGTTAATTTTTAATTTCCAGCTTATTTTTAATAAATGATTTTTATAATTTTATATCTTGTACTATTTTTATTTTATATGAATTTATAACACAGAACAAATTTGAGTGGGATAGAGGACAACAATGTTGTGAGGAGGGTATGGGAGAATCACGCGGCAACTAGGTAACATCGAAAATAATATTTATTTTTGTTTTATAATTTTATGTTTTAAATTCTAATTTGTTACTATGGAAGTAGGTTGTGTGATTTTTGGTATGACACCCAAAAAAAATCAAAAAGACATGCGAGGGATAAGTTTTGAAGAATGGAATGAGGCGGTGCTTCGGCGGGAATTCAAACCGCCATTCATCTCAGAGGAAATATGGACGGCATATATTGAGCATGTGACCTCAGAGCGGTTTTCACGGCGCTCACAGTCCGGCGCCGACAACCGGAACCAGCAAATTCATGGTTCGATGACCACGCACACTGGCGGATCTGTCCCATTCAGCGCACATGCAAAGCGGATGGTAAGATTAATTTTAATGAAATATATCATTAATTAATTTGTCGTTCCTTATAATATATTTAACTTTCAACCTAGTTTTTCCTTACAGGCTGCGTCTCTTGGACGTGAGCCGAGTCCAATGGAGCTATTTATAGATACGCATGTGCGGAGTCAAGACCGCCAAAAGGGGGTGCAGCAGTTCATGGACAACTATGCTCAGCACTTCATGGTATGTTCGTTCATTCATTTATTTTGTAAGTTATTATTTTCTTGAATTGCATCTTGAATTGCATATGATGATTTTTTAAAAAAATTCAGGAGACCTATAATAGCCGGTTGAGGGAGAGATATGGGGACAATCCTTCGAGCCATCCATATTTCAATCCAGATTTGTGGATGGAGGTGGGATCATCTGGTGGACCCGATAAAAATTGGGTCTACGGGCTCTCCAACACTACGGCTGAAAACTTGTGTTCGGCTCGTAGTGTCTAAACCGTTGGGAGCACTCCATCAGTATCGAGCACCCAGTCTGAGGAGTTCAGTGCCTTGAAACAACAATATCAACAACTCTCAATGAATTATGATGAGCTCGTGAAATAGTCATGGAGATGAGATCAAAGATGGGTGATGATACTTATGCAGCTCCTTTTTGGCTGTACGGTCCCGAGACCAACCACCTCCTCCTCCTCCAGCTTCGCTGTATTCTAATTTAATTTTGTTTTTTAAACACATTAAATTTGTTATGAATATTTGGATGAATATTGTTTAACATTATTTTTATATTTTTAATGTTTAATCCAATTTTATTTGTTTATTAAGCTTTTTTACTATTAATAAATTATTTTTTTATATATTTTAAATACATACCGATGGGTTTACCGACGGATAATTTCCATCGGTATTTCACAGAGAGTTGTCAAACAATTACCACCCATGCCATAATTCCCGACGGACATATTCCGTCGGTGATTAAATACAGACAGCTTTACCGACGGATAATTTTCGTCAGTATTTCATAGAGAGTTGCCACACAATTACCACCGATGCCATAATTATCGACGGATTATCCGTCGGTAATTACCAGTGAAAATTTAGATGGATTTAGTCCGTCGGTAATGTTCCCGCGGGAAAAAAAAATTTGGCGCGCATATCCGTCTGTAAGACCGTCAGTGTTCCGTTGATGAAACTGTCGGTAATTATTTACCGATGGAGTTCATTCCTGTCACCGACAGAATTAGTCCGTCAGTAAAACTATTTAATGGTGTAGTGATTATTATGCTTGTTGAAAAAATAGAAAGAAAGACAAAGGATCTCTATTTGCTGCTAAACTCAAGATTTTTATAGCATCAAACACAACGAGGCTTTGAACCACTTACAGTCTTACCTTATATTACTAAAAATCAAATTTATTTTAAAAAAACTAATGATCTAGGACTGGTGCGATAGGAATACTTAGATGTTGATGGTGTGAATACTATTAAATAATACATTTACTTTTGTTTTATTTATTAAGGGTAGAAATATTTTCAGTTTAACATATATAATTTATTTGTATTTAGGTTAACTCAAGTACTTTAGAATAAACAGATCAATGAGAATTTCAGCCTTCTTATCTTATATGTTCGTTTTTCTTTTATTTTAATCTGAATTAATTTAACATAGTATCAGAGCTGATTTTATGGAACAAGGCTTAATCCCAAAAAAATTGTAGTTATATTTTGTCTTCTGCTTCTGTAAAATTTGGTATTTCATCTTTCCTTCAACTTCTACAATTTGATATTTACATTCAGTTTCTGCAATTTGTGTTGTGTTTTGGAGTAATAGCATAATTTTGAGAAGATATTTCTTTAGTTTATGCGATATCTATTCAGTTTTTGCAATCTGGTACTTTGTCTTTCGTTGCTTTTGCGTTCTGGTTTTGTTTGTTAATTATAGCCACCGAAAGAGATGATTCGCTTCAGTTTGTAAGTAAGGTTGGATAAAAAAAATTATTCGTATTGGAGTTATGTAATGAGAAATTTTCTTAAGGGTAAGAAGATGTGGGGATATGTTAGTGGAATTTCTGTGATACCTAAGAATACTAAAGAGGGGGATGTTGTTTTGATAGTTACATGGGAAGCAAACAATGGAAAGATTATTACTTGGATCAACAATTCTATTGAGCATTCCATAGGTACACAGTTGGCGAAGTATGAGACAACAAAGAAGGTTTGGTATCATCTGTAAAGGTTATTCACGCAATCAAATTTTGCAAGGCAGTATCAGTTAGAGAATGATATACGAGCTCTTCATCAGAAGAATATGAGTATTTTAGAATTTTATTATGCTATGATGGATTTTTGGGATCAATTAACTCTTACAAAATCGATAGAATTAAAGGCATGTGGTGCCTAAATTAAGCGTAGAGAGCAGGAATGATTGGTACAGTTTTTAATAGCACTTCGCAATGATTATGAAAGGACTTAGAGGTTCAATTCTGCATCGTTCTGCACTGCCTTCTGTTAACTCTGTTGTTAGTGAGTTATTGACTGAGGAAATTTTCAGTCTTATACTGAAAAAGAAATTCTTTCTGCTTCAAAACCTTATGTACTAGTAGTACCCTCTAAGTCATTCTCTAATCATCAAAATAAGCCTTACACAAGAGTTGACTTCGATGAGTGCAGTTTATGTATTCTGCATCGTTCTGCACTGTCTTCTGTTGACTCTATTGTTAGTGAGTTATTGACTGAAGAAATACGTTTTTAGTCTTATTCTAAAAAAGAAATTCTTTCTGCTTCAAATCCTTCTATACTAGCAGTACCCTATAAGCCATTCTCTAATCATCAAAATAAGCCTTACACAAAAGTTAGCTTCGATGAGTGCAGTTTCTATAGCAGCAGAAAGGTCATTGGAAGGCCCAGTCCCAAGTTAAGACAACATAATCAAGCTTGGAATCATGGCAGTCAGTCACAATCTAATGATCATAGACCACCTCAGGGTTATAAACCACCACACCACAATACTGCAACAGTAACTTCATCAGGCTCTATCACCGATCCTAGTACTCTAGCTAAGCAATTTTAGAAGTTTCTCTCCTTACAGCCACAAGTAATGTCCGCTTCTTCTTTCATAGTTAGTTACTTCATAGTTCCTCAAGTATGTCATGTTCTGAATGGGTCTTAGATTCTGGTGTTTCACATTATATGTCTCCAGATTCTTCATCTTTTACCTATGTGTCCCCTATAAACATTAGGGAGAGACAAGCAAGGTGTGATAACAAAACCAACACCTACTAAGGGAATGGGAGTGTCATCAGCAGTCATAACAGGAATCTTGCTTTTGTTGGTCAATTATGTGATTCTAGTGATTATTTAGTCATTTCTTCTTCTTCTTTTTTGTTGTGTACAGGATCTGCAGTCTTAGAAGCTGATTGGGACAAGCTATAGGGAGAATGGACTATATATTTTGGATGAGTTAAAAGTGTTAGTTGTTGCTCCTGCTACTACTACTGTTGATTTGTCTTCTTTTCGTGTGAGTTCTTCATCTTCTAGTTTTATTTATGACATTTTCGTCTAGGTCATGTTTCATCTTCTTGTTTGAAATTTTTAGCATCCATAAGAGCTTTAGAAAATTTGCAAACTTGTGATATTTCTGATTGTGGTGGATGTAAACTAGCAAAATTTTCCGCTTTACCTTTTAATCTAACTATTTCTGTTTCTTTTTCACCATTTGACTTGATTCATTCTGATGTATGAGGATCTTCTCATGTTGCCATAAAAGGAAGGTCTTGATATTATGTTTTATTTATTGATGATCATACTTGTTATTATTGGGTTTATTTAATAAAACATCATTCTGAATTCTTTGAGATATATACAACCTTTCGAGCTATTGTCAAAACTCAACATTCTGTTGTAATTAAATGCTTTAGGTGTGATTTGGGTGGAGCATATACCTCTAATAAATTTTGTCAGTTGCTTGCCTTAAATGGAACCGTTCACCAAACTTCATGTACAGATACTCCTGAGCAAAATAGAGTTACTGAAAGAAAACATGGGCACATTGTTGAAACTGCTCCTTCTCTCTTGTTGTCTGCTTCTGTTCCTAGTGAGTTTTAGGGAGAAGTTCTCCTAACTGCTGTAAGTTTGATTAATACCATTACATCGTCTCATAGTTCAGGTTTGTATCCTTTTGAAAAGTTATATGGGTGTGTCCCTGATTATTCCTCATTTAGAGTTTTTTGTTGTACTTATTTTGTTCTTCATCCTTATGTAAAACGCAGTAAGTTGTCCTCTCGATCTGCTATTTCTGTCTTTCTAGGTTATGGTGAAGATAAAAAAGGGTAGCGTTGTTTTGACCCAATAACTCAGAAACTTTATATGTTTTGCCATGTTGTTTTTCTCAAGCATATACCTTTCTTTTCTATTCCATCCATTACTCATAACCTGACTAGACCTGATCTTATTCGTATAGATATTTTTTCTGAGGATTCTGATAGTTTATCATCTCATGTTCCTAGTACCTCAGACACTCCTCTCCATGTCCAACCAATTTGTATTCATAATTCTACAGGTACTGACACTTTACTCTCTAGCACACCTGAAGCTCCATTCTCATCTATAGCTCCTCAAGCTTCATCTAAGATTGTGGATCCACCTCTACATCAATCCATACACATTTGTAAGTCCACAAATGTTGCGATATCGCGGTCGCACAAATTAATTACCCTAGCTTAAAACAAAACACACAAGATAGTATAGAGCAAGCAAGGGGTCGATCCCACGAGGAAGGTTCAAGTCAGATTTTTATGCTAGATGATATGCAATTTGGGGGGTTTGGACGTTATCTAGACTAAAGCAAAAGAAAACAGAAAACTATCAAGCAAAATTAAATAAAATAGAAAATTATCAAGAGAACAAACCTCGGTCGCAAGTAAACATCCACCTACAGAAATCAGAATTGATCATGGAAATAAAACATCAATTTATATTCTGAATATTTATCTCTTCTTAACATTGGTTAGTTAACGGATCCGCCGTATAACTAACCCTAACCATCAAACAACCACAGTGTCCGCACTAGTAATTTAATTCAATGGCAGCCTTAAGAACTAGATAAGTTGATTAATCAAGAAAACATAACTGTCCGCAGTTTATGTTTGATTTGATTGAATGTTCTCCCTAAGAATAATAACGTAGATCTGCCACAATTATTAAACTCAGTTGCTTCACAAGTTCATATACCACAACTCCGGTTTTGATATCAAACTTAGCAATAGATTGTCTACAATAATAACTTAGAGTCCGCTCTAGCAATTTAAATAAACAATCATAGGAAAAATAAGTATAGAAGAACAAACATATTCATCATACAAACAGGAAAGAAAAGGTAAAATAAATCTCACAGTTCTTGAAATCTGAAGGTTTCCGTGTCCTTGCAACCAAGAAAAAGTGTTTAGCCTTGCTTGTTTGTTGAACAACTCATCAAAAAGAAGGAAGAATGCATAATTTTAAGTTTCTTAGAGGAGGGGGCTTTTTTCTCCTCTTGGCTGGCTGCCCTCCTTCTCTTCTCTCATTCTTTTTATATCCTAGGAAACCCTAGTCTCTATTTTACAAAATAGTCCTCCCTTAAGTAGACTGTTTACATTTAAGTACTTCAATAACTATTTTCCTAAAAAGAAGAAATAGACTTGTATGAAATCTTCAAGCTTTGACTTAGAGGAGCTAAATTACTGAAATAAAAACTTGGATATCGGTTTAGATGCTTCGGAACATAATTTGGACTCGTTTCTTCACGAAACCTGTTTGTTGGTAAAATTCAGTTGTCATCTTTGAAAAATCATATCTCCCTCATATGACATCATTTTCAGCTGAAATTTGGAGCGTTTATATTATTTTGAGTCAAGAATCCAAAACAATTGAGTTTGCATCAATTGGACTTCTGTAGCTCCAGATATTCAAGTTGGAATAGCCGAAGGTCAACATTGGCAAATTGCAAGATTTGACTTTGAAGGCTGCAATTTCCATGTTGTTCCTTATTTTATTTTCTTGCCTTAGATGTCTAGAAAGGTATGGATGTTACCTTTTTAATGCCACTGGAATCACTTCATTTCAACCTCTAGAGCTCACGCTCTGCACAAAACATCGACTGAAGGTCAAATCTGCCGATTATCTCCAATTTACTCATTTTTGCATCTTTCATCCAAAAGTGCCTTCAAAACATAAAACAAAGAATATCAAGGAATTTTATATATAAAACATAGGCAAAACACTAGTTAAATGTGGGTGAAACTATCGAATAATATGGTTGCATCAACAAAACTATCAGATTTTGCTTATTCTTGTTATTCTTCATCATTTACTTCCTTTTGAGCTTATATTCATTGTCTATCTGAGCTCTCTTACTATAAAGAGGTAATTCGTGATCCTCTATGACAGCAGGCTATGGATGAGAAACTTTCTGCTTTGTATAAGACATATATTTAGGATATGGTTCTTCTACCTCCTAGTAAGAGTGTTGTTAGTTGTCATTGAGTGTATAAGATCAAGACTAATTTTGATGGGTCTATTGAGCGATACAAAGCTAGGTTGATTGCAAGAGGATACTCTCAACAGTATGGTATGGATTATATGGAGATATTTGCCCCTATTGTAAAAATGACTACTATTCGTACTCTTATTGTAGTAGCTTCGATTTGTCAGTGACATATCTCTCAACTTGATGTTAAAAATGCCTTCTTGAATGGAGATCTTCAAGAAGAAGTGTATATGGCGCCCCCTCCTTGTGTTTCACATGACTCTGGGTATGTTTGTAAGCTTAAGAAAGCATTATATTGTCTCAAACAAGCACCTCGTGCTTGGTTTGAGAAATTTTCTCTTGTGATCTCGTCTCTTTGATTTGTTTCTAGTAGTCATGATTATGCTCTTTTTATTAAGTGCATTGATGCAGGTCGTATCATTCTATCTTTATATGTTGATGACATGATTATTACTAGTGATGACATTGATGGTATTTTAGTTTTAAATGAAGGATTTAGGTTATCTTTGATATTTCTTAAGTGATTAGTACTTAAAAGTGCATTTTTATCAAGGTTTTATATAATCATTTTGCACTTGAAGTATCAATAACTCCTTAACTAAAGTATGCTTTATAATAATAAGTTTGATACTATAAGATACCTTTAATTTATGGTAAATGCTCATCTTAAATTCAAGCCTATCACATAAATGAAATATTGATTGATGAGTTTAAGTACTGAAATTGAAAGGACAAAGAGAGGGCCAAACTTAGAAAAGAGATGTTGGTGTAGTCCAAACTAGAACACTGTTTGGTAATTGGGTCATATCTAGAGCTGTAGATCTTGGATTTAGCTCCATTTTATATGGATGGAAAGCTAAGACATAGGCCTACAACTTTCATGTGGAGCCCAAGATTTAAAAAGGCCGTTTTCAAGTCCAAATTATAGCAACAATGGAAAAGTCTGAATCTGTCCTGCAACCCTGACACTGTTCAGTGTTCAGCCCATATCTCGAGTTCTAGAAGTCCAAATGACCTCATCTTTTTTTTCCTGGAAAGCTGAGATAATTTCCTAGAACCTTCGTGGGATAATCTATTCAAATTCTGATGTTATCAATGATGTTTTTGGCAGAAAAGATAAGAATTGTCATCAAGTCAAGATGTGGCCACCCACTCATCAATTAGTCAACTAATCAATAGTTCCAGATTTTGGCCTATAAAAGGAGGCATTTGCCATACATTTAGGCATCGTGGTGTTCAGATCAAGATCATGCTCTTGCTCTCTCTCTTTTGTAATACTTAAGTTTTGTTTATATTAATCTATTGTTTATGCCTTTCATTTCCTTTTCTTTACTTAATTAACTTCTTTCTCATTTATGTTCTTATCTTGTTTATTTATGTTTCTTTCTTTCATTATGTTTAGCTAAGGTGAAAAGGGTACACTAATGGTGTAAGAATAAGTATAATATAAACTTAACATGGACCTTAATGTTGGATACTAACATGCTTTATATTTGTTATCTTGTTCACTTTTAATACTTTGCTTGTTAAATGGTTAATTTAGATTTATGTTGTATAACACTTGGTACAACAAATACTTGGCACTTTCATAGCCCATACTGTATGGTATAACCGACACCTGAGCTATGAAAGGAACTTGATTTGTTGTTAACATGAATGCCTGACAACATTTACAAGTATTAGCATTATTCGAATAAGATAACTAATGTAATCATGTTAACAATTTATAATCTGATTGGAACCTCCTTTGTGTGTGGTTTCCAATTAAATAATAAGAGTTTATACTATACTTGTTTGAAATACCATTAGTGGATCCTCTAACCTTGACATTTGTTGTTATCATTGTTTAATCCTTTCGTTAATCTTCCATCTCAAAGTTCTCATCAACTTCTTCTTCTTCATCTTTATTATTATCATTATTAATAGTATTATTATTATTATTACTACTATTACTATTATTATTATTATTATTATTATTATTATTATTATCATTGTTACTATTGTTGTTGTATTATTGTTGTTTATAATTTACACAATTAACCTCCATGTGGTTCGACCCCGGTATTGCCGGGTTATTTATTACTTCGACATTCCTGCACTTGGGAGAAGACATCAATCTTTTGGTCGTGTCAAGTTTTTGGCGCCGTTGCCAGGAAGGTAAATTCTTGTACACATTATAGTATTTATTTTATTTTTTCTTTTCACTTTTCTTGTATTTAACTTTGTTTCTTTTGTATTGTTTCCTTTTCTTTTGTTTTCTTCTTCCTTTTATTCTCTTCTTACACGTGCATGAGAGTTTAGTCACGTACATTAAGTAGTAGACTTTGTAGGGTATCCTCATCATTTTCAGAAAATATGGCCGAAGAAGATAATCAGTCACTTCATAATGAGAATAACGGAGTTAGAACACTTAGAGACCACATGAATCCCACAAGAACAAGTGCACCCTCATGCATAGTTTTCCCTCCTGATGCATCTCATTTTAATTTTAAACCAGGCATTATTCAACTTTAACCATCTTTTCATGGTTTAGATTTAAAAAATCCATACTTGCATTTAAGGGAATTTGAGGAGGTCTGTAACACCAATAATGACTCAAATTGTAGCATGAACACCATTAGATTAAAGCTTTTTCCTTTTTCATTAAAAGATAAAGCTAAAACATGGCTACAAAATTTGAGACCTGGATCTATTCGTGCTTGGGATGAAATGCAACAACAATTTTTAAAGAAGTTTTTTCTGTCTCACAGAACAAACTCTTTCAAAAGACAAATCATCATTTTTACTCAAAACCAGGAGAAACATTTTACCAATGTTGGGATAGGTATCGAGACTTGCTTAATACTTGCCCTCATCATGGTTTTGAAACATGGAGATTAGTTTCACATTTTTATGAAGGGTTAACACCTAGAGATAGGCAAATGGTTGAATTGATATGCAATGGAACTTTTGAGGATAAAGACCCTAATGAAGCAATGGAGTACCTAGACTTGCTAGCTGAAAATGCACAAAATTGGGACACTATAGGCACTTATGAGGCACCAAGTAAAACCCAACCTCATACATCTAGTGGAGGTATGTACAACCTTAGGGAAGATCATGACCTCCAAGCTAATTTTGCATCTTTAGCTAGAAAAGTTGAAGCACTAGAATTGAAAAAGAGTGGTCAATTAAAATCTATTCAAGACATTGTGTGTCAAATCTGTGAAACCAATGAACATTCAACCAATGATTGTCCAACTTTGCCTTCTTTTAAGGAATGTCTCCATGAACAAGCCCATCCTTTAAACAGTTTCCAAAGGCCCAATCATAACCCATACTTGCAAACATACAACCTTGGTTGGAGAAATCACCCAAATTTCAATTGGAAGAGTGATAATAATAATGCACAAACTTCACAGCCACCATTTCAAGCACACCATAATTTTCAAAATTCTCATGGATATGCACCTCCTTGTGCTCCCCCTCCTAGAATAAATCTTGAGGAAACATTGCATGCATTTATGGAAAAGCAAGAGGCAATCAATACCCAACTTACTCAAAGCATGACAGATTTTAAAGATACTTTTGCAAAATTCACATCTGTTCTCGGTTTTCAAGAGAAAGGTAAGTTTCCATCTCAACCACAACAAAATCCCAAGGGGAAATACAATGCAAATGCAAGTAGTTCTGGAAGCCAACACTTGGATCGAGTCAAATCAGTCATCACTCTTTGCAGTGGTAAGGTTATTGAAACGCCCATTCTTGAACCTTGTGAGAAAGATGATGAGTCAATCTCTGAGGGTAAGGAAGGGGTTGAATCTGAACATTGCGAAGAAAAGATTGATTCCCCGCCAGCACTTCCATTTCCTCATGTCATGACCAAACAAAGGAAAGTCAATCACAATTATGAAATCCTTGAAACTTTCAAACAGGTAAGGATTAATATACCTTTGTTGGATGCTATTAAACAGTTCCTTCCTATGCTAAATTTTTGAAAGATCTGTGCACTGTGAAGAGAAAACTGAATGTGAAAAAGAAAGCCTTTTTAGCCGAACAAGTAAGTGCCATTCTTCGAAACAATAATGCATTGAAATATAAAGACCCTGGTTGTCTTATAATTTCTTGCTTTATTGGAGAACATAAAATTGAAAGAGCCTTACTTGATCTTGGAGCTAGTGTGAATTTACTTCCATATTCAGTTTTTCAAAGTCTCAATCTAGGTGAGTTAAAACCAACTTCTGTAACTCTCTTACTTGCCGATAGATCTATAAAAATGCCTAGAGGAATAGTTGAAGATGTGTTAGTACAAGTTGATAAATTCATTTATCCTGTGGATTTTATTGTCTTGGACACACAACCTGTTGAAGCATGTAATTCATTTCTTGTTATTTTAGGGCGTCCGTTTCTTGCAACTTTTAATGCATTGATTAATTGTAAGAATGGACTGATGAAGCTATTTTTTGGAAACATGACATTGGAGATGAATATTTTCAACATTTGCAAGGAACTTGGAGATGATAATGATTTACAGGAAGTGGACTTTACTGAAAAATTAGTTCATGATCAATTTCAAACCACTTCTAGTGAAATTGAGATTGATGAATCTGATGATTTGCAAATGGCTTATTTTCAGGAAGAACCAAAGGCAAATAGTTGGAGACCGAAAATTGAGGAATTGCCACCACGATCAATTAAGTTCATTTCTTCAAGTGTTCAACCACTAAAACCTGATTTGAACCATTTCTTCAACTAAAACTTAAGTAAAGAAAAGGACTAATTCCTTTTATGTCAGCTATGGTCCATCCTAATGCATTTTTGTGCATTTTCAGAGTTTGTAATAACTTACCTTCTTGATGTGCATTAAGTTTTGAAGAGATTATTACCGGAAAAGTTTCATTTTCTTCAAAAAATAAGTATTTGAGATTATGTTTCTTTCTTTCATTATGTTTAGCTAAGTTAATTATGTTAAGGTGAAAAGGATACACTAATAGTGTAAGAATAAGTATAATATAAACTTAACATGTGAAAGAGATACTGACAGCCTTAGGATTCTTGTAATCCTATCACGATTAATTAGCCATGATACTCTACTTATCATGCTACCTATAATCTCTCCATGATATCTGTAATATTTTATACTGTCTTTAGAATGATTAGATTACCATGTATATATGCGACAATCACTCTTGTAACCTGCTATATATAGAATAACAACAAAGGCAACAGTAGGTTAGCTTTTCTACATGGTATCAGAGCTTGCAATGGAATCTCTCACCACCTCAATCTTGTCTCCAGCCGCTGCTTTTTCTCTAGATTTTACACCTTCCAAAACTCGCTTACCTGATATTTCCACTAAGCTAGCCTCAAATAATTATCTTCTATGGAAAGCGCAAGTTGTTCCAATCTTAAGAGGACATGGTCTTCTTGGATATGTGACAGATGGAGTTACCTGTCCAAAATTAACCATTGTTGATGCTGATGGTGCATCGCAACCCAATCCAGCTGCAGCAACTTGGCTGCGTATTGATCAATTGGTCCTTGGATGGATCAATAGGTTAACTCAAGCACTTTAGAATAAATAGATTAATAAAATTTCCAACCTCCATCTCTTTTATGTTCGCTTTTATTTTATTTTAATCTGAATTAATTTAACAAATACGTACTGTTTTTCTGCTGCTTCTTTTTCCAAACATACAAGAACAAGCATAAGCCAACGAACAGAATCCCAGTAGACAACACAGAGCTTACTATGATCATTCAATTTCAGCTTTCTACTCATTCGTTATAAAACAGTATCATTTTGGGTAGGAGAAAACCAATCCATCATGTTTCCATCACCAAGTCGTGACTAATATAGTTGTGTATGAGGGAAAATTAATTGGTTTGGATACGCTCAGAGACTAAAACAGAAGGAAACTCTGTTGCTGCTAGCCCCGGAAGGTAAGGATTGGATATGCTCGGAGACTATAAAGCTGTGTTTTAAGATTTTTAAATGTTGTATCCTTTTGCCAATAGCTTGCTAGTTTTCTATCTGAATATATTTCGAATTTTAATAATAATAATAAAAAAAACGACATCTGTCTTCAAGCAGCCATCCTTATAAAAATTTCTTGCTCATTTTTAAGTAAAGTTCTCATATCAATCAAATCATTGAACCAAAGCAAGCAACACTTCCTCCATCCCTGATGTCCAGGTTTGTATACGCAGTACAGCTGCAGTTCTTCAAGCATGTGTTCTTGCACTCCTCCAGGTCCATACTCCTGTTGAACCATGATTTTCTTGTCTCCGGCATCTTCAAACCTCTGAGCTTCCGAAACCCATCTCTGGAACAATTTAGTGCAGTCTTTCTAACGCAACCACTTGACCAATCTGTCTTCTTCCAGTCTCTTGGAACTTTTGTTACAAATCCATTCAAGCAATCGCAAACTGGAGAGTGGTCAATGCTACAGATACCATTTGCGCCACAGAGTGCATAAGTTTCACAATTATCTGTATTTGCTGTTTCATAAAGAAGCCAACTTTGAGTTTGCTCGATCCAGAGGATGTGCTGGATATCACCACTCCGAGGTAAGACGACCCTCCAATGCCTTGAGCTATTATGAAGTTGCTCTGTGTAATATATCTCCTTTTTTTATTGGGAAACTTATGTTTTTAGCAATATAAAAAGTAAGATTCAGTAAAATATTTAATTACCTTTTTATGTTTTAAATTTTTTTAATGATTAATTTCTTTGAAAATCTTAATATCTTGCAATTTTTTTATTTTTTTAAACCATCTTTTTATTTTATAAGCATTCCAGATTATATTCTTTAATAACATTATGGTTTTGTTTTATTTGATAGATAGTGGACCACCACCTTTGCTATACTATACTTTAAAACACTTGTGAAAAAGACTATATATTTACTGTTAACATAGATTTATTCTACTGCAGACCACATTGTAGATGACACTATAGCACTTGAGGGGCATTGTTTTTTTTGTTTTTAATCAAAAAATACTATTAGGTATGGCTGCCCAACATGATCCATAAGTAATGGATCTTGTTGCTAGTAGACCTAATACTTTTAATTTTTTTTATTTAATTTTTTTTTCATACGGTAAAGAGAAAAACAATTAATGAGAATTTTTTATATTATACAAAAGTTGGGTGATGATATTTTTTTTTCATTTGAGGTTGAGTTGAATTTTCTTATTAAAGCATGTTTATTTTGGCATTTAAAAAAAATACTTTAAAAATTTGAAAAAATTTTATTCTTTACTTTAATTCAAATTAATATTTTTAGATGTTTTTTTTTATTTTGATGTGATAATATAAAAAATTAAATTTTAAAAAATAAAAATATTAGCTCAATAAATATTTGAAATTTTTTTTTTCAATAATCGTTACGTAATAATATAATAACTAGCATAGTGGTCCGCGCTCTGCAGTGGGTTAATAACAATTTGTTTTTCAAATGTAAAAATATTCGAGTTGGGTTAAAAGTATAGAATGTATTTGCAACATCACTATTTTCAAATAAAGTATTTCCTATAATACTACTATGAATATTGTATAGTGAAGCAGCGCCTCATACACCGGCAAATAATTTATTTCCCTTTAATTTTTTTCTTTTAAGATATTTCTAATTTTATGTTTTTTTCCGCTTTCAATTTTTTTATCTTATTTAATTTTTTTAATTCAATTTAATATTTTTTTATATTTTATTATTTTAATGTGATTGAAAGTGGTGTAGGTCCCCAAAATTATAAGTTTGGGTGATAATGGTAGTAGTAGATAATAACAACAGTAGGAGATGGTAGCAATAAAATGGTGATGATTTATCAATTAAAACAAATGCTAAATAAAAAATAAAGCGTTGAGAAAAAGTTGATTATTAAGAAAAAATAAGGCTTAGACCCCGTTTGGAAACGTGGCCGACCTGCGTTTTCAAAAAATTCAATTTGTTTTGCTAAAAATTATTTTTTTATGTTTATAAATTGTTTTGATATGCTAATCTCAAAAATAATTTTTAAAAAATAAAAAAAACATTATTGAATTCATTTCTAAGCGAAAAACACTTTGAAAAGCAATCGCAACCACACTCCAAACAGGCCCTAAGTAGTTGAAACTGGCATTATTATATACTAACAAATTATCTATAACTAAAACTTATCAATGTTTTACTATAGCACGAGTTACTGTGCATTATGAATGTTTTTACTGTGGATTACACTGTTGTACACTGTCACGAGGTTACAGTGGAATATGAGTGCTTTCATTGTGGATTACACTATTTAGTGGGGGTAAATTTGTGGTTGGGTATGTTGGTTGCAGCCTGCAAGCCCCAAATGCATGGCTGAAGGACGCCCCCTAGAGCTGCGGATACCTGGCACTGGAGTTGGCCGAGGCCCTAGCATGCAGACACCTGTCGCGAGGTATGCCCAACCTTAAGCGCTGAGGGCAAACCCGCGTGCCTGACTACAGCCCCAGGGTAGTAGGTCAATATCCCCACCACCCTGGGGTCTGCAGACCCATTAGGCAGAGTCTGCACCCCCAAGCTCCTGGCTTGCAGACCCGCACACTAGGTGCAGACCCCGTCGTCGAGGTCTATTCTAACCGCCCTTGGGTTTAGAGGTCTGCGCGACTGGATTGGCAAACCTGCAGAGAAGAAAATGAAAAAAAATATAATAACAATTATCATCATTATTATTATTAATAGTTTTTTCAAAAAACAAATATTACTGTAAAAACTTTGGACAAGCAAGTTTGATATTATTATTAATATGATAAATATTATTATTTGTATTCTAAATATTATTATCTTTATTGTAATTAAAAGTATTAATATTAAGGATAGAAGAAAATTGAAAAAAAATATAATAACAATTATCATTGTTATTATTGTTAATAATTTCTTTTAAAAAAATATTATTACTCTATAAACTTTTGTCACGCAAGTTTCATTATTATTAATATGATAAATATTATTATTTGTATTCTAAATATTATTATTTTTATTGTAATTAAATCTATTAATATTAAGAATAGAAGAAAATTGAAAAAAAAATACAACAAAAATTATCATTATTATTATTGTTAAAACAAAATTGGTAAATTATTATTGTGTAAACTTTAGTCAGACAAGTTTAATATTATTATTAATATGATAAATAATATTATTATAATCTAAATATTGTAATCTTTATTGTAATTAAAAGTATTAGAGTTGTTGATACGTGGTTCTAGGGTTGTCAAGCCAGAGCCTTGGGGCCAGCCATGAGCGCCTGGCCACGGCCCCAGGCAGCAGACACCTGGCGCAGGGTCTGCCTAGCCTTGGGTGTTAGGGGCAGACCCGCGTGCCTTGCTGCAACACCAGGGCGAGCGGTTCTACAGCCCTGCGAGCCTAGGGTCTGCAGACTCGCGAGGCAGAGGTTACAGCCCTGAGCTCCTGGCATGCAGACCTGTGCTGTAACACCCCATAATTTAATGCATTCATAAAAGAACTTTGAGTCTTAACTTAAAGAAAATGGGTATTTTTTTTCTTCCATCAAACTTATTTGAGACTTATCAAAATTTCGGTAGAGTTTCCCTTATACCTGGAGGTCCCAAGTTATCAACAATCATCCTGTATAATTATACTCATTTCTTAATCATATCATAATCATGTAAAACCTCAACAATACATCATTCATTGTGCATGCATAACTTTCGCATGTTCATTTCTTTCCCATTGACACACATAATTCATAATAATTGAAAGTAAACAAACATTAAGATTACAAATAAAATAATATATTTTATGTCCCGACACTTAATGTAAAAAGAGTACTATTACATATTACACATCTTCTACTTAATTTTTATAACATAAAGGTTTTCAAAGAAAATAAAGACATAAATATTACATTCCAAAATGATAATTCATAAATAGAAAAATCTTACATCTAACGATTTGCATCACCTCACGGTGTACCTGTTTCAACAATAACCATATTAATCAATTTACTCAATATCTTAGTCAAATATAATTATTTACTCTTAACCTTTGAAATTTAATACTTCTAACTCCAATCATCTAATTTACATAATCTTTTCAAAACTTAAATATCCAGTTAACTCATTTCGATTACTAAATAATTCTAACACTTTCATATAATTACTCACAAATTTGGTTTTTCTTCCTCGGTTACCAATAAATCCAGTAATTCCATCCAAATTACCCATATTCGGTTAACCTCTTTGTTAACCAGTAAACCTTGTACTTCTCTTAATTACCCAAAAAATCAGCTAACCCATTTTGGTTGCCAAAATCAATGTGGTAATTCCATATGAATTACCTAGCATCCGGCTAATTTTTTTTGTTCGCCAATCAATTCGGTAATTCCATACAAATTACCCCATATCCGGTTAACCTCTTTGTTAACCAATAAACCCGATAATTCTCTTAATTACCCTAGAAATCCAGCTAACCCATTTTGTTGCCAAAATCAATCCGGTAATTCCATACCTTTTTGTTAGCCAAATAATAATCCGAGTAATTTCACATAAATTACCAATAATTCTCATTTGTAATAATCACTCAATTTATTCATTTGCTTCATTCTTTTAACATCAATTAAATAAACAACATAGTTATTTAGGGAAAACTAATAATTATAAATTAAGGTGACGAATCACCTACCATGGTTAATAAACTTCTATTCTCACGTCCTAAGCGATACCATATTTGCCTCTATCCTTCACAAGGATTAGTTCTTCATCAATTTTATTTATTTTTTTCTTTTATTTATTCCTTCAATAATCCATAACATAAACACAATTTACCATTTTTGTTTAATAGTAAAGTATCATCCAACATTCCATTTATACTCTGACAAGTTAGTCAACCGACAATATTAACACCACACAAGTAAATTTAACTCAAGTTGCATATTCCGGTCATTAGAAAAAACTGATGCCACTAGCCCATTACCGGTAACTAGTTCCTCCGCCCATCTTATTCCACAATTTTTAATCAATATCCGCATCTTCAAGGCTGAATGAATAATCCTATCGAGATGTTAATCCCCATTTCCTTAACACTTTTAATTATTCCCTATCAGAAATATCATTATAATACCTCTCCCTCAAAACTTGGAAGGGAATGCCAACACTAATGAATTTTCATTAGTGTCATTAGTCCCTATATCAGGATATCAGAACCGACTAATCAAGTTTATTGTAAATGCCAAAATCAATGCCACCGATTGATATCATTGACTATTTCTAACCCGATATAGCCAATCAGATTTTTCTTTCCATAATACCTTGGAATATTTCTGGAAATGTTAATTTCAAGATTCTTGACATCATTAGCTTTCACTTCAGGAATAACTAATCAAGTTTCGTGTGATTGTCGATATCAACAACACTGGTCGATATCATTAACTATTCTCACCCGAATAGTTAATCAAGTTCAGTATCCCTCATTTCCAGGGATGATTATGCCGATGTTAGTAAACCTTACTAACATCATTAGCCTCCACATTCAGAACCGGCTAATCAAGTTTCGTGTGATTGCCAATATCGACAACACCAACTGATATCATTAACTATTCTCACCCGAATAGTTAATCAAGTTCAATATCCCTCATTTTCAGGAATGATTATGCGATGTTAGTAAACCTTACTAACATCATTTGCCTCCGCATTCGGAACCGGCTAATCAAGTTTGAGGAACGATCATCAACGAAGTCTATTAATGTAATTCATATTCTTAACCCCATCAAGTACTCAAATCCATTTTTCGTTTATTTCACTTTATACTTTCTCTTTGTAGTTTCACCCATAGATGCAAAGACCAAGAATTTAATAAGTTAGTAAGTTAACGTTACGTAAAAAATGTAGGTATAGAACACCTACCAGCTGCAGAAGCTTGACTCACGCTCCCTTGTTGTTGTTGTGCCCCTCCTACAGTCCCTCCTTAAGCTCCAACTATACGAGCTTCTGAGAAGTTGAGTGAATGTTTCTCCTATATTTCAATATAATATCCCAAATCAATATTTGAATCTTCCCGATTTATTCATAAATTCTCAAAATCAAATACTTTCACAAGCAATTTCCATGGATGTATCTTATTTTCTTACTTGTCATTTAAATTCATTTACATTAGAATTTATTTACACTAACATTAACGTCTAATTAATTCAATTCTTCTTCAATGATTTTCAATGTCCAAAGAGATATTTTTCTAATGTCCCGAGACATTTAACCTATCACTAAACAATGTAATTTAACTTAAATTCCAACAATGAACACACATGCCATTTTTTTTTTCTCCAAAATGATTCCTTATCTCATAATTCAATTTACAACATCCCTTACCATGATTTCCCATTCATTTCTTCATCAAGACACGTAATTTACCAAACATTCCAGCGCCTATTTAACTAACATGGCCAGCCACAATAGAGGTTAATTTTTCAAAGTTAGTTTCAATTCATCCCAACCTACTTTCCCATATCATGTTTCCCATTCCAAAACAACCAAACTATTAATCCACCACTATTTTTTATAGAATTTAACTATACCATCACTTATCAACACATCAAACATGATTCAAATACAATACAAACAATTCTCAAACACTGCCATCATCATTAAACTCATTACAATTATCCTTAGTCCTAAAACATACTTTTTATGCTAAACATCATATTCTCATTCAATATTTCTCAAACCAAATTTAAAACATAATTATGTAAATTTAGAATTCAATAAATCCAAATGGTGGAATTATACATCATCATCATTAGAATAACATATCCAAAATTAACATGCATCCAACGATTAAATCTCCCTGTATCAAAATAATACCAAACTGACCAGAAAATTGGAGACCTACTGTTCGGGAAGTACAATTTTTGGTAGCGTGTTTGTTTCCGATCTTAACCGTTCATAATTTATACAACATCTGGGAACAACATATCCAAAAGTTAGACCAATCCAATAGTGAAAAGATGATATAGCGGCCGATGAACGAGGCTGTCTTGAAGGGTGATTTTTCATAAATGTTCCTCCAGCGACAACCCTCAAACGAAGTCTGCTATTGACAATCCCTCCGGCCAGAATGTAGGTGACATTGAGCATAATAAATATAAAAAAAGAAACCTAATCTAACGATGGAAAGCCAAGATATGGCTGCTGAAGTTCCTGCCCTTTGCCATCCCAAAATCCTTAGTTTCAAATCAACTTATTCCTTCTATTTTTTCTGCAAATCAAGCCATTATCATGCAATTAATCTCGAAATTTACAAGAACAATTATTCCCCCAAAATATTTACATGAACCCTAGAATTTTAAACTTGGAGGTTTTCTTCTCCTCATGTAAGAACAAAAGAGAAAAATGAAAACTAAAGGGTATGTTGCTTACCTTTGCTACCTAAACTTACTTCAATGAATTCTTGCAAAAATCTACAAAACTCATGTCCTCCTCTTTCAAGTTCCAGCTCCTACTCTTTGTTTTTGTCAAGCTTTATAACTCTCTAAGTATGGTCACTTGATTTGTTTTCTTGGATATAATCCTCCCAGGAACACTCCCTTTTGATTTAACTTGAAGAAATGGAGAGGAGATGAAGAAAATGGGAGAAAAATGATCTCCCTCCTGTTTTCTCCTTTTGCAGAGGACGTGAGTTGTGTTAAAGGAGGAGAGGGGAAAATTGTTTTATATTAAATTACCAAAATGCCCTTATTAATGCCCCTTGTTTTATCTTCTTCGATTTACCCGATTTTGAGTACTCTCGTAAAGCCTTTCCAAACTCCGATTGACATGAACTTTTAACCTTAAATAAACCAATAAGTATAGAGATTTCTTATAAAATTTCAGTCCGATCCAACAGTCGGATTGAGATATATTATCAATACCGTAAAACTAGATAATCAGTGTCTTTTATGCTAAAATCTGAATTTCATGCATTACTTTATTTACTTAGATTCTCATGACCTTTCCCCTTAATTTATGCTCAATAAATTCAATATTACCACATTTATCACTAATTTGTCGAAATAAGTTTTCTTTTATCAGGGTTTACATATCTTCTCATTTTTTTCTTATTCTTTTATCCAATGAAGCTTGTCACTGGTTTCGCCAATGTTACGAGTTTTAAACTAAAAATCATGACTCTCATTTCGACTTCAACGATACCTTTAAATTTGTTTATGGAGATTATTTCTCTCTCACATGACACATTTATTACCATTCCTACTATTTATTCATTTATTTCATACCGAATCTCCATTATTCATCGAGACCTCATTACTTTGATCCTATGTTTTTTTTTATTTACAGGGGTTTACACGCTCGCTGGGTACAGACCCGGCCACCGAGGTCTATTCTGACCACCCATGGGTTTAGAGGCCAATGCGGTTGGATCGATATACCCTGCAAAGAAAAAATAAAAAAAATAATAATAACAATTATCATTATTAGTATTGTTAATAGTTTTTTCAAAACAATTATTACTATAGAAAATTTGGCTAGGCAAGTTTGATATTGTTATTAATATAATAAATATTATTATTTGTATTCTAAATATTATCTTTATTGTAATTAAAAGTATTAATATCAAGAATATAAGAAAATTGAAAAAAAATATAATAACAATTATCATTACTATTTGTGGTATAATATAATTATATTTATTATAATTCAAAGTATTAATATTAAATATTATTATTTTTGGTATAAATATTATTATTTTTATTATAATTCAAAGTATTCATATTAAAAAAATATAATTATTTTTGTTAAAATAATTATTTTTATTATAATTCAAAGTATTAATATAAAAATAATTATTTCTGGTATAAATAATATTTATTTTTCTTATAATTCAGGGTATTCATGTCAACAATATTATAATTTCTGTTCTAATTATTATTATTTTTATTATAATTCAAAGTATTCATATAAAAAATATAATTATTTGTGTTATAAATATAATTATTTTTATTATAATTAAATTTATTAATATTAAATATTATTATTTTTATTATAATTTTCTTGGGAGCTCTGTCATGACCCATTAGCAATGCATGTTGCGTCCGGACTCATTTCGCTTGTGTCCTATATCTGGATCCATAATAGCCTTGGGTCTTGGCTGGAGCAGGACCCAAATAGCCTTTGGTCCTGCCAGTGCCGGACCTAAATAGCATTGGGTGGTCCTGGCATGGTGCACAACCTAAAATAGCCTTTGGCCCTGGTTCAGATAGGACCCAAATAATCTTGGGTCCTGTCCTGCCAGGTGCGTGACCCAAAATACCCTTGGGTCCTATCGGCTGTAGGACCCAAAATAACATTGGGTCCTAGCCTTTTCAGAACCCAAAATAGTGTTGGGTCCTGCCTGGTGCAAGAGAAAATTTAATTATGTTAATTCAGTTAGTTTATTGAAATTACAAAAAATTTTATTTTATAAACTTTTTCTATAAGAGAAAATTTTAATGAGAGAGAGCTAATGATAATATTGTAAGGAGGGTTTGGGAGAATCACGCTACAATTAGGTAAGATTGAAATTAAGATAATTTTTTTCAAATAATTTTTTTTCATTTACTAATAGATAATTTATTGGTAACATATAGGTTGCGTGATTTTTGGCATGAGGCTTAAAAAAAGCAAACAAATATGCTAGAGAAAGTGAACTTCCAGCCTGGAATGACATGACAGTTTGAAAGGATTTTAACCGCCATATATCTCAAATGGTAAAAAAATAGCAGTCTAAAAGCAAAGCAATTTTTACGGTTCCATTACCATGCACATCGGCGACTTCGTTCTGTTCATTTTACATGCAAAGCGGATGGTAAGATTTTTTTTATTTTTATTTTTTCTAAATATATTAAGCTGACAATATTTTTATCTTGTAGGTTACAGTTCTTGGATGTGATCCAAGCCCAATAGAACTTTTTGTTGAAACACATGTGTTAAGTGATGACCGCTAAAAAAGAGTGCAGTGGTTCGTGGATAGGCGAGCTCAACACTTTGTGGTATGTTGGTTTTCAACATTTTTTTGTCTTAAGTTATTATTTCCTTAAATTTGATGAGTTTATTTCTTTCTTTCCAGGATACATATAACAACTGGTTGAAAGAGAGATACGGGGACGATCCTTCGACCTATTTAGATTTTGATCCGAGTTTGTGGTTGGAGGCAGGATCGTCCAGTGGGCCCGATAAAAATCGGGTGTATGGACTTTCTAACATTATAACTGAAAACTTGCAGATGACCTGTAATGTTTTGATAGTTTGATGCTTGCAATCGGTTTCGAGCACTCAAACTTCAGAGTTCACGGCGATGTTAGACCATTGAGTACATGATCAAACAACCCATCTTAATAAAAATATGAATGACTCACTACGGAGAAGAACTCCACCAAGTGGTAATGAAGATGAGATCACATATGGGTCATCCATGTGCTCCTTATTGGCCCCACGGTCTCGGTGACAACTAGCCTCCTCCTCTAGTGTCGCTTTTATTTTAGATTTATTGTATTTGAACCTAAAAATATTTAAATTTGTAATAAATATTTAATTTTAACTATTTTTCTACTTTTTTTCAATTTATTTTTTTAAAAAATTTATTTATTACTGATGGGGTTGCGGACGGAACACTTTTGTCGGTATATTCCATAGAATTGAAAACGAATTACTGGAAATACCACTACTACTGTTAACTCTCCAACAGAATTGCAGATGGTATTTCATCATTTATAAATTATTTTTACTGATGGATATACCAACAAAAATATAAAAACACCAATAGAATTACATATTATTTTCTTGTTAGTAATATGTTAAATTTACCGACGGAATAAAGTCAGTAGATTTTTTTTGCACTCTTTGTCTGTCTGTAAATCCATCAGTAAATTTATTACCGCAGACTCACCGATAGACCATAAATTACTAACAAAGATTTTTTTGACAGAATGTTTCCATTCATGATCTCGTCGATAACATACGTATCGACGGACTGTAAGAGTAAATACCGACGAAAAGTTTCGTCTGTAAAACTGTTAAATCTGGTAGTATCTATAGTTACATGTTACAAATATCCATCAAACTATCATAGTATAAACACTTGAATATTAAAATTAAAAATGATAAGAGATACCAAATTAATAAAAGCGTAAAAAAATTATATTTTGAGTGAAAAATTAACTGAATGAGTCAAAAGGAAGTTAATTTAATTGTGTGAAATTGGTTAAGAGAAAGTTAATTGATAAACACGTCTATTGAGCATTAGAGGAATTGATTTCTTCTTCTTCTTTTTTGTCTCTTTCTTTTTTAAAAAAAAGAGAGAGAGAAAAAGTAGGTTAAATACACAAATTCAAAGGTCATTAGGTGTTGTAGAGGTAGTAAAATTATAATTTTTGAATACAATATAATAAAAAGAAACGGTAAAACATTGTGGAAAATGCTATTCTATAAATTTTTTCATACCTCCACTTGGGTTATTTATTCTAGCCCATTTTGATGATTCCTTGAATCGGGTCATAACAATTTTTTTATGTAATCATGACTATATATCATAGGGTCAAGTCAATCACGTGAGTGATCTTTTATATTTGTCAAGTATTCATTAGGTATGATTCAATTTTTTAATTTTTAATTTCTTCTTAACCTCACAAAATAACATTGTAATAAATTAGTAAAAAATAA